>CAJHNH020004528.1:2500-5000 GCA_905116865.2 Candidula unifasciata
TGTTTGTCTGTCTATCTATCTACCTTACTGGCTCGCTCTTAATAATCGATTTGTTGTCATTTATGATTGTGTGTACCGCTTTCTAGTCCATCTCACTCACTATTTCTCTTTCATTCTTCTTGCTCACTGTCTTTCATCTATTCTCTGCTGTACCTTCAGTCAGTCTGATCAATTTCCGACCGGCCTCTTTTATTTCCTCTTCACACATGAACACTGTGTTAGCAAACAGTCCACGCCAGAGGCGCCGGATCCCGTGGGTCAGATCACTTTAGCCCCCACCCCCACCCCCCCCCCCCCCACCCCCCCCCCCCCCCCTCCCTCCTTTCCATTTCGGGTATGTTGGAAACTGAACAGACGGGCAGACTGGTTGGCTCTGGTTGGCTCTGGTTGGCAGACTGGTTGGCTCTGGTTGGCAGACTGGTTGGCTCTGGTTGGCAGACTGGTTGGCTCTGCACAACTTCATGGAATATTGGTGCCTGATAAGGCAGACTTAGTTAGGGCCTTGTTGGAGAACGTGTACAATGCAGAGGAGCAAATGAGTCACCATCCTCTGGTGAATGCGATGTTTCTTTATGTTTGTTTATTAAACGGATCAACATCATAGAACATGTGTAACCCTGTAACCCAACATCATAGAACATGTGTAACCCTGTAACCCAACATCATAGAACATGTGTAACCCTGTAACCCAACATCATAGAACATGTGTAACCCTGTAACCCAACATCATAGAACGTGTGTAACCCTGTAACCCAACATCATAGAACATGTGTAACCCTGTAACCCAACATCATAGAACATGTGTAACCCTGTAACCCAACATCATAGAACATGTGTAACCCTGTAACCCAACATCATAGAACATGTGTAACCCTGTAACCCAACATCATAGAACATGTGTAACCCTGTAACCCAACATCATAGAACATGTGTAACCCTGTAACCCAACATCATAGAACATGTGTAACCCTGTAACCCAACATCATAGAACATGTGTAACCCTGTAACCCAACATCATAGAACGTGTGTAACCCTGTAACCCAACATCATAGAACATGTGTAACCCTGTAACCCAACATCATAGAACATGTGTAACCCTGTAACCCAACATCATAGAACATGTGTAACCCTGTAACCCAACATCATAGAACATGTGTAACCCTGTAACCCAGAAGGACTCTGTTCTACTTCTAACTTAAGTCTGAGTCTGAAGCATATCAGCGCAGTGCACGAACTCCGTTTCACCAGCGAGGATTCTGAAATACTTTGGGAAGATTTCTAACTCCAAATTTTGCCCGGGCAGCGTCGTTAATATACTCTTTTTCGAATTCCACATGCCAAAGAATTTTCAACGTGTGCAATAATACACACGCGTGTCTGGTATTACTACCCAGAGACCAGAGGAAATTACTAGAAGCCCACGTGAAAAAATATCAGTCTTCAACGGGGTTTGAACCAGAGACCTTCAGCACTCAAGACTGATACCATACCTCGAGAACACCTAGCCCCCGAGTGAGTGTGATGCGGTGGGAAGTGACGAGGAAATCTGGCCGATCATCGACGCTCAGAGAAAAAAGAAAGACGGACATATAATCAGAATGCTGCTGGCATTATTTGTATTGCACTGGCTGTTAAAGATAGGTACTGAGCGCTTATGGGAATGCCTCGATTGCTGCGATGTCTGTTCTTGGATTATGTCAACTCTGTGTCTCCTTTCCTAAAACATTTAAGAGGGCCCCCCCGCTTTTTTTTTTTTTTTTTGCTTTTTGATGCACGCGGCGGGGTGGTTGGTGGGGAGGCTAAACTGGCTCTTCTCAGGGTTTGGTTTCTGTACATAAATACAAAAGAGGGGGGGGGGTGAGGTTAAACCTTGAGGCTGTAGACATATTATGTTGTCTAGTGTGTCCTACTATATTTCTACCTCTTTCTATAAGTACCGTTGAATACAATGTATGTTAGTTTATAATATATTTTTCTTTCTGTAGGCGCGCCTTATCCAAGCCAGTAGGCTAGCTAGCCCAGCCTCGTTAGCCTGTCATAGTGTGTTATGAAATATTTACAGTATTAGGGAATATATTGCTGGTTTATATGTAACAAATACCACTTGAACCGAGCTAGCAAAATGTCGTTATCAATTATGTAGCCAGTACAAATATCGAGAGCCCCACAGTTGCCACCAAAAGTACCCTGCAATGAGTAGGTAGGTGCTTTGCTGTCGCTGAGGGGGGAAGCGGCAAGGGGGGGAGGCATCATGATCATGTTCAAGCAGATTCTCCGAAGGGGGAGATTTAGGTTATAATTGTGACTAGCTTGTGTGCGCCAGATACAATGGCTTAGCATTGCACGCCACCAAAAGCCATGAAAAGGATTCCTGCAGTGTTAATGCGATCAAAGGAGCAGACCCTTCCTCTGTTCTAACTGGTGACGAAGTCGTCTACAGGGGAGCTAATGAGCGCCCCTATCGCCGATGTGATGCAATTATTACAAAGCGTTGTCTGTT
>CAJHNH020004528.1:10000-36935 GCA_905116865.2 Candidula unifasciata
CTTTTTTTTTGTTTTTTAATGGTTTCGCAAGTTATTAGATTGAAAAAAAAAAAAAGGAATTGGCTGCTTTAATGGGTACCAGGATGTATGTCCTGGGAAAGTAAAGACGGTCGGCGTAATGCTGACCACATTACCCACCTAGTACCGATTGGTCTGTAAAAATATGGGTGCTCTTCCCATATGCCCGATGCGCATAAAGGCATGAAAAGAGGTCTTTACTTTACGTATTTTATTATAGTTTTACTTTCTTCTGTCCCACAATGACTGTTCTGAGCAACTTTGAATATAATTATTTAATATTTTACCCTCAGCTTCTTTAAATAGAAGGGCTTTAAATAAAAGACGTCTGGGACTACACCAGAAACGTCATAGAACATTCGCAAACAGTAAACTCATGCGCAAATGATCAATTTTACTGCGCACATATAAGAAAGACAAGAGGAAAAGACAGCGTAGAAATACTGAGGCAAAATTTGCAAGCATACCATACATGGAATTCCCACAACGATTCTAGAAACTGCGTCCATGCAATAACGATGATTGATGAAGTTTTTCCCGCCATTTATCATTTAGGGTTAGAAATGGAAATTCAATACACGGTGCGTGGTGGTGAGACTTTGTAGGGATATATGTTCACATAATTCTCGCTTAAGATAAAGAACAGGAAGATGTATCTCGATCAATGAACGAAAACACAACACAAACGGAGATGCAAGACAGGGTAAAGAGATTATGAAATAAATATGTGGCCGGTATTGGTTATGACTTGTGAATGTTCTGTTTATGTAAATAGGAAGAATTCAACAAAATGGAAGAAATACGAGAAATGTCTGAGTAAAAGATGGTATTAATAGTTTTATAACTATAAAAGAAGATAGTGATATTTTGGGCATACCCAAAGCCAAAGCAGACAGAAAATCACCAAACAGGTACTGAAATGGGAAAAACACTGAGGAACGTTTCCCGTCATTCATCAGTTGGGGTTAGAAATAGTAAAAAGTAAAAGTAAAGATCCCTTTACACGCCCTTAGGCGCATCGGGCATATGGAAAGAGCACCCATATTTTTACAGACCAACCCAGCATTCGGTGGGTAATGAGGTCAGCATTACGCCGGCCGTCTTTACTTCTCCAGGACAGCCCATCCTGGTACCCATTTGAGGCTGGGTCGACCTGCGACGTCCCATACCACGATAACAATCCACGCAGCCCACGCAGGTTTCGATCGCAGTACGTTGGATTACGAGTCGGACTCGCAACGCCTTAGCCACGGACGCCGCGGGGTTAGAAATAGACGTTCAATACACAGTAGCCGCGAGACTTGTAAGAATATTTTCAGAGAATTCTCACTAAATCTGGAAAAAAATCTTCTTCTTCTTCTTCGCGTTCACCGGCTGTAAACTCCGGCCGAAAGTTCTGAATGTTCATCCACTTCTGGACTGCAGTCCTGTTTCAGAGCCTGAGTGTTGCGTGTGCATCCGTTTGACAAATTTGACACATTTAGGTGCAGACTGTTGGTTCCTTGCCTCCCAGGCTAATGCACTCCTACTTTTAAGGAACCTGCCAACTAGTTGACTCTAACGACATACTTTTGTGTAGGCAGTGGGTCTATTCTTGTTTTCCCTATAATAGGGTCCCCGAACACACACGGGGCAAATCTAGGAATATAAAGACATACTTTTGCCATTAAAGGAAAACTCACAAAGGAAGACACAGGACAGGGTAGAATCCGTCAGTTTATATTTAACAGTTTTGATTATGACATGTGCGTGTTACATAGATATAAATGAAAGGAATTCTAGAAAGACACGAAATACGAGAAACGTCAGAGCAACCGATAATATTAATAGTAATAAGGCAGAAAAAAAAACGACACCGAATAAGACAGCCAAGGAACCTTCCTACATATAGCAGGCCTTCGGGCGGCTGGAAAAGGATCAAGTTTGGAATTTTTGTTTATCAAACTGGAATTGGAACCGCACATATATTACGCTATTCCAAGCTGAAGCAGACAGCTTTTCATGGATCAGTTCACCACCAAGTGGTGCAGAGCCAACCAATCTATCTTGATGCAGCATTAAACTTTCACTAAAACTGACCGTCTGGAATGTTTTATCAGCCGAAAGGATTCCCTAGGCATATCAAAAGCTTCAATATCGCAGTCAAAATTCTCAGTCGGGATGAAATCAGAATGCTACTGGCAACACTGGAATTGGAACTGCTGAAGATGGCGACCAAAAAGCGAAAAGTTAGAGGGGAGGGAGAAGGGGAGGGGGGGGGGAGGTGTTGCCTTCGGGGAAACTCCCGAGTGCAATGTTGTCAATTTCTAACTTAACTCCTCATAACTTGCAGATGAAGAATATTACCATGGTTTCTTAAAGTGCAGATAACAAAACAACGACATAACAATTTTTATTTTTATTTAGGCAATATAAACAGTGGCTTCTGAAATTACTGGCAAACTTTGTTAGCGGTGATTTCCTAACTTAGAAGTCAATCAGTTAGTCAGTCGGTCGATCTTTTGATTGTGGCTGGATAGTCAGTTATTAAGTTGATCTGGTTGATTGCTAAGTTGCTAAGTTGCTTGGATGGTTAGCTAGTTCGCCAGAACAACCTCAAAGCACATCGAATTATTCAGTCCATAAGCGTCCAGGCTCTTTCATCAATATATCCTTCTGTGCGGGCCTAGTTTATTCTGTCAATCCCAAAAAGAGTTTCATAGCTGATGTCCAAGAAGGTAAATTTCACAGCAGAAGTGGTCCCTGAGTACGGCAGATTTATTTGATAGTATGTCACAAAAAGTTAACATTTAGAGAAGTTATACAATGTTTGAGTGTTTAGCATTCAAGCTCACAGCTGGCAACATATCAGACGCCTCTTAGGACTAAAAAGAGTTAATTTCCCCGACTAATTGATTATCCGGACTTCGTATTATCCGGCCTAAGTTTTTAATTCAAACCTCGGTAGTGAAATAAGGACTATAGTTCGTTCAACAATAGATAAATACACATGCTAGCCATTTTTCTCGAAAACTGCCTGTTATATCGCAATATTATTTTTTTCATGCAGATTTAGAATATAAATAACGTTAAGGACATTTTTTTTTTTTAACTAAAGAAGAATATCATGTGCAGTTTTTTTTTTTTTTTTTTACGATAGATATTTTTATGATGAAAACGTCCTGGTAGACTTTTGGCAGGTTTACATTTATTAGTTTCAGGTAGTAATGATCACTATGACTGGTTCAACAGGGGGTCAAAGAAAACCTGGGCAATTTTATGATTTTCTCTTGCAAAGTCGCACTTTTAGTGTTTGTTGAACATGTGCTCTGAGAGGAAGACGGGTACTGGCAACGGGATGGATTACAATTTGTTTAACCAGTAAATATTTTCAACTTCTTGGGATCATCAGATTCGGAATGATTAAAACCCTTTTTTTTTTTTTTTTTTTGTTGAGTGGTTGAATATCATCAACACGTCAGGTACATTAACAATTGCAACAAATGCATCTCCCTATCCAAATGTGTCACCCATAATACAATTTCCTGTGCAGTTAAGATAATCCTGGGGTCTAATGGTGACTAATACTAACTGTTGCATATTGTGGACATGTTTACAATTGAACAATGAAGATTGGCTGGATCTGCAACACAGGGTGGTGAATTGATACATGACAAGGCACATGTGGTCAAGGTCCTTTTATAACAAGTAATGAAGTCATAAGAGAAAATAGATTATCATTGGCTAGGAAAGAATGATACACTTGGCTGTGATCAGCGAGCCTGGCTGGTGCACTACGCTCAGAGGAAAGGCAAAATTGGCATACAATCACACTGCGTCTGGTACGATAAGTATTGCAACACTCCGCTGGCTGCTAAAGACCGGGGGGGGGGGGGAGGGTGCGCATAATTGAGTGCCCCGAGTGCTGTGATGTCTTTCTTGACTCAGCTCAACTCAGCTCAGCTGAACATAAATGACTACAAATAAATTTATTTCACCTATCAATGTATTATAAAGACACGCCTCTGAACAAACAAAAAATATAGAACCGGTTATTCAGATGTTTACTTAAAATCTAAAAGTTCACTCTACTTATTTACAGTGGTTCGAAAAGATCAAAGAAATAGACTGATATTTAGCATCCTGAGCTTCGATGGACTATAGAATACCAATATTTTTTCTTGTGTGTCTCAAGGTTGGCAGCAAAAAAAAAAAAAATTATAATAATCTATTGTTGGTAGGGTTTACCCTACCCCGCTACTGATCTTTTTATGGTTAGTTGCGTATCCTTTACAGGACGTTTCAGAACCAACACCAACAGCCCCTGGGCTGTTGTGTGGTTTTTGTAGGCAAATTTACGTCCAGTAGTTTGCCATTGCTCCTGGACGGTCGGCTTTCTTGATACCACTGTCGAAACCAACGCAAGGAGCATAGCCCGCAGCTGGCATCGAACCCGGCATCCCGGCATCCCGGCATTACGAAGCGTTCGCATCGACTTAGCCACAGAGCCACTGCTCTTATTACTGACTACTAAATTCTTATCTCATGTTGCAAAATATAGCTTGAATGTTAAATTAAGAGCAAAATATAGCTTGTGTATGAGGAGTGCTAGTCATTACTGAATAATTTGTGTGTGTGTGGTCGTCTTCTTTCCAGATCATTCTAGAATACAAACCTCTTACTGAAAGTCGATGCCCAAACACGATGACAGGAAGACAGTACATTTGTAAACCAAACGAAGAAAACCAGGATAAAGTATGACATCGGCTGCGAGACGCGTATTAGGTTGCCACATTGGATGTCGACGATCATATTATTTTCTCCTTGATGGAATTTCATCTCTGATCAAGGTTGGTCGGGAAAGTGCTAAGAGAACGGGCAAACTATTCTGCATTTTCATCAGAAAATACACTGAAATATTGCGGGCTCGTAATTCCCTATCAGAAAGAGACAATCTAATTTCTTCGGTCATGCAATAAGAAGAAGAAAACCTGAGTACATTGTGACGATAGGAATGTTAAAGGGGAAAAGATTCAGAGGGCGACGACAGAGAAGAAGCTGTATAGTATGACATCATGGCATAGAGGATTCTGTGTGACAGAACTGACTGAGTGTACACGAGACAGGAGGATGTCGATTAGACATGACTACCAAAATAAAACGGCATGGACTATTAGAAGAATTATTGAATGGCTAACTCGCGGTTAAAAACAGGCTGTCTGAAGTGATTTTGTTTTTTAATTGGGTGATTGTTTAGTAAGTTAGTAAGTTAGTTAGTCAGTCAGTCAGTCAGTTAGTTAGTTAGTTAGTTAGTTAGTTAGTTAGTTAGTTAGTTAGTTAGTTAGTTAGTTAGTTAGTTAGTTAGTCAGTTAGTCAGTTAGTTAGTTAGTTAGTTAGTTAGTTAGTTAGTTAGTTAGTTAGTTAGTTAGTTAGTCAGTTAGTTAGTTAGTTAGTTAGTTAGTTAGTTAGTTAGTTAGTTAGTTAGTTAGTTAGTTAGTTAGTTAGTTAGTTAGTTAGTTAGTTAGTTAGCGACTAGCTAGCTATTTATGTAAGCGGGCTACGGCGAATTTAACTTGATTTTAGTTTGTATTTTTAGTTTGATTTGGTTTAAGTTCACTTCTGAAATATTCCTGGCCACTATGTATAAAAAGGACCGGGCAGGACAAATTAGCCTCATTTTAGCTTGCAGACAGAACCCACACAGCAGTTGTGGCTCTGCACATTGAGCAAGACAGTGTAGGTACAGCAACTGCAGGAGAAGGCCGGTTGCCTGGCTGATTTCACGGCGGTGGTATCTTTCCATAGTTAAATCAAAACTTGTCTCTAGTAGGTGGCTAAATATATCTCGCTCAGAGATAGTTTGATTGCAGGTCGCTATAAATGATTAGCTGGTCTAGAGGCGTGTAACATAGAGTTGTTCAGATATCCCTTGTCTGGGTTTCGGTGGAATATTCCAGAATCCCTGCGCAGAAAAGCCCTTGTCTTTTCTTTACTTTCCTGTTTTTGCTGTTTAGCGGGTAACTATTACTTTTTGCCCTATTTCCTTTATGTCTCCTCCTTCTGTTTTTATCCTTTTCTTTCTTCGCCACTAGCACAGTATATTTACTTAGTTAGTTAGTTAGTTAGTTAGTTAGTTAGTTAGTTAGTTAGTTAGTTAGTTAGTTAGTTAGTTAGTTAGTTAGTTAGTTAGTTGGTTGGTTGGTTGGTTAGTTAGTTAGTTAGTTAGTTAGTTAGTTAGTTAGTTAGTTAGTTAGTTAGTTAGTTAGTTAGTTAGTTAGTTAGTTAGTTAGTTAGTTAGTTAGTTAGTTAGTTAGTTAGTTAGTTAGTTAGTTAGTGAGTTAGTTAGTTAGTTAGTGAGTTAGTTAGTTAGTTAGTTAGTTAGTTAGTTAGTTAGTTAGTTAGTTAGTTAGTTAGTTAGTTAGTTAGTTAGTTTTTAGTTAGTTATTCGTTAGTTAGTTAGTTAGTTAGTTAGTTAGTTAGTTAGTTATTAGTTAGTTAGTTAGTTAGTTAGTTAGTTAGTTAGTTAGTTGAGTTAGTTAGTTAGTTAGTTAGTTAGTTAGTTAGTTAGTTAGTTAGTTAGTTAGTTAGTTAGTTAGTTAGTTAGTTAGTTAGTTAGTTAGTTAGTTAGTTAGTCGGTCGGTAGGTTGGCTAATTTCCCGTACAAAGACTCACTGTAATGGAAACAAGAACTAGGGAGAACCAGAAAAAAAAAAACTATTTTGGATAAGTATAAACTATATTGCAAGAGAAACTTTGACACACTATGCAGAGATGAAATCTGACGTAATGATGTCTGAAGCTGTCACACAAGAACAGCTAATTTGTTGGCCAGACTTATCCGGTACAGTTCTAGACAGACAGACAGACAGACACACACACACACATACACACACACACATACACACACACACATACACATTCACATACACACACACATACACACACACATACACACACACATACACACACATACACACACACACACACACATACACACACACACACACACACTTACACACACTTACACACAACAAGAAAAAAAAAGGATCAAAGAAAATATCTCTTTCACTTTGAATACTTATAAATCAGTGTACCTCAATAGTTGCACAAATGATCACAGCTGGCAAGGCTGTTAGAAAAGTGGCAGAAGCAAAGCGCAGAGAAAGATCTCTTGATGGTTTGACCACACACAAAGGGGCAGGACAGAAGCACTGACTCTGTTGACTGAGTGGGAGAGCGAATCATGACCGCCTAGGCTTATCGACATGGCACATGGTGCTGATGATGATTTCCGGGGATATAGGACGCTGTCTTCGAAATGCAGCGCTCTAGGACAATCAATTTTGGCAGTCTACACATTAGAGCTGTGGTCGCCTTCCTTCTTCAACTGGCGCCCTCCTTGAGTATATGGCAAGACCTTCCTCCCTCCTATGCCCCTCCCCCAACGTTAACCCTCACCCTTTAGTATACGACAGGATTCAACCCCCCCCCCCCCAACCTCCCCCCCCCCTTTACGCCCCAATCCCTTCTTGTTCCTTTACAACATAAAAAGTTGGGATCAAAACTAGGTGTATAGTGTGTTCTTAATCTATAATTAAAGGCAGGTTTTATATTTTCTTCTTTGCGTTCACCAGCTGTAAACACTGGTGGAAAGTTTTGGTTGTTCGTCCACTTGTGGACTGCTGTCCTGTTAAAGAATCTTGGTGCTGCATGTGCATCTGTTTGACAGATCAGACACATTTGTGTGCAGACTGTTGGTTCCTTTCCTCTCCGACTTTAGAGAAGCTCCAAATTAATCGACTCTTACGACATGCTTTTGGGTAGGCAGTGGGTCTATTCTTGTTTTCCCTATGGTAGGGCCCCGGAACCCACACGGGGGGCAGGTTTTATATAAAATTTACGTTTTTAACATTAAATATTCAAAATGCTTGGGAAAACAAAAGTAAAATAGTCATTTGCTTTCTATTTTTTACAGAACAAAATATATTATTAATTATAAGTAAATTCTCAACAATGTTAATATAATCAATTATTACAAGAACAAAAGAAGTCGTTTTCACAAATTGCTTAACGATCCCTTGCAACTTTCTCACACCCCCTGGGGTGGGGGGGGGAGGGGTGCCTAGGTTGAAGACTAATGCAATAAAGTAATAAAATATAATAAATCAAAAAGGTAATGTAGCAATCAATAGAGTAATCAAGAAAATTGGCAATCTCGCAATGAGGAAAGTAGTCTGTAGTTTAATCAGTTGAATTACCATTTCTGTTAAGTCACATTTCACATAATAAATTATTTGCATAAAAAATGCTCGTAGGCAAAAAGGTCTTGGGTTCAATTTCGCATCGAGTCTGACTTGTTCACCCCCCCCCCCCTCCCTCTCTTTCCCCACTGACCTTTGTTCTCATGTCGACCCACGTAATATCATGGGAGGTAAAGACGCCAGACGAAGTGTTGACTATATAATCTACCGATTGCCTATTCACGCTCATATCAACATGTGTCTTGCCTGGTATAGGCGATCTGCCAATGGCGTTACAAACAATTGCCTTTTTTTGCTTGGCTCACAGATGAGAATGAGTTAATTAATTTTAATTGTGTAACTAAAAGTGTGCCTGGTATCTTGGCTGGAGAACTTAAACGTGTGCCTAGTGTCTAGCCAAGCGGCCCTAGTTGTGTGCTTAGTGTCTAGCCAAGCGGCCCTAAATATGTACCTAGTGTCTAGCAAGCGGCCCTAGTTGTGTGTTTAGTGTCTAGCCAAGCGGCCTTAAGTATGTACCTAGTGTCTAGCCAAGTGGTCCTAACTGTATGCCTAGTGTCTAGCCAAGCGGCCCTAAGTGTGTGCCTAGAGTCTAGGAAAGTGGTCCTAATTGTGTACCTAGTGTCTAGCCAAGTGGTCCTAATTGTGTACCTCTTGTCTAGCCAAGTGATCCTAAGTGTGTGTCTAGTGTCTAGCCAAGTGGTCCTAATTGTGTGCCTAGAGTATAGGAAAGTGGTCCTAATTGTGTGCCTAGTGTCTAGCCAAGTGGTCCTAATTGTGTACCTAGTGTCTAGCCAAGTGGTGCTAATTGTGTGCCTAGTGTCTAGCCAAGTGGTCCTAATTGTGTGCCTAGAGTATAGGAAAGTGGTCCTAATTGTGTGCCTAGTGTCTAGCCAAATGGTCATGTGGGCCTAGTGTCTAGCCGAGTGGCCCTAAGTGTGTGCCTAGTGTCTAGCCAAGCGGCCCTAATTGTGTGCCTAGTGTCTAGCCAAGCGGTCCTAATTGTGTGCCTAGTGTCTAGCCAAATGGTCCTAACTGTGTGCCTAGTGTCTAGCCAAGCGGCCCTAAGTGTGTGCCTAGTGTCTAGCCAAGTGGTCCTAATTGTGTGCCTAGTGTCTAGCCAAGTGGTCCTAATTGTGTGCCTAGAGTATAGGAAAGTGGTCCTAATTGTGTGCCTAGTGTCTAGCCAAATGGTCATGTGGGCCTAGTGTCTAGCCAAGTGGCCCTAAGTGTGTGTCTAGTGTCTAGCCAAGCGGCCCTAATTGTGTGCCTAGTGTCTAGCCAAGCGGTCCTAATTGTGTGCCTAGTGTCTAGCCAAATGGTCCTAACTGTGTGCCTAGTGTCTAGCCAAGCGGCCCTAAGTGTGTGCCTAGTGTCTAGCCAAGCGGCCCTAAGTGTGTGCCTAGTGTCTAGTCAAGTGGTCCTGGATATTCAAGCTCTAAGATTTCTTGCCTACACGGCGGACGTGGTAGATACAAGAAGTAATAACAAGCAGTTGCTAAATGTGTAAGATGTTCGTCAATTTTAGTTAATACAAGCAGAGATATGGGACAAAAGGGGAACGAGAAACAATAAGGGGGAGGAGAAAAATACAAACTGGCAGAGATCAGATAGAGACAGAAAGACATGGGTGAAACAGGAGTGAAAGGACGCACACAAATAGTAATGGAGAGAAACGAGAGACACGAGAGACAGAGCAAGACAGAAAGAGTGAGAAAGAGACAGAGACAGAAGAAAAAGAAGACAAAAATGGAAACATTTTACAATGTTCAGAATTAGGCCAGTAGGCTCGTTTTGCCTCCTTCCCGTCATGTGTCTCATCATTCACGCATTAGCAGTGTGATCAGATCGTTAAGTTTGGCTTGTTATTGCAAGAATATCTGGCAATGGCCTGGCCGGAAGTCGCGACCGATAATGAGGAAACAAACGGCTTTGATTGTTGTGAAAATTCGTTCTCCATTAGACCTGAGATGCGGAAAGGCTGTAAGTTTATCGTTTCTTCCTCTTCTTCTTCTTCTTCTTCTTCTTCTGCTTCTTCTTCTTCTTCTTCTTCTTTTTCTTCTTCTTTTTTTTCTTCTTCTTCCTCTTCTTCTTCTTCTTTTTCTTCTTCTTCTTCTTCTTCTTCTTCTTCTTCTTCTTCTTCTTCTTCTTCTTCTTCTTCTTCTTCTTCTTCTTCTTCTTCTTCTTCTTCTTCTTCTTCTTCTTTTTCTTCTTCTTCTTCTTCTTCTTCTTTTCTGCTACTACTACTACTACTACTACTACTCCTACTACTACTACTACTACTACTACTACTACTACTACTACTACTACTACTACTACTACTACTACTACTACTACTACTACTACTACTACTACTACTACTACTGCTGCTGCTGCTGCTGCTGCTGCTACTGCTGCTCCTGCTACTACTACTACAGCCGCTACTACTGCTGCAACTACTAGTACTGCTGCTGCTACTACTAATACTACTACTACTACAGCCGCTACTACTACTGCTACTACTACAACAACTACTACTACTACTACTACAGCCGCTACTACTGCTGCTACTACTACTACTGCTACTGCTACTACTCCCCCTCATGCTGCTGCTGCCCCAAGTGAACAGGGCTATTCAACTAGTGGTCAGCGGGCCAGAGTTGGCCCGCGGAGGGCTAGTAAATGGCACGCGAATAACAAACAGTTGTATTGTATTACTGATGTTTCTATGCTGGGACTCAGGGTTTAGGCCTGTGATTCACATTTTGAAAAATGTGACCCCTGAGTAAACTTAGTTGAAAAGTCCTGCACTTAAATGTCTGCCTAAGGAGGCCGCGTGGTCTTGAGGCATAATGTCCGCCTTGAGTGCTAGAGAGTCCAGGTTCAATCCGTGGTAAGGGCTGGGATTTTTTCACGTAGGCTTAAATTTCTAGTAATTTCCCCTGGTCTCTGGGTAGTGAGATCGGACACCCGTGTGCATTGTTGCGCACGTAAAAAAATCCCTTGGCAGTTGGAAATCTACAAGAGTAGCATAATGGCGCTGCCAGGGCAAAATTTGGAGTTACAAATATGCCTAAAGTATTTCAGGATCCTCGCCGGTGCTACAGGGCCCTGTGCACTGTGCTGAGCTTTTTCGGACTCAGACGAGTTAACCCAGAAGAACGGAGCACTTATGGGTTATAGCTGTGTGCCATGATGTTGATCCGTTTTGTGCGCGCGTGCGTGTATGTGTGTGTGTGTATTTATTTGGTTTGATTTGGTTTGGTTTATTCAACGGATCAACGTCATAGCACACGGGTGTAGCCCATAAGTGCTCAGTTCTACTTCTAACCCAAGCATGAGTTTAGCGCTGCTCAGCGCAGTGCACAAACTCCGTTGCATCGGCGAGGATCCTGAAATACTGTAGTTAGATTTTCAACTCCAAATTTAGTCCGTAAGGCTACTCTTTTCGATTTCCAGCTGCTAAGGGATTTGTTTACCTGCCCAACAATACATACGGGCGCCCGATCGTACTACCCAGAGACCAGGGGAAATTGCCGAGAGTCCACGTGAAGAAAATCCCAGCGTTCACTGGGGCCTGAACCAGGGACTCCAGCACTCGAGGCGGACGTCATACCTCGAGAGCAGGTAACCCCCTGTGGTGTGTATGTGTGTGTGTGGAGGGTGTGTGTTTAAGGGGGGGGGGTGAGTGTATGTGTGTGTGGTGGATGGTTGTGTGAGTGTGTGTGTTGGAGGGGGTGGATGGGTGGGTGGGTGTGTGTGTGTTGGATGGGTGGATGGGTGTGTGTGTATGTGTGTGTGGGGGTGGATGGGTGGGTGGGTGTGTGAGTGTTTGGGGTGTGTGTGTGTGTGTGCATGTGTGTGTGTGTGTGTGTGCCTTATTTGTTATTCAGCTTTAACGTTGTCGCTGTTGCAGTTTCCAGAGACAGACAAGGTTTCTATATCTGGCTGTTCAGACTCTACCAACGCGAAGGTCACGATGAAATTAGAAGCTCTTTATTTGGCCCAACAGGTACAGTCGCGGTCAGTTGATCGTCGCCTACGATATCGTTGTTTACATCAAATACTCTCGAATCACACCATCAAAGCCGTTAGACTATTTACAAATTTAGGATTGACTGACAGACAGGCAGGTAGATAGGCAGATAGATAGACAGACAGGCAGGTAGATAGGCAGACAGACAGACAGACAGACAGACAGACAGACAGACAGACAGACAGACAGACAGACAGACAGACAGACAGACAGACAGACAGACAGACAGACAGACAGACAGACAGACAGACAGACAGACAGACAGACAGACAGACAGACAGACAGACAGACAGACAGACAGACAGACAGACAGACAGACAGATAGATAGATAGATAGATAGATAGATAGATAGATAGATAGATAGATAGATAGATAGATAGATAGATAGATAGATAGATAGATAGATAGATAGAGAGAGAGAGAGAGAGAGAGAGAGAGAGAGAAAGAGACAGAGAGACAGATAGATAGATAGATAGATAGATAGATAGATAGATAGATAGATAGATAGATAGATAGATAGATAGATAGATAGATAGATAGATAGATAGATAGATAGATAGATAGATAGATAGATAGATAGATAGATAGATAGATAGATAGATAGATAGATAGATAGATAGATAGATAGATAGATAGATAGATAGATAATAGATAGATAGATAGATAGATAGATAGATAGATAGATAGATAGATAGATAGATAGATAGATAGATAGATAGATAGATAGATAGATAGATAGATAGATAGATAGATAGATAGATAGATAGATAGATAGATAGATAGATAGATAGATACAGAGAGAGAGAGAGACAGAGAGACAGAGAGACAGATAGATAGATAGATAGATAGATAGATAGATAGATAGATAGATAGATAGATAGATAGATAGATAGATAGATAGATAGATAGATAGATAGATAGATAGATAGATAGATAGATAGATAGATAGATAGATAGATAGATAGATAGATAGACAGATAGACAGATAGACAGATAGACAGATAGACAGATAGACAGATAGATAGATAGATAGATAGATAGATAGATAGATAGATAGATAGATAGATAGATAGATAGATAGATAGATAGATAGATAGATAGATAGATAGATAGATAGATAGATAGATAGATAGATAGATAGATAGATAGATGCGTGGTTTCGTGGGTAGGTTGAGCGTGTGGGAGAGATTAAGAGGATGTTATTTGAAATTGAATGAGGCTGATATTTAAAGTGAAAGACAGGCAAAGCGTGAGAGAGAGAGAGAGAGAGAGAGAGAGAGAGAGAGAGAGAGAGAGACAGAGAGAGAGACAGAGAGAGAGACAGAGAGAGAGAGGGGGAACAAACGGTGGATAAAATAATTTTTATAATTAACCTTCACCTCTCCCCCTTCAACCCCCCCCCCCCCCCCCTTCTTTCCAAATGTTTTCAATGTGAAGCCAAAGCAGGCCTGGTAGAAATTGATTACCATTTCTTGTCTCTCCCATTTTAACCTAATATTACCGTAAAGAGATGCCCGCATTTCGCAGCGACCTGATTTACATACCTTCAGTTTAAGCAAATTTTCTCTATGAAGACTATTACAGGGCTAGCGTTATCTATTTATTTAACACGAAAATGGATGGTATTAACAAATCAATCTAAATTGTTATTGCAAGCAAATTTCTCCCCCTTAAATCTGTGACCAGTTTCTTCTCAAAATGCAAATGTTTTCAGTTGTCTTGTAACACGTAAGATGAATGGGATGTAAAAAAAAACGGTGTTGACTCCTCACCTTTGATATGGCCTGTCCATCGGCGACAGGGTCTCCTGTTGGCTGGCCGGTAGACGGCTTCGTCATCGGGCGGGACAGTATTTACGTCTGTCTAGCTTGATCGTCGTCTCTGTGGCTAAGTCGATGCGAACACTTCGTAATGCCGGGATGCCAGGTTCGATCCCAGCTGCGGGCCATGCGCCTTGCGTTGGTTTCGACAGTGGTATCAAGAAAGCCGACCGTCCAGAATGCAATGGCAAACTACTGGACGTAAATTTGCCTAGAAAAAACCACACAACAGTGAGGGGCTGTTGGGGTTGGTTCTGCAACGTCCTATGAAGGATACGCAACTAACTTAGCTTGATCGCAATAATATTGCAAGAGTCCATTGCAGTGCTAGTTGGTGGCAAGCAATGCTAGGCCATTAGATATGGCGCACATAAACCTAGTCACAAGTGTAACCAAAAGATTCCCTCCCCCACCCCACCCCCACCCCATTCCCACCCTATAGGGAATGCTTGTTAAACGTGAGGATTTGTTTTTGTTTTTGTTTTTTGCAAAGCAAGAAAAGTCAATGCCTTGTCCAAAAATTCACACTTCTTTCACTTCTTCTTCTTCACTTCCTCTTTAACCACTTCCGGTGTCGATTGGGGATACAAGGTTCTGCTTCTTGCTCTTCTGACCACCTCGATCATAGAAACTGCATGTTGTTGCAGAGTTTATGTGCTGTTACCTTCCGTCTTGGTCTGCCTTGTGCTCTACCTCCTTCTCTTCTATGCCTGTATGCCTTCTATGGTTTGGCGTCACAAGGCACTTTCTCTAACTAGGCAAACCACTTCATGAGCTGTCCTTGTATGTATTGGTACTATGCCCACTTATGATCTCAGCTCTGATTTTGTTTTTACTTGTCACTCCTGCAGCCTTTGTAAGACATCTTTTTTCCATGGTTACTAATTTTTTTTTTCCGGTTTGTTGTCAGTGACCATGTCGTCACCGAGTGTCAGTAAATAGAGGAGCGGTGACTTTTCGGTCCATAAGGTGTAATTAGCTAGTCTTTCCGCTCAGCCTGTGACGGCGCATAGGGCAGAGGTGATAGCTCTATATGTCTAGCGGTTCCTTGCCACCTGTCTGACTTCCTGGATGTTTATTCAACCCATGGCATGGTTGAGCCTTTCCCCTGATGGTTCTGCGCAGGGTTTCTCTCGGTCTTCCCTGTTTTCTGCTTCCTTCCGGTGTCCATATGAAGGCTTGACAGAGAGTCCTTTCTTATCTGTTGTGAGTACATTGCCCATATAGTTCTATCGGAGCTTTCTTATAAAATTCAGTACATTGTCTTGCTTGGCCTATTGTCTTATTTGCGCACTGAGTCTAAATCTGGCCAGTAGAAATGTAGTACTCTTCTAAGACATTTGTTCTCAAAATTGTCTAGAGCTACCGTTGCTTTCCAACTCTCGCATAGCACTGGAATCACACAAGAGTTGAAGATCATAAAATGTATGTGTTTGTTAAATGCCTCTGACTTCCGGATGTTTGACAGTGTGTTAAATGCACTAGATTCCAATGCGATTCTATACGATATTTCTGGCGCTGAATCTCCTGTGGATGCCATCTTACTCCCTGGATAAGTAAAGCTGTGGGACTTGTTTAAGAATCTGATTGTTTAGTATGATGTCTTGCGAATTATTGGTAAGATTAATATATTTTGTTTTTGGTGTTAATTCAGAGACCAATTTGTCCTGAAACATTTTGAAGATGGTGTGTTTAATCCCGCAAAATGCTAACTAAATCTGGCAGTGTTTGACCAACTGCAGCGGGCTTTCCAAAAATTCGTCTGTTAAACGGCTTGCTGTTTTGGGGTATAGTCTTCTTCACTGGGAGAAGAACTGTTGACATGCATAAGGGGGCACCAAGTATTGATGCCCTTGTGTGTGCATTTGTTGTGTTCCTGGATACTGTTCGTCGGGAAAATAACTTTTATCAAAAGTTATATATACCCATGTCTCTCTACTTTGATTTTAAAGTCTTTTTCTTAAGCAATTCGATCATTTCCAGTTTAACTTCTGTCGATACAGTACTGCGGCCGACATCAAATGATAGTGAAAACCATTTTAAATTTGATTGTTGTGATGCAGTTTTTTTTTTTTTAACTGACTTTGCATATCATTAAGGGCATCATCATAGGTGATAAAATCTACGAACGAAGGTTTCTGTTCTCCAGGTCTTCCACAGAAATTAGTGCTTCCTTCACAAAGTTTATTTGCCCACTGTCTCAGTTTATTCTGAATTGCTTTAACGTGCCAGTTCAGTTAATGAACCAAAGATCTTTCAACAATAATAATTATCAGGCTTCCCTTCCTGCCCATGACAGTTTGATTTCAGCTCGTATGCCATGAAATCGCTTCAATGTTGTTCCTCGACTTAACCAGCATGTTTCAGAATATTAAAGTTTCCTTACTCAGAATCGCATTCTTTAAGGAATTTTAAAACTAGCGATGGTTAAGTCCTTTTGATTGTATTAAATTCACACACGTTACCTCGACGCATATTTCCCCGAGCTTAAAACATGTGGCACACACATTTGTTTTCTTGAATCAGGTAGAAAAAGGGCGTCAGTATGACTTAAATTTAAATTTTGCAACCTAATTTTATTGTGCCAACCAGGCCAGAGCTTGGAAATCATAACTGACACCCCATTTGTCCTAACTCCACACAATCATTACCAACTGAAGGTGTCCCATGAATGTTGTCCGACTTGCCGGGGAAAAAAAAACTTCAGTTAACGATTTACCAGTGAACAACAGGGTGACGTAAGGTGGGCTAAAGGAGAAAGACACTGAACAGTGTCTGAATGGAGAAATACGTGGAGTGACTCGGGGTGAGCCAACGGAGAAAGTCACTTTGCAGTCTTACTGGAGCAAAACATGGAGCGACTAAAGGTGTTTCAAAGGAGAAAGGCACTGAGCAGTGTCTTACTGGAGAAAAACATCGAGCGACTTTAGGTGTGCCAAAGAAGAAAGACACTGAGCAGTCTTACTGGGGGAAAAACCTGGAGCGACTAAAGGTGTTCCGAAGGAAAAAGACATTGAGCAGTGTCTTACTGGAGAAAAACATCGAGCGACTTGGGG
This sequence comes from Candidula unifasciata, assembly GCA_905116865.2. Taxonomy (NCBI): domain Eukaryota; kingdom Metazoa; phylum Mollusca; class Gastropoda; order Stylommatophora; family Geomitridae; genus Candidula; species Candidula unifasciata. Next base: position 27,148 of record CAJHNH020004528.1, read on the forward strand.
TTGAGCCAAAGAAGAAAGACACTGAGCAGTCTTGCTGGGGAAAAAACATGGAGCGACTAAATGTGTTCCAAAGGAGAAAGACACTGAGCAGTGTATAACGTGTGCCAAAGAAGAAAGATACTGAGCAGTTACATGCTGGAGAAAAACATCGAGTGACTTAAGGTGTGCCAAAGAGGAAAGAGACTGAACAGTCTTACTATGGGGAAAAACATGGAGCGACTAAAGGTGTTTCAAAGGAGAAAGACACTGAGCAGTGTCTTACTGGAGAAAAACATGGAGCGACTTAAGATATGCCAAAGGCAGTGAACGCCCCATACAGGATAGCCGGTAAACAACGCGCGAAAGACATAGCACGCTCTAAGCACGCTCTGAGGTGTCCCAAAGAAAGTGACAGACTTTCCAAGGAGCTTCGATGAATGTCTTACCAAGATCTGTGACCAACTTAACAAGTACATTGCACGACTTATGGTTTCCCTGGGTTCCCATATAACTCCTCATCTAATTAGCCAAAACGAAGAATTGTTCCCCCTCCCACCCCCCCCCACCCCCCCCTTATTTTTCTCAGCCTCACTGGGCATTGACATTTTACATAGCGACATGACACCAAACCTAGCTTTCCTAAATTAAAAATTTTTTTTAAAAAAATCATAGAACTATATTCCCCGGGAGCCCTAACACACCACATTTAACTAGTCGACATGACAACTTGACTCCTTACTGAGCATTGGAACTTAACACTGTGACATGACACCCATCCCATTTACCTGAAGTTTCCTAATTTCTTATACAAAACGTTAAAGCGACAAATTCCGGGGGCCTCCAAAACAACCGCGACATGACACGCATCCCCTTTGCCATAACTTTGTCCCCCTCTATGTAAAGACATATCATCATATACCATGACTCCTCGGTGATCCATAAAATCCCTGTAACTGTAAATCGTTTCTTTCCTCTTTGTTTATAGTGAGCCACAATAAGTAAAGCGTAAAGAAAGAAGAACTTTGCAAATTTTTCTTATACTACTCATCTCCATGGATTCCAAATATTTTGTCACTTATCGGCCAACTGTCCATGATCCACTTTCGTATATCAGGATAGAAATTATGTAGTTCTTGAGAATTCCTTTCTTACCTAAACCGGCGAAGAAAGAAAATCTCACAAAAATAAACATACGATGTACAGAAATGTAAAGAGAGACAAACATAACCCTGGACTAAACTATAAATTATTTTAAGACTTTATAAAATAAAGAATAATTTTGAAACAGAAAGTCTTTCTATTTTTTTTTTTTCCTTCCAAAGCATCAAAAATTTTACAGGCAACAGGTAAAATAGAAGCAGTATTCAATGATTAACATCTGCAAAAAAAATTTGTTAAGCTGTAATTATTTTCGAAGACCAGGAACATATTCCGTACTGAAAATCGATTTCGCTCTCTATTAACGGAAAATGGTAATGTGATATGACTAGATGTAAACACTCCCAGAGAATCGATTCACTGTTTAATGCACTAAGCCGGTCTAAAACAGTTACTCCCCATACGATACCTCCCGTTACACGGCGGCCTAGACAGAGGGGAAAGAAGAAAAGATAGAAGAGAAGAAGGAAAGATGTAAGGGAATGGGAGAGTTTGCAGCCTGTGTTAAGTGTTAGTTCTGTTTTCCTTTACGTTTACCTATTTATTTGCCGTGAGCTTGGTATGCTAAATGTATCATTAGAAGAAGTTTATTTTAAAGTAAAACACATTTCTGTCTCAGGGATTTGGAATAATAAAAATAATGTTGGACGAAGGATATTGCAGTATATAATGATTCGGATAGATTTAGTTAACTTTTTGTCTTCAACAGTGGTTTTTACCCTAGATGCAGCAGCGTACTTCGCTAGGTGTTAGTTTCCGTAGAGGATGTCCTTACCAACTACGATTCCCCATCTATCAGCAGCCATCTAAGATTTTGAAGAACCCAGGAGGCCATTGGTGACTTCTGTATGACTACTAGCAGCATGCCAATGGAGGTCATAGCGGCAACACGAGCTTTCATGTGGCTGGCATCGCAGGGCTATTCTCACGTGTGCGTGCTGAATGATTACTTGAACATGATCCGGCAGGTCGAGGCAGGCTTTGTACGCAGATAGTGGATCGAGTCATTACAAAACTCCACTGTGCCTTGAGTTACCTTCATATTTGTCTCAGGGCATGCAGGTGTTGTTGGCAATAAAAGAGCCGACAGATTGGCGGGCTCTGCCATAGTTACAGAGGGCCGGCCCATGGATCATGCAGTCATTGTTAATGCCGTTAGAGAGGTAGGACGATCGGATGATTTTGGGAGCAGCACATCCACACCTTTGCTAAGAGTGCAAGAATTGGGAGCACAGATCGGCACAGCCAGGCTCAAGAAGCACACTGAACGCATTAGAAATCTGGTCAACCAACATAGGACTGGGACTATCAATTGCGGGACGTTAATGTATATGCTGAAGGGCGAATCTGAGCACCTATGGACATGTCCGGAGTGCTGTAAAGATAACCCAAATTAAAAGTCATAACTCATCCCTAGCCATCTAATATAATGAAGACAACATTTAGAAAACTGCGAACAGCTGCTTATTCCAGTAAAGTGGTTGTGTGTGTGTGTGTGTGTGGTTTTTTTTTTTTTTTTTTTTTTTTTTGGTTATTTCAAACTAAGGACATAAAACCTGATGAGGAATTGGTACGAGTGCGAACAGAGTGGTGTATATCCTTTTTAGTCCGCATAAAACTGGAGATTGCCGACAACAAGGCATTTGGTGATTGAGGCAGAAGTTCAAACCTTAATCCAAAGTTCCATGTGTTTTCAAGGTTTTGGTTCGAGAAAAAACTCTAAAAAAAAAAAAATCAGCGGGGCTTTTGCCTCGATTACAAGTAATCTGCCTGTGAAGACAGCATTTGTTTTCATGCGTGCTTTCAAAGTGAATCCATGAGCATGCTTGGGAAGATAGAGGCCGGATGGATTGGCAAGAATTACCTTTTAGCTATGTCTACAAGTAGGAACAACTTTGCAAGGCTTTACTTTGTGAGAAGTACCTAGTTTGAGCAACTACTACAACTTCAAAGAGTTAATGTAAACTCACCAAGAAAGCATTCAGTCTAGATCTGTTATTCATTCCATAAATGCAGTCCATCGAAAATTCTAGAAATAGCCAAACTGTGTGTGTGTTTGTGTGTGTGTGTGTGCGTGCGTGCGTGTGTGTGTGTGTGTGTGTGTGCGTGCGTGTGTGTGTGTGTGTTTTATCCTCATTTGCATCAATACATTTAAATTTCCTCCCTCCATAATCACAGATCTATTCACGTTTCATTCTTCGACGTCTCTGAGGATTCCTTTGTCAATTTTTTTTATACAACAATCTCATTAAATTTTCATTGATTGATTCCCCGTTCTCATCTTTCTCTACTGCCAACAAACCCTTACAGCGACAGCAGCTTCCCCCTGTAATCATGATTCGCATATTTTCAAATACGGCTTTCTCCCCAGGTCTGCAATCATGTTGAGTATACGGTTTTTAAAAATTAATTTTGTCTGTATGTAAATGTTATAAACACTTACTAAACAAGATCACTTATTTTTCTTCTTTTAAATTGTGTATGTTTGTTTAATCTCTTTGTTTCACCACGTTAAAATATTAGAGCTACCATATTTTAGTGGCTAGACATTCGCCTGAAGATCCGAAGGTAGTGAGTTCGGGTCCTGACGAAGCCTGATGATTTTTGTTTTTTAAATGGTTCCCACTTCGACTAAAAGAAGGTAAAGGTAAAGTCGGGAGACGTGAACCAGCGTCACTGCACTCAAGTGCTCTGCCGCCAATACAGACCGCTGATAAGAATTGTCCGCCTGTGTCGCTGTTCGCACGTGACTCTGTATCTACAGCGACGTTCCTCCATTTACCCCAGAGTGTCAACTCTGGTACTCATTTCGTAGAGGCTGGATGAACCCCGGGAGCCACCCGGTTTCGAACACCGACCGTGGGCTGCAGCGAGTCGCAGTTGGATTTGAAAGCGAGCCTCTTATCGTCTGCGCTTACAGGGACAAAACCTGGAGCTCGCTGATCACTAACTGACATATGATCAGGTTAATATCCCGGAAGCAGACCAGCCTCTGGTGTCTCCGAGGAGAGTCTTGTTCTAATCAAATGGTTGACTTGATACTGCACTTCCGGGTTTCAGAGTTCGTCACCTAAGACTAAAACGTGATATTTCGTTTTAATCTCTCTCTCTCTCTCTCTCTCTCTCTCTCTCTCTCTCTCTCTCTCTCTCTCTCTCTCTCTCTCTCTCTCTCTCTCTCTCTCTCTCTCTCTCTCTCTCTCTCTCTCTCTCTGTTTTTTTTTAAGAATAATGCCTTAGTTGCTTTAGTCTTCTTCTAAAGACAATACAGTGAGAAACAACAAGCTGCACGAACGTATAGCCCTGGAGGGGACTCTAAATGTAAGCCTATACCTGAATCATCATCATCATCATCATCATTAAGCGCCCTGCTGACTGGCGTGGGTAACCATGCCTCTTCACAATCTGAGCTCTTCAACAGCCTGTATCAGTGTGTGTGCTGACAACCCTCCATCGTCATCATCACGTGCCCTGTCAACTGGCGTAGGCTCTCATGCGTCTTCACAGATCACCATCTCTGGTTGCCTGGAACAGTTCTCTTGATGATATCCCTCCATGCCATCGTTTTAGCCCATCAGCATCATCTCTCTTGATCTGCCTCTACCTCTATTCCACTAATCTTTCCAGTTGTCACGATGTTATCCAATATCTCTCTTCTCATTATGTGGCCAAAGAACAGTGTTTGTTTCTTTCTTATTGTTGTATATAAACACCTACTTTCATTAGCCTCTTTCAAGCAATCGTTGTTAGTTACTCTGGCCATCCAAGGTATTCGTAAGATTCGTCTCAGAAACCACATCTCTGTTGCTTCCAAAGTCTTCTTAATTTGTTCAGTGACTTTCCAATATTCGCTGCCATACAGCAGGTCAGGTTCTATGTAACATTTAGCACCCTCTTTCTGACATTAAATAAGAGCGATTTATTGCATAAGTGTAATGGGGGATATTTTCATCCGGATTGGGAAGGTTGGGGGAAAAGCCCCAAGTTAATAAGAATACCGAGAGAAACCAGATACTCGGATTAAACGAGGGTTTCAAGGTAGGGAACGACTACGTGTTATCACGGGAAACCCCAGGAGAACGACCACAGGTCGTTACGTGGAACCCAAGAACAACCACGTGTTGCCACGTGGAACGAACACTGGGTATAAGTTCAGACCCCAGTCTGGTCAAGTTAGTATGTTTTGACCGTCAGAACAAGAGGACGTGAGAGTGTTCGTGAGAATGAGAAGGTGAAACTGATTGTTGCGAGAGGAACAACATCCATCGAAGCCAAGTCCAGCCAAGCCAAGTTGTGTGAAGCTTGATGCAATGACCAGATCCATCTACGCGGCGATGTGGAACTGAAGGCGCCGAACTCTGGTCGATGAACGTGTGAGAAGTCAGCCTGTTGGCATCTGAACAATGTGGTGCGTGTAAGCCGTGAACTAGGACATAGACGGGACAATATATGTAAGTGATGATATGTCAATAATTTGTATCGTACTTTGAAGTCGGTGTCGGCTTTACCCAGTTGTGTCATCTTAAGAATGTGTGCCAAGATCATTCACATCATTTCCTAGACAACTAGCCCAAGGTGAGAACACCACTTATTGTAAGCACAGCTGAGTGCAAACAGCTTATTGCAATAAGATATTTTTCACTTTCGGTTGACCTATTCTGCTTTTAATCTCTGTCACACATATTCCATCTGATGAAATGATTGTTCCCAGATATTTAAATTTATTGACTTGGTTAAGTCTTTTTCCTTCAACTAAGATATCACAACGTGGAATTATCTTCTTCTTTGAAATAACCATTACTTCCATTTTCTCAATATTTAGTAAAAGTCATTTCTTAGCACTCTCCATACTCACAAAATCCAGCAATTGTTGTAAATCACTTGCATTTTCAGCTGTCAAAACTGTCATGTCTGCATAACGCAAATTGTTAATTGAAGGGTTGTCAGGGGTGATCCTCATCCGCATGGAAGCACTTTGTGTCACCGGATGTTTATCGCTAGTGTGATGTACTGGTGGAATACAACTTACATACATGCATACATGTCATGGTTTTCGGCCCTGGATATTCAGGTGTGCAAAGTAACAAGGAGGCTGATAGATTGGCTGCTGTCGTCCTCTGATCAATGAGCTGATTTAGGAAGTAGTGAAGGCTAGCCGTGATCAGATGGTCAGTGCAATAGAGCCGACAGAGAATTCATACTGGTACTATTAGCATGTCGACTCGAACGTTGGCTGCTGAAGAAGGGCACGGAGCACGTATAGGAATGTCCCGAGTGCAGTAATGCAAATTCTTGATTCATTCATTTAAGCTTTCATATTCCGTAACTATGTGTATAAGTGAAGAACCCTTTTTCACGCCTTTGAAGCGTATCGGGTATAGGAAAAGAGCGCCCATATTTGTACAGACCATCGGCACTAGGTGGGTAATTAGGTCAGCATCACGCCGGCCGTCTTTACTTCCCCAGGACAGCCATCCTCTTACCCATTTTAGGCTGGGTCGACCTGCAAAGCCCCAGGGTTAGGTTAGTTGCGTACCTTTACAGAACGTTTCAAAACCAACCCCGACAGCCCCTGGCTGGTTTTTCTAGGCAAATTTACGTCCAGAAGTTTGTCATTGCTTGCTGGACCGTCGGCTTTCTTGATACCACTGTCGAAAACAACGCAAGGCGCATGGCCTGCAGCTGGGATCAAACCCAGCATCCCGGCATTACGAAGCGTGCGCATCGACTTAGCCACAGAGCCGACGCAACGCCCCATACCATGATAAATATCTACTCAGCCAGATACCACAGTCATTATATTCTTCCCTATGTTACACGATAAAAATGGCAACGCCTTGACAGAGAGCAAAGAAGATGGAAGGAGTATTGTGGACAAATGTACAAAGATTCGAATAACATGCCAGATAGTGCCGAAGAAATCGAAGAGAAAGAGCCTGAACCTCTATTAGAGGAAGTAAGAATAGCCATAAAGAACCTTAAATTAGACAAATCTCCAGAATGTGACGACATACCAGCAGAGTTAATATCAGGCTGGAGGAGAAGCCAGCGTCTTTCTATACCATGCACTATGTGTAAAAATCTGAAACAGTGCTGACTAGCCCAAAGCGTGGAAAAGGTCAGTATATATGCCCCTCCCCAAAAAAAAAGGAAATCACAAATTGTGTAACAATTATCGTACTATAATTAGTCGTGCCAGCAAAATCCTTCTGCACATCATTCTGAAGAGGATTGAGAATAAATTGGAATATAAACTACAAGAAAACAAAAGCGGGCTTTAGACGTTGCAGGGGAACAAGAGACTATATTTTCAATATGAGAATCATCCTAGAGAAGTGTAGAGAATACAAGATAGATCTTCTTACTTGTTTCATAGACTACAGCATGGCATTTGATTGTGTGCAGCACGATAAACTATGGCATATAATGAGAGGCATGGGATTTCTAAAGCATCTAGAATCTCTTTACCATGAACAACAAGCAGCCGTCAGCGTAGCTGGTGAAACATCAGAATGATTTGAAGTGCAGAGACAGGGCTGCATTCTTTCACCCTCCCTCTTTAACATAAATGCTGAAAATATTATGAGAATCGCAGTGCTGTCTGCCGGTCTGCCTGTCTGTTGGTATTTGTTCGCTAGCACAGGCACCATTTTTATTCCATGCGTGTGGATTAATGGCATCCCCACGACCCAACCCTGGTTAGGCCAAATTGGTCAACCCCTCCCTCCCTCTTTAGACACTCATTGTACGCTGCTGTGTCTGTTGGCGTCTACTCCGCCTTTTTCCCAGGTATACTGACCCCGTTTTTCGCTTCCCTTCCGCGCGTCGGTGATATATAGGCTAGTACCTGTCCTAGTCATCCTCTTGAACGAAGTTTTTCGCCAGGGACACAGATGGGTATCATATATTTTGTACATTAGTGTCCTATGTAGTCACTTCATAGTTAGAGCATATTTGTGTATGTGTACTGTGTTGTTCTTAATGTGCTGATGAAGGCAAATCGCCGAACGTCCTTTGTTTGTTTATTGTGATCATTTTGTCAAGCTAACAAATAGCTTATGTTACCCACTTTTTCTCTTCCCTAAAATTTTCTACCCCTTAAAAAACGGAAGCATATGAGAGCTTTGATCCACTAAAAATTGGATGTAATCCTATCACAGAACTCAGATATTCAGACGACACAGTTCTCCTTTCCAACAGTGTACAAGGTTTAGAAAAATTAATTCTGGCCGTCTAAAAACACAGCGAAGAAGTGAATCTGTTTCTGAATTTAAAAAAAAAAAAAATTTTATCCTCAGTAAATACAGCAAGGGCATTAATGTCAAATCTTGACTTATCTCAAATACTAAGAATTTTTTTTTTTTTTTTATCTGTAAATAAAAATGTGCCAAACAGAACACAATGCGAGAAAGGGGGAAAAAAACGTATTGATCACATCCCCACTGCTTCAAAGGACAGACGACAACGCTTTCACAACAAAAGAAAACAAACAAAAAGTAATTTGGATTCCTATAAACACATGCCTCTAACCTCCATTTTCTTTCTCCTTCTCCTCTAATGAGTTCAGCTTCCGGTGGAAAAAAAATAATGACATGCATTAAAAATTAGTTCTGTGTTTAGCCAGAGATTCTGCACCAGAGGAGAAACGGATTTCCCTGACCCACAGTCGGATCAATACAAACCAATGAATTGTTCAGATAAAGCTGCGTTTCGTGGGCTGAATACTTTCATGCGTGAGGGCTGGTTGGGCAAAGCATGTGTCTTTGCCTGCACAATTCTTGTGTGCTTGTGTGCGGTTTGATAATAACAACGTATGAGTCAGCCAGCGCCTTGATCAAGGATGAACGCAATTACGGTATTTAACTGTGGCAAGAGGGGAGGGATGTGAAAGATCAGGTGGTGTTAAAAAAGAAGTAAAGATTATCTGTATGTATAAACAGAGTTATCTCTCTCATAGTTTCTCTCTCTCTCTCTCTCTCTCTCTCTATATATATATATATATATATATATATATATATATATATAATCTATCTAACCTATCTAAACTATCTAACCTATCTAACCTATCTAACCTATCTAACCTATCTAGCCTATCTATCTATCTCTCTATCTATCTATCTATCTATCTATCTATCTATCTATCTATCTATCTATCTATCTATCTATCTATCTATCTATCTATCTATCTATCTATCTATCTATCTATCTATCTATCTATCTATCTATCTATCTATCTATCTATCTATCTATCTATCTATCTATCTATCTATCTATCTATCTGTCTGTCTGTCTGTCTCTCTGTCTCTCTATATGTCTGTCCGCCCGTCCGTCCGTCTCTCTGTCTGTCTGTCTGTTTGCCTGCCTGCCTGTCTGTCTGTCTGTCTGTCTGTCTGTCTGTCTGTCTGTCTGTCTGTCTGTCTGTCTGTCTGTCTGTCTGGCTGGCTGTCTGTCTGTCTGTCTGTCTGTCTGTCTGTCTGTCTGTCTGTCTGTCTGTCTGTCTGTCTGTCTGTCTATCTATCTATCTATTTGTATGCCGGTTCGTCCGTCCATCCATCCATCCATCTGTTTTGTTTTTCTTCTTCTTTTTCTCATTATAATTCTAAGTAGTTATTTGGTGACATGATTTATTAAGTTGATTTCACTAAATTTTCTTG
>CAJHNH020004529.1:0-36934 GCA_905116865.2 Candidula unifasciata
TGTAAACTTAATGGCAAACAAACAAAAAAAAGGGTATATATGTAACAAGGCCTTTTCCCCCCGGGCTTTGGGAAAAAAGATCTTGTGCTCCATAAAAGGGGTATCTAATAAAGGTTTGTTCAGTTTGGGATGTGTTGAAAAACCCTAGTCAACAATTCTTTGCTTTTGCACTGGACTCTTGTTGTGTGCTAATGAGTTACCACTAGTCAGCACACGTACCAGGTGCCTAGCAGGTACCCTTCCGCTTCCTTTCTTAGAAACAGAACTCGACGAGGATGACACCGTCAGACATTTTATTCAACAGGATACATGACACAAATGCAGAGAAGTGTAGTTATTGATCACAGTTGACATTCGCACATAATCCATTTGTCTCTCTCTCCTCGCTCGCTCTCTATCGTTCATTGATAGTGACCTCTCCTTGACCACTACAGCTCTAAAGGACTACAGCGTCCCACTCTCATGGAGGCACGTACAGCTTGACGGAGGGGGGGGGAGAACGAACTTCTCCCCATTCAATGGACCTTGATATTATTTCAGCAGACAACATTGCGCTGACTGGAGACGGACTTTTCCCTTGTCGTCTCCGAAAACACCACAGCTGTCGTCAAGCTTGTCGAAAGGGCTCCGATGTACCGACAGGACTTCTAGCATAAGTCCCCTCTAGCACACAACTCTCGTCTGCATCACCCCCCTGTTCTGTTTCACTAGTGGTCCTCCTACGTTTCACTACGTTTCAACGGATTAACATCATGGCACATGGGTGTAACCAATAAGTGCTCCATTCTTCTTCTAATTCAGGCTTGAGTCTGAAGAATCTCAGCGCAGTTCACGAACTCCGTTGCACCGGGGAGGATCCTGAAATACTTTGGGTAGATTTTTAACTCCAAAATTTTGCCTGGGCAGTACTGTTAGGCTACTCTTATCAATGTCCAACTGCCAAGGGATTTTTCACTTGCGCAACAATACACAAGGGCCTCCGGTCTTACTACCCAGAGACCAGGGTAATTTACTAGAAGTCCCCCTGAAAAAATCCCAGCCTTCACTGGGGCTTGAACCAGGGACTGATAGCACTCAAGACAGACACCACCCCCCCCCCCCCCCCCCCCCCCCTCCCCCCCCCCCCCCTCCCCCCCCCCCCCCCCCCCCCCCCCCCCCCCCCCCCCCCCCCCCCACCCCCCACCCCCCCCCCCCCCCACCCCCCCCCCCCCCCCCCCCCCCCCCCCCCCCCCCCCCCCCCCCCCCCCCCCCCACCCTCCCCCCCCCCCCCCCCCCCCCCCCCCCCCCCCCCCCCCACCCCCCCCCCCCCACCCCCCCCCCCCCCCCCACCCCCCCCCACCCCCCCCCCCCCCCCCCCCCCCCCCCCCCCCCCCTGTGCCTCGAGAGCACGCAGCCCCCCCCCCCCCCCCCCCCCGAGAGCTGTTAAGCAACATGTAGCCTTAGGAACGGGGCACTGCCCAGAATCTAGACTGCACAAACTGTCTGGTGTTCCTGCCAAGGCATACTCCAGACATGTGAGCATATACTGCAGAACCACCCCTTACAGCAAAACCTGCGAGAAAACACATGGCCAGATGGAAGGGGCATCCAGGACAAACTTTTGGGAACCCTTGGAACTTGCTGCTGATGTACTGGTTCATGGATGTCTATAATTAATATGGGGCAAGTACCTTATCACTGCATCATGTACAGAGTGCCAATGGGTCTATTAAAGTGTGAGGCTAGCGTCATAATGTCTGATGTGCCAGTAATGTCTGATGTGCCAGTAATGTCTGATGTGCCAGTAATGTCTGATGTGCCAGTGATGTCTGATGTGCCAGTGATGTCTGATGTGCCAGTAATGTGAAGGCGGTCCTTTTTTGTGTGTATGGCTTACTATTTGCCCTGTACACATTATTGTGTTGTGTGTGTATATATGTGTGTGTGTGTGTGTATATATATATATATATATATATATATATATATATATATATATATATATATATATATATATATATATATATATATATATATATATATACACACACACACATAAAAATATGTATGTGTGTGTGTGTATGTGTATATATGTATGTATGTATATATGTGTGTGTGTATATATATATTTATATATGTGTGTGTGTATGTGTGTATATCTCTCTTGATGGCTGGTGTTTTATAATGTTCTGTTCTTGTCTGTTTAGATTTATTGGGGTGCCTGCGCCCTGGTGCTATCAGGCAACATTGTGGTATTCCTCACAATCTTTGGCTATTTCAAAGTTTTCGGCAATGATGACGTGGATTACAGCACATGGTAATGGACCGGATTTACCCACCCTTGGACATATCATTTTTTTAAATGTAATGTTTTTTATTCACCTGCCATTTTACTCTGCGCTAATTTAGTCATTCAAGAAGATTCGCACCAGAGTTGAATCAGGTGTGGGTTGTTGCTTTATAAAACAGACGTGCAAATATAGTGCACACCTGATAAGGAGAACTTACTGGGGACCCAAGAAATTAGCTTTCCTGTCAGAAATTCCTCTTACCCAGATAGGAGTTCAAGCAGGAAAAATTGTCGGGGATAAACAAATTGTTCTTCACAACAGAAATTCACCACATCCGAGATCGTCTTAAGTGGTCTGCACCATATAAACTTGTTATTATTTTGTACCTTCAGTAATATGGACACAAACACAGAGTTTATTCAACATATAATAAATCATAAAAATGAACCTTGGTAAAACTTAATTCCCCTGTTTAAAAAAAAAAAAAGGACTTAATAAATTTTACGTTACCATGGTAATCCTGTAGGGAGTCACCGTGGCATAGCGGCTAGATGCTTGCCTGTGGATCGGAAGGTCATGGGTTTGCTCCCTGGCAGAGCCAGACTTTTTTCAACAATGACTTTGACTCCCATGTCGACCCAGCCATGAGAGGGTACCAGGTACAGTCCTGGGAGGTAAAGGCGGCCCACGTGATGCTGACCACATCACCCGTCTTGTGCCGTTGGTCTATACAATATATGTCTAGCCCTATATACCCAATATTGCCTGAAAGGCTTGGAAAAGAATCCTTTACTTTTTATGGTAATCATGTGGTTGATGTTAAATTTCCAGAGGAGAGATGTACAGTTTAACTTGACAGTGTGATTTTTTCTTTTCTTTTTTGGTACTTCAGAGATTCATTTTTATGCTTCATTATATGTTGATTTAATTCTGTAGTTATGCACCTGACGAGATACAGCAAAATTTGCCAGGCAATAAATTGTGCATTGTAATGTTTGTGTCCGCCTGATTTAAATTTAGAATATGAAAAAAAAATTGCTTTGCATTTAGAACTTGGTTGATAATATTTTTGAAGAAAATAGCACCATTGCTAACTTTGATCTGATTGAAGCCTTCAGGTTTTTAACTTTTATACTAAATATGTGATTAATTATTGTTGATCGTTTACTTTTCATGACAAAAATATCAATGTGGTCCTATTATAGATGCTACCATTGGGATGTAAAATGTTAGATCTTCAACTATTCTGTGCCATAAAATGTAAGGTTGGATTGGCACTAGTTCCTTCCTCCTCGTTTGTCTTTCCTAGGCAGTTCTTCTTCTTCTTTGTTCACCAGCAGAAAGCTCTGGTGGAAATTCCTGGCTTTGTGCCAGGGACTGAGTTTTGTGTGTATATTCGTTTTACTGGTTTATTTGTGTGCAGCTGGTTGTTCTTTGCCGCTCAGGCAGATGCACTCTTGACTTCGAAGGAAGCCACCAATTAGTCGACTCCTACGGCATGATTGTTTGTGAGGCAATGGGTCTGTTCTAGTTTCCCCTACAATGAGGCCCTGGGAAACCCACATGGGGAGGCAGTTATTAAAACATTGTGGAAATTGTCAGATACCTCCCATTGTGGGTTTCGGGGGTCCTCCTTTTGAGAGAAGAGGTTAGACCTACGGTACCCATATAATTACGGGTGTGCTGAAATCGAATGAATGTGTTAGGAGAAAAGATGCACACAGTACAAGTCTCTTAGCAGTCGAAACCATAAACAGTAAACTGTAAACGGCCACCGCCCTAGCTACATTTCAGGATAAGAAAATTTGGTAAATATCAGAATATTTATTGTAGTATAGTTCTTATGACAGATCTTGGGATCATTACTGGATGTTACGGAGTTAATATCAGAATATTTATTGTAGTATAGTTCTTATGACAGATCTTGGGATTATTACTGGATGTTACGGAGTTAATATCAGAATATTTATTGTAGTATAGTTCTTATGGCAGATCTTGGGATCATTACTGGATGTTACGGAGTTAATATCAGAATATTTATTGTAGTATAGTTCTTATGACAGATCTTGGGATTATTACTGGATGTTACGGAGTTAATATCAGAATATTTATTGTAGTATAGTTCTTATGACAGATCTTGGGATTATTACTGGATGTTACGGAGTTAATATCAGAATATTTATTGTAGTAAAGTTCTTATGACAGATCTTGGGATCATTACTGGATGTTACAGAGTTAATATCACAATATTTATTGTAGTATAGTTCTTATGACAGGTCTTGGGATCATTACTGGATGTTACAGAGTTAATATCACAATATTTATTGTAGTATAGTTCTTATGACAGATCTTGGGATCATTACTGGATGTTACAGAGTTAATATCAGAATATTTATTGTAGTATAGTTCTTATGACAGATCTTGGGATCATCACTGGATGTTTGGAGTTCGTACTGATCAATCTAATAAAGTTTAAATCCCTTTTGAGGCAGATTTTTCTTTCTGTCCCAATCAGTGCACATTGTATTATAAGCTATTACCATTGAGTATCTCTGCAACACTGTGTGTGTTATATTTTTTTATGTTTGGTCTGCGTATGCTAAAGAAATGTGGCTAAATATTTTATTATGTAGCACAGTGTATGCTGTGTCTTTGAAAGTGACACACTGATACTCTGTTGCTGTGTTTATTGTGCCAGATTAAGTTTTTGCTGTGTATCATCTGGGGCTGAAAGATTTAAAATTGAGCTGTGCATTAAACGCTATGGTGGAATCACTCATGTGGAGCTTGGGGAGCTTAGTAAACAAATTCCAGTGAATCAAGAGATGAGGAAAAGGGGCTAGCTTTGGATAAGTAGACATGCTGAGAAAACCTAAGAACAATATAGAATATCTTTTGATTTGGAACCCCAAGTTCAGTGGAATAAAGGCAGACCAACAAATATATGGTTGAGGGATCTAGAGAGTGATTAAAAAGATGGGGAGGACATGGGGGTGAGCTGCATGTGATAGCAAAAGATAAGGCCGACTTAGCTCAAACTGGTTGAAGGCCTCTGCTCCATTGGGAGAATAAAGGGCACAAGAGGATCTATACTTCTATGCCTAAAATTGGTGTTAGGATATGTATATTAATTATTTCTTCCAAAATTCTGCTGAATAGGGAGGTCTGTAAACTGAGGTGTGAGTGTATAGTTATCAGGTTGCCATATTAATTTAAAAATACGTTGCATTTACTTGTCTTCCTATTATTATTACTTTTCAAACGCTCATTTTTGTATTTTGTTTCATTCTTTAAGTCAGCTTAATTATAACGAACACTTATTTTAATATTTTATTTCAACGAATCTGCTTAAATGTTACTTTTTGAATGCTCATTTTTATATTCTGTTTCATTCAATAAGTTTGCTTGATTGGTTTATAGTTTTTTGAAATTATGGTTAATTAACTTAAAAAAAAAAACAAAAACAAATAAAAAAGATTTGTATGTGGTTAATTGTGATCTTTAGGAGAATTGTGCTCCTTCTGCTGGGATAAAAATGTGTTAAAATGCCGTATAAATTGCCAAGAACATTTGTTGTTATACACATGGGTAAAGAAGCAGTCAGACTGAAAAATATTTACTTGTAGCTTTTTTTTTTAAGAAAAAGGCATAATGAAATTAAGGAAAAACAAACAAGGCAGTTTTCCCTGAAACTTGAAAACCAAAAATTTAATAGAGAAATTAGGTGTACACATTAGGTGTTTATTAGACATGTTTTGAGAAGGAATGGATTCAAGAACTTGGGGATGACTGACAAGTTTGCTGGAAAGAGAGTAAGAGGAAGGCAAAGAGCTTAAAAAAAAAACCTAAATGGTTTAGCTGTGAGGATTGGAGCGAGACCAGAACACTGACCTGATCTGTGATTCTGGTGATCATGTGCGATGGTGAACATGATAACCCACATTTATCGGCATGGCAAATGATGAGGATGATAATGTTGATGCAGAGATTAGCCTTTTCATTGCCAGTTGGGGCAGTTAAATTAATTACAAATCAGCTCATGATGCATTTGGGGAGCCAATGTTGTGTAGTGGCTAGACATTCTTCTGCAGATCGTAAGGTCGTGGGTTTAATCTCAGCAAAGCGGACTTATATATAAAAAGAGTTTTTTGGCTTCCAGGTCGACCTAGCCTTAAATTGGTACCAAGTAAAGTCTGGACTTGAAGGTGGCTCGCATGTTGAACTACACCTTTTTGAAGTTCACTTCATGTTTGACAAAGGCTGCGGGCCAAAATTTTATTTGTGTGGTTTTGTGCACGTTTTTCTGCTTCCCAATTTTGTTAAGCATTTTAGTCAAATTTCACTGGAATCTCTTGTAGAGTGCCGATTGGTCTATAATGCATTATGCTTGATTTTAACTACACAGATGAAATCTAGGGCAGGCACATCAAATGGAGGGTCCCCCAAGGATATGTATTGTCATGAGTGTCTCAGACTCATTTAATAAAAATTACTGCAGAATATTTGTATTGCGGGGCCACAGGTTCGCTTGCAAAGGGCCGCATGCAGCTCGCGAGCCACATGTTTGACAAGCTTGCCCTAGGAGCTGCAAATTATGACTTGCTGAGAAATAGAGTTAGTTTTATGCACATTAGGTTCCAATACGCTGCCATTATACTCACAATAGCTTAACATTTTGTAAAGAGAACATCTCAAGCAGGTCGTTCTCAACGATCACATTTGGTACATATATTCATAATAAGGATGTTCTGTGGTCTGCGCAAGCATTTTTTTTTAGTTTGTTGAAAGTATAAATAAAAACATGTAGATAATTGTAAGAGAAATAGAGGGTATTATTTATTAACCTTTGACTCAAGACTCACTTGGAGAAAACAGATAGAAAAGACACAGAGCAAGGGACTCAAGAGAACACAACTGATGAGGAAGTTAGCTGGAACAGACTGGGGGGCAAACCTCAATGTTCTTAAGAGGACCTATACAGGCTATGTGAGGCCAACACTAGAATATGGAATAGCTGCTTGGGGCACAGCAGCTAAATCAAATTTTCAGAAAGTCTCAAAGATCCAAAACCATGCTCTCCGTATTATGACAGGGGCAATGCGCTCCACGCCCATATCAGATATGGAAACAATTACTGGTCTCCATAATCTGGAAGATAGGAGAGACACAAAGATCCTCACCCAGCTCTCCAAATACCACCACTTTCAAGAACAACCTATGTACAGCCGACTGCAGAAACACCAGAAGGCTAGACTAAAGAGAACCTGTTTTATTAAGAACGCAAATGCCAAGCTCGCTGTCCTTAAACTCCCTCCCATAATACCAAATGTTCCACTTAAACCTTACAACGACTGCCCCGTTTGGCTTAGGGATAGCCTACCAACAGTCAGAACCACTGTAACAGGGGTCTCCTCCAAATCATCAATGAGCAGCACTGATATGAAATCAACTACAGAAGGAGAGATCAATAGACTTTACCCACACCAGAGTTGGATTCGAGTGTATACAGATGGTTCAGCCAAGAGAGCAGTAAGAGACGGAGGAGGAGGAATATACATAGAATGCCTAAATGGTTTAAAAATCAACCAGGCTGTACCAACAGGTTCATATTCCTCCAATTACAGAGCAGAGGCAGAAGCACTTCTAGCGGCATGTTCTTTCCTGAATGGACAACAGCACAGCAAATATAGCAGAGTGGTCTTTCTGACTGATGCTATGTCAGTTCTACAGGCAATTGTTAACCCAAAAGACACTCAGTTTGTAGACTTGACGCAACAGCTGATTTACTTAGGCTCTTCAGTAGAACAATCTGTACTGCAGTGGATTCCAGGTCACTGTGGCTTGGAAGGCAATGAAATAGCGGACAGATTGGCCAGAAGCGGCAGTGACATGGTACAACCAAATAGCGACTTAACCCACCAAGAGATGAAAACACTAATACAATCTAGTATCCAAGAAAGGTGGCTGGATACCCACACCAGATTTTCTCCCCAAGACTCACTTCATCGCCTCTCTAGAGAGGGACAGTCTATTATATTCAGACTAAGGACAGGGCACAACAGATTTTGTCAACATATGTTCAAATTTTTCGGTGTAGGAAATACGGAGACGTGTCCCTGCAGCGTGGCACCCGAAAATGCTGAGCATGTGCTCCAACACTGTCAACTGTATGCTGACAACAGAGACGCAATCTGGCCTGTTCCAACCACAATGAAGACAAAACTGTATGGTACACAAGAGGATATGGATTGCACGATAGCTTTCATAAAGGCTACCGGCCTCCTGATATAAGTTTTCTGACAGAAGGATCGAAGAAGAAGAAGAAGAAAAGTTTATAATAGTTTTTCCCTTATCATAATATTTGCTGTGCAAACAATTCTTATACTGGACGGATAGGAATTTCTATATAATACTTTTGAATGTGATGTATTTTTTTCTTATATTTATGCTGTTAGATGTTTGTTTGTTGATTTTGTTAAGACTACGGATCATTATTTTTTAAACACAGATGATTTTCAAGCAAGAATATTTTGTTTTCGTTTATACAAGATTCAGATAATATAAGAACGTTTATATACGTTTACAGTTAGTTTTTATTTTATTTTGATATGCAAATAAAAAAGAAAATTTGAAAGATGTGTGTGTACTTTGATACAAATGTTGGGAAGACCAAGAAAGAGATGGATAAATGATGTAGCTGAAACTAGTTAAAAAAAAGATGAAAAAATCCATTACCCAAGCAGCACAAGACAAATACAGAAAACCACGACCATGAGCTACAACCTGGTATCAGTGAGATGACAAAAGAAGAAGAAGATGCAAATGTTTATTTTGGCGCATGTCATAAAGAATATGTAAATTTCTTTAACTCCGTGTGAAATGCATATCACAGCGATGATTTCCCCGTGTGTGTTCCAGGTCCCCATTGTGAGGAAAAAAGAAAATAGTCTCAATGCCTCCCCAACTAGCATGTCGTAGGAGTCGGCTAATTGGGGGCTTCATTTGAAGTTGGAGTACATCTGCCCGAGCAGCAAGAAACAACCACCTGCACACAAATAAGCCAGTAAATTGGGTGTATACACAAAACTCACACCTTTATATGAAGTTAAAGTCCCAGTGGATGAACAACCAGAACTTTCAGCGCTAACTTTACAAAAAAAAAAAAACTTAAGGATCCTTTTCCACACCTTTAGGCGTATAGGGCATAAAGGGCTAGACCTATATTTTATAAACCAATCAGCACAAGATGGGTGATATGGTCAGCATCACGCTGGCCACCTTTACTTCCCGGGACCGCACCTGGTACCCACTCAAGGCTGGGTCGACCTGGGAGCCGAGGTCATTTTTAAAAAAAGTCTGGCGCCAGGGAGTGAACCCACAACCTTCTGATCCTAGGCGAGCGTCTAGCCGCTTCCCCACAGCAAGTCCCTGGGAGCTTACAGCCGATGAACAAAGAAGAAGCAGAAGACAATTAGCAGGATAAACATGATTGTACAGGTTGGTGGACATAGGGATATCACCTGCTTCTGCCAGACACAAACTCGCCACTAAGGGCACAAGATATTTAATTAACACATAACAGGCATGATCAGTCAGTTTGCACTTGTGGAGCTACTGAGGAGGAGATCAGAGCACCTATGGATCTGTCTATGATGTTCTGATGATGGTCCTCACCACGGCTTTTTTTGGGCCTTGTAAAACAGTATCTGCATTTTTAATTTTGTTTATCTGTAATAGACACTTTGTGGTGAGTACTGGCACATTTTCACACTTTGTGGTGAGTACTGGCACATTTTCACACTTTGTGGTGAGTACTGGCACCTTTTCAAACACTATGTGGTGAGTACTGGCACATTTTAAAACTTTGGGGTGAGTACTGGCACCTTTTCAAACTTTGTGGTGAGTACTGGCACCTTTTCAAACCTTGTGGTGAGTACTGGCACCTTTTCAAACTTTGTGGTGAGTACTGGCACCTTTTCAAACACTTTGTGGTGAGTACTGGCACCTTTTCAAACATCTTGTGGTGAGTACTGGCATCTTTTCAAATGTTGTGGTGAGTACTGGCACCTTTTCAAACACCTTGTGGTGAGTACTGGCACCTTTTCAAACACCTAGTGCTGAGTACTGGCACCTTTTCAAACACCTTGTGCTGAGTAATAGCACCTTTTCAAACACCTTGTGGTGAGTTCTAGCACCTTTTCAAACACTATGTGGTGAGTACTGGCACCTTTTCAAACACCTTGTGCTGAGAACTAGCACCTTTTCAAACACCATGTGGTGAGTACTGGCACCTTTTCAAACACTCTGTTTTGAGTATCGGAACAAAATTTTCTAGAAAAAGCCCTTGTCCTCACTAAACCACTTCTTTAGCAGGGTGCAGAAGTGCACTGGGACTAGCTCCCATACTGGACAAGACATGCATGTAAACAGATTTCATCCTAGTTATGAGTTCCTTACTGGAGGCCTGGCCAATGTAGAGAGGATTACCGGTACCATCAGTTTTGGAACTCTGCGCTGGCTGCTGAAGATGAGGACGGAGCATGCATGGAAATGCCCTGAGTGCTGTGATGTCAATTCTTGACTCAACTCAACTCAACATAGAGGACTGACATTTCCTTCAAAGTTGGTATGCATCAGTCAGAAAGGTGAGGGACCACTTCTGCTTGTAGCATTGGTAGTTATGTCTAACCACAACCTTCTGTCTTGTGTGCTTTCAGTCAACTCTGACAGATGATCTTCTTTGCCATGATCTTAAACTGTCCAGCATCTTCTCTCTCGGTCTCCCTCTGTCTTTCTCCCCCTTCAGCTTTCCCACTGTCATGATATACTCCAGTTTTTCTCCTGACATGACCAAAGAATGTTGATGTAGGAATACTAGACTGTACACAGTATGTGGAACATTAATGTGCATAGATTGACATACTGACAAGAGATCAAAGTCCAGATACAGACAACTGATTGGACTTTCTCCGGGATTTCAAAGCTGGTGAAAACAAAAGAACAAGAAGTAGTTCCTTAGCTCCTTAAAATGTTGTCACAGCTTTTCCGCCATTTTTCCCAACCATCATTTATCACTGAAAATGCTGAAATGTTCACCAGTTATAGAATGTCTTAGACATTCTATCACTGGTGAACATTTCAGCATTAAAAGTTTTTTTTCTTATTCACTATGTTTCTTTCTAATGTTCTCTTTGCTTAATTTCCATCAATATATCTTACCGGCTTCCCCACACTGTTGGGACTCTTTTGCACCAGAAACCATTAAAAAAAAATTGGCACAGAACCTGCACCTCCCTCTCCCCCCAAATCCTCTTAAAAAAACATTTACACACGTCACTAATACCACACACAAAAAAGTCCCCGCAGTGTGCCTGTCAAACAGGACCACAAACACCTGAAGCACATTCTGCAGACCTGCCCATTCTACCTACAACTTCAAAACCTGGCCTTAAGAGCAAAGTGTGCAGAGCAAACTATGGGGAACCATGCAGGACCTGCTGCTGACATGCGAGTTGAGGCAACCCACCTGATGGTCTAATCTGAGCATTTGAAACCAAATGCAAAGAAGAAAAACCAGACAACAGCCAATATATCCTGTAAAATAATGCAACTAGCTGAACTTCCCATGTTACATTTCACTAGTGCTTTCTTCCTGGCGGTATGCAACAGTATACAATACCGGCACCTTTTTAGGCATAGTTTTTCAGTGCTGAGGTAATAGACACTGTGGTGAGTACTGATAATTTATTTTTATGTTTTGGACACTTTGTGGCGAGTACTGGAACTTTTTTCTCAGAAAATAAAAAGTCCTGCATGTAACTATCTATATTAAACAGAACAGCCAGATTTTAAACATATTTATGAAATTATTTATTTAAGAAACAATACAAATTACAAAATCAATTTCAATATCATAGCAGAAGTAGAGCAGTAAACACAATCAAAATGACATCACTTGAATGTTATAAATTGAATTTAGGATAGTCTTTCAGTATGTTTGAATTATACAACCTGTGCTAGCTCTATAGTGTCAAGCCCTCTCTTTTCTTCTGCATCTTCGTGTTCACCGGCTGTAAACTCCTTCAGAAAGTTCTGGTTGTTCATCCACTTCTCGACTTTAGTCCTGCTCCAGAACTTGAGTTTTGCGTGCACATCCATTTTTATACAATCAGACAGTTGCTGGTAACATCAGAATTTTAACTCTTTGCTTGCTGCTGAAGATAAGGACGGAGCACTTATGAAGGTGTCCTGAGGGCTGTGATGCTGATTTTTAATTCAGCATTGAACATATCCTTTTTACAGATCTGGCTCATTTGTATGCACACTTTTGGCTCCTTGCCTCTTAGGCAGATGCACTCTGACTTTGATAGGAAACCTCTAATTAGTTGACTCTTTTGACATTCTATACAGGGAATATGACTAAAGGTAACTTTTCCAAATAGTGAACAGATAATCTCCAATGCACATCATATCTTGAGTGTTTGGATCCCCTACTTATATGACAATATATACCAGGCACTCAGACACAAATGAACTGCCCATGTGCCCCCATCTCCATTTGTCCCTCATAAGGGAAGCAAAGAACAATAATATAACCTAGCATACATGTCATAAGAAGCACTAAGGAAGACTGGACTGAGATTTTTCTTTCTTCTTCTTTAAAATGTTCACCGGCTGTAAACTCTGGAGGAAAGTTTTGGTTGTTCGTTCACTCCTAGATTTTGGTCTTGATCAAGAAATAAATTTTTCATACACACATGTTTTACAGATCTGGCTTATTAGTATGCAGACTGTTAATTCCTTTCCTCTCAAACTAAGCACTTCAACTTTGAAGGAAACACCCCTAATTAGTTGCCTCTTATGACATGTTTGCTGGAGGGGAAAGAGCAATAGATCTATTCTTTGTTTGCTAAAACAGGGCCCTGGAACCCGCACAGATGGGCATGAGATTGACTAGGTCATCATCTTGCAGAAGACTAGTTTTAAAATCCAACCAATCATGATCTTGCTTACAAATAATCTAGCATGTGCTAATTGAGGGTCTCTGTTCCTTTGGAAGATCGTTCTCCTACTTCTTCTTCATGATCACAGGTGGGAAGTCCTGGTTGTTTGCCCATCATTTAAGGGGTCTATGTTCCTTTGGAAGATTGTTCTCCTTCTTCTTTATGTTCACAGGTGGAAAGTCCTGGTTGTTTGCCCATCTTTTAAGGGGTCTATGTTCCTTTGGAAGATTGTTGTTCTTCTTCTTCATAGGTGGAACTCATGCGGAAAGTCCTGGTTTGCATAATTCTGGACTTTTCATCTTGTTCCAAAACTTTACTACACATGCTGATTGTTGGCTCTTTGCCTCTCAGGCAGATGCACCCAATCTGGAAAGAAATAGTAACTCTATCTATGCTGGCCAGGTCTCCATTGAGGCAGATGCACCTGATCTGGAAAGAAATTGTAATTCTATCTACGCTGGCCAGGTCCCAGTTGGAAACATGTATCTAGGATGACCGCTGACCAAGTATGAGCCATGTCATAGTTCACCAGTACATGTAGTTCAGCACTGCTGCTATCCTAGATTTTGGCAGATGAAAGGCAGAGGAAGAAGAAGATAAAGATGACGATAATGAGGGCAATAGAGAAGACAATGAAGAAGAAACAAACGAAGAAGAGTATAAAACAAAAATCAAGGAAAACAAATCCAGTTTGTCCCATAAGTTTGCAAACACAGGAAAAATAAACTTTGCTTCCTAAAAACCATTTTTATTTATATAATATGTTCCATGTGATAATAAGTAAAGGACCATTTTCCATGCCTTTCAGGTGTATTGGGAATATAGGGCTAGACCTATATTTTATAGACTAACGGCACAGGATGGGTGATGTGGTCAGCATCACGCCGGTCGACCTTTACTTCCCACGACTGTATCCGATACCCACTCAAGGCTGGGTCGACCTGGGAGCCAAGGTCATTGTTTTTTTTGAGCAAAAAAAACCTGGCGATCACCAGGGAGCAAACCCAACGACCTTCTCCATCTGCAGGTGAGTGTAAAAATAAAAAAAAACGTATCCACGGGAGACTCCCTCCATGTGACAATGATTGTAAAAAAAAAAAAAACATTGTGATGTGTATCCTCCAGTCCAGAACTGACATATATGGAACAAGCACACTGCTGATAGAGACGTCTGGGGTTATGCTTGTAAGATGTGTATCCTCCAGTCCAGAAGAATATATACAAGCACAGGTGGGGTTATGCTTGTAATTGTGTTGGTGATATGTTTATTTTTCTTATGTATTGAAACTTATGAGATACCTTGTTGAAAAAAAAAAAAAAAAAAACTTGTTATTATACAAGTTTACTCTGAAGGTGTGGGAGGCGGCGCTGGTGCTGTCTGAACTGCCCCGATTCTGTACATAGCTTCCAACTGACGAGGGCGCTGTAACGGGTGTGCTAACAGCTTGGCACTACTGTTTAAGACTGGGGTGTATTTCGACTGCTCAAAAATGTAAGACATGCCATTGTGGTCTAGATCACAGAGGGTGTGGAAAATTTCCTGTAGATACAGTAGATAGAAAAATGTACTTTAATGTAATGACGATAATGTTAATTTTACAATACACATACTGTACTGAAATATGTTTTTCTGCTGCTTTGTTTGGCACGTTGTGTTGTGGTTTACAGCTAGGCTCTGATATCTGGCTCTTTCATCTAAACACATCTCATTTCTGCAAACTCCTAATTAATCGCCTTGAACGGCATGCATTTTAAAAGACCAGAGGGTCCATTAATCTTCTCTCCTTCTCCTCCTCGAAATGAGCCACTGATGCCCACACTGGGTAAAATATATGTACCTAAATATCTCATCAGATGTATACTATAGAAATTACATCAACATATTCTGAAGCATCAAAAATGTCACACCTGTATGCTGGCTCAAAAGTCTTGAGTTTGAATCTGCACCGGGTGGATAAAAAAAAAAATATATGGCTTTGGCTTTCAGGTTGACCCAGCCTAAAATGGGTAGGAAGAAATGTTCTGGGAAGTAAAGGTGGACAGTGATGTAGACCACATCAATCACAGAGTGCTGATTGGTCTATAAAAATATGAATCTAGCTTCACATTTCTCCAATGTGAACTGCAACTGGGTCACCCACTGGCTAGCTGGTTGATGACTTTGTCACCAATCAGGATAGTATTTGGGTCCGTCCTCTTCGATCACATCAACACTGCACGAGTCCTTTTCATCTTTTCATGGCTCTTGGTGGTGTGACCTGCTAAGCCATTTTTTTGGGGGTGCAAATAACCTAGTCACAATTATAACTTAAAGCTCCCCCTTCGGGGTTGCTAGTTGAACTAAGTCAATTTTTTTAAGCAAAGCGTTGGATCAAATCATATTCCTAATGCACAATAGGGTCCCCATACATTTTTGTTGTTGAAAATCAAAAGTACTGGAGTTATTGTTTTTCTGGAGTTAATAAAGCAGGCTAAGACAGGGATCAGGATGCCCAAGCTTTGTGCTATGGAGAGGAGGAACTTCATTCCTGGCCTTAACTTCTCTCAGGACTGGCTGATGATTCATGAATGATTCATGACTAAAGGTAAAGGTCAAGTCGGGAGATGTGAACCAGCGTCATTGCACATGGTTATAAACCATAAGTGCTCTGCCACCAGTACGGACAGCTGATAAGAATTGTCCACCTGTGTCGCCGTTCGCACGAAACTGTAGCTACAGCGACGTTCCTCCATTTACCCCAGAGTATCACTCTGGTACCCATTTCCTAGAGGCTGGGTGAACCCCGGGAACTGCCCGGTTTTGAACATCGACCGTGGCTGCAGCGAGTCGCAGCTGGATTTGAAAGCCAGCTTCTTATTGACTGAGCTAACGCGGCTAAACCCGCCCAAGTGATGTGATTGTATATACAGATGGCTCTGTGCTGAGGGGCAGACGAAGTGCATGGGGGTTCATAGTGAAGGCGAATGGACTTCACTTGGTGCAACAAAGCCTGGCATATGATATCACAACGTCTAGTTTGAGAATGGAGGTGGAGGCAGTCACTGCTGCCTTTGAGAATCAGCTGTACACACATATCGCCATTGTAACTGACTCACAGAGCATGCTGAGAAAGGTGGAGACAGGCAAGCTCCGTGCAGAGTGGCAAGCATCACGTTAGAGGTCCCAGGTATTTGGCATCCTTTGAATATTTTTTCCAGGGATGTCCCGACTGCTGTGATGTCGTTTCTTAATTCAACAGGAACTGGCTGAGAACCTCCCCGTGTGGGTTCTGCGACCCCACTGTGGGGGAAACAAGAATGACCTAAGAGTGACCTACTACCTTCCCAACAAGCATGTTGTAGGAGTCGACTAATTTGGGGCATCTGCCTGAGAGGCAAGGAACCAATGGTCTGCTTACAAATAAGTCAGATCTGTAAAATGGATGTGCGGGTAACACTCAGGTTCTGGAAAAAGACTTATGTCCAGAAGTGGACAAACAACCAGAACTTTCTGCCAGTTTACAGCCAGTGAAACCGAAGAGGAACAAGAAGGAGAGCTAAGATTCCCATGCCTCCAATAACACACTATCACATGGAAAGACACAAAGGTACCAACAACATGGAGAAAGTTGCACCAGACGGCAAAGGAAAGGAAAACTTGGCACGAGCTGGTTGAGTACCTATGCTCTGTTGAGGT
Organism: Candidula unifasciata; assembly: GCA_905116865.2. Classification (NCBI taxonomy): domain Eukaryota; kingdom Metazoa; phylum Mollusca; class Gastropoda; order Stylommatophora; family Geomitridae; genus Candidula; species Candidula unifasciata. Next base: position 16,947 of record CAJHNH020004529.1, read on the forward strand.
ATTCAGGGCAGAAAAATAAGAAGAAGAAGGAGGAGGAAGATGAAGAGGAGAAGGAGGATGAAGAGAAGAAGGAGGATGAAGAGTAGGAGGAGGATGAAGAAGAAGAAGAAGAAGAAGAGAGACTGTTACCTCACACTTGTTATTCTCTGAAGGCGGGTCATGTATATACAGAACATCAGTGAAAAAGTATGGCGATGACTCCAACTCACGCTGTGCCTGAAATTATGCAGAAGGGCATCACATGCAACATAATCCATTTATAAATAAAATCAATGTTAATTCGCACTCGGGCACTTAACAGTGATCAACCTTACTCAGCAGATACATCAGGGTATGTGTATAGTTTTTATTTCATGCATACGGCCATGTCTGTGCAGTTCTTTATTGCAGTTTCTCTTTCTGTACACCCCAAGACTCCCAATGCTAACAGTATTCTTATATTTAGTGTTATATGTGCTAGACTGGGGAGGCGCCGCGGTGTAGCGGCTAGATGCTCGCCTGCAGAGCGGAAGGTCTTGGGTCTGAGTTCTGACTTTTTTCCTCACAAAATGACCTTGGCTCCTAGGTCGATCCAACCTTGAGTCAGTACCAGGTGCAGTCCTGGGAAGTAAAGGCGGCCGGTGTGATTATGACCACATCACCCACCAAGTACCGATTTGTTTATAAAATTCAGGTCTAGCCCTATATGCCCAATTCGCCTAAAGGTGTGGAAAAGGACCCTTTACTTTTCTTTAGTGCTATATTAATTAATTCATTCATTCATTCATCAATTCATTGTGAGTGAGGACCCTTCACAATACTTGACAATGATATGCCAGGGTTTGATTTTTGTGGCAGGTTGTTCAGTCAAAACTGTTCTCCCCGCTAGGTTGCCCTATGAAGAAGACTGAGGCCTCATAACATCATATCCCCAAAGACAGCGGTGAATGAACAATCTGAACTCAACCTCCGTTGTGGAGACGGCACACAATTTAATTTTCATTTATTTACTAATTAAAAATAACTACCAATAGTTTAATAATACCGTTTACTGTTTATCTGGAGAGTCTAGGATCAGTCTTAGCCAAGGTTTCAGCTTCACTGCAATCAGGTTTCCCTATACTTGCTCCGTTCCTGTGCCAGTGAAAATCAAATGAAATGTCCCTCCACTGTCACATTTGAAAAATTGGTAAACAAACAATTAGTCCCAAAACAATCCAGAAATATGCGCACGCAGTAAATGCATATTTCAGTTGCTCGAGGCACCAAAGCCAACAATCGTTACTAGAAATGCAGTTTGTCGATGGAAGTAGTCGGACATGATAAGCTGGTCACTGTACACATGTACAATTATTACATAAGGTATTTCACCACCTCACACGTAAACCGGCTATCGGCCATATTGAACACAGTCTGGAATAAATATCTAGTTAGTAAAAATTATGTATAAGAAGCGGGAGCTATCAATTCAACAGTTCAGTTTTACCAGAATAAAGAGAAGAGACTGTCACAATAAGGTGGGAAACCAAGGATTAGGAACATCTGGAGTACAGGTGTTTGCGCCAGTGATAAATCAAGCAGTCACTGAGGGAGAGCGGACAGAGCAAATGATAAAGAAACAAAGGATTAAGAATTGGGCACGCAGGCTCGTCTAACATTCTGCATTTCCACTTCAATCAGACATAAAAAAGGCTTAATATAAATCAAAGGATAGGGAACTTTCTTTGTGATTCATCTGCAAAAGGACAAAAGAGGAGCAATAAATAAGGGGGCACCTCTTACTCACATTGCGAGATTGTGAGCTATAGAAGTAATATAGAGTAAAGGACCCTTTTCCGCACCTTCGGGGGTAAATGGCTGAACATATACTTTAGGAACCAATCAACACTCGGTGGGTGATGTGGTCAACATCCCGCCGGCAGCCTTTACTTCCCAGGAATGTATCTGGTACCCATTTAAGGCTGGGTCAACCTGGCAGCAAAGGATATTTATTTTTCTTTAAAAGTCTGGCACCAACCAGATTTGAACCCATGACCTTCAGGTCTGCAAGCGAGCATCTATCCGTGTAGCACGGCGGCTTTCATAGAAGCAATGTGGTTAATTAACTACCTAGATGATGTATTGTTTAAATAAAAAATGATGGCAATCCCATGTGGGTTCCAGGACCCAAATGTGGAAATAAAAAGATTAGAACAACTGCCTCCCTACAAGCCTCTCATAGAAGGCGATCAACTCTTTGGTGTTTCTTTGACATCAGAGTACATTCGCCTGAGAGGCCAGGAACCAAACGTTTGCATGCCATGTAAAATACAGAAGGGCACTAACATTCAAGTTCTAGAACAAGGCCATAGTCCAGAAATGGACGGACAACTAGAACATTCTATCTGGGTGTACAGCCAATTAATGTTATGAAGAAGAAGAAAAATAAGAAAAAATGTTGGCAAAGCTCTATCTCTCTTGCACAAAGACAGTGGTAGCAATGTGGCTAAGAGATGTGCTATTTAAATTTAAAAAAAAAATAAAAAAAAAATACCCCCATGTGGGTTCCGGGGCCCCATTGTGGGGAAAACAAGAATAGACCCACTGCCTCCCCAAAAGCATGTCGTAAGAGGTCGACTAATTGGGGAGCTTCCTTTGGAGTAGGAGTGCATCTGCCAGAAAGGCAAGGAGCCAACAGTCTGTATTCAAGAGAATGAGATCTGTAAAACTGATGCACACGCAACACTCAGGTTCTGGAGCAGGACTACAGTTCATTAGTGGACGAGCAACCAGAACTTTCCGCCAGAGTGTACAGCTGGTGAACGTGAAGAAGAATTTAAAAAAAAAAAAAAAATCACAAACGACTAGTCTAATGGAACCCACCTTTGTGCTGGTAACAACAGGCACACAGTTGGACCGGCCGAATACCAAGATCACTCTGACTACATATGGAGGGGAAATCACACGGGGATCTCCATCAACAACAGGCAATTCAATGTTTTCTTTTCTGAGGAAACAGTTGTAACTTATTCAAAAACCTATGTATGTGTGAGACCAGGAAATGGGAGATAGAGAGGAAATGAGACCTAAAAAACACACAGACAATTAAAGAAAAATATTATATATATATATATCTTTGTGTGTGTGTGTTTGCGCGCGTGCGTGCGTGCAATGAGCGCACGCGAGAGAGAAAGATAGAGAGAGAGACATTATACTGTGTTCTTTCTCTGTCGAATACTAAATGTAAAGTACTGCAGTGCAATCATAAAAAGATGTGTTTTACTCTCAAACTAACTGCAAAGCCAAGAACCTCTATTATATATTGGTACATTCGGTGGATTTTGTTTTCTAACTGTCCATAACAGCTACAAACTTCTTCTTCTTGCCATATTCCCTGAAAAAAAAATGTAGTGTATTGTGTTTACAGTGAAGACTTTTTGGTTAAAAACAACTGCCTGGACTTTTCTGTATGTTTGCCTTGCCTCTTTGATACCTACTTTCTTGATCAAACTGCAATGATGCGGCCTGTTTTCAAGGGCACAACTTGCAGGCAGAATAAGATCTTGGTCAGCTTTTGGTTACAGTCAGGATGAGGGATTGTAACAACATTCATGTTTCCTGCAGTTTTTCAGGCAGTCAAATCTCTTATGCTATTTCTAAAAAAAATGGCAACGATCTGAGAAAAATGATGCTGGAGGAGCGATGAGGGGATCTAACCTACAGCTCAACTCTCAAGGGAAAAGCGAATCAGATTTTACAATCAGATCGTTGTTACTGGTGCCCCATCAGAAGTGAAGCTCTGCACTTGTTGCTGACTGGGGGACATGGTTCTTATGCTGTGATGTCGATTCTTAATTCAACATTTCTTCTTCTTAACGTTTGGTTTCATAAGCTCAGGTCAGATCGTCAAGCAGGCTGCTTCTATGAATACGCATGTCAGTTGCAGGTCCCTCATGGTTCCACATAACTTGTTCTGCACACTTTGCTCTTGAGGCCAAATTTGCATTTGTAGAGAAAAAAATGTGTAAAAAAAATGTCCTTACCCACACAGGAGCAGGCTACACCCTGTTGGTGTAGCTGTTACAGGGTGCCCTAATTATAACCAGTATATCTGGGATCTGCTCATTGGTCTGCCATCCAGTTTAGGATTCTTTAATTCCAAGATGCTATGGTAAACCTTTTTAGATAACATTGGTGCCCCTGAGACTTGGGATTCAACCACAGATGATTCATCAACTCCGCAGACAGATTGGCTGGTGCCTGATACAACAAAATAAACAGAATAAGAACACAGACCTAATCTGCGATTCTAATAACCACGTAAGATGGCGAACCATCAACATCAAATTACTCCAGATATTCCCTTGAGCACATCATCCCCATCTTCACCAGTCGGCACAGTTTCATAGCACTAGTAGCAGTCTTTGTACATGTTTGTCTTGCCTTTCCCATGAGTGCTGAATATTGGCCAGCATCCCTGGTCACTCCCCCTGGCCCAATTCTCTTCAGTCCCTGATGACCTACTAATGCCTCTGCACTGCTCGCTCACTTCCAAGGGGCCTTGATAAACATCTAACTTGTCATGCACATTTTTTTCAGCATAACACATGATGATCATGATTCCATACACTCATTACTGATATAGCTTAAAAAAAAAAAAAAGAACCAAAAAAGCTGATAGCTGGGAAGAATACATAAATGAAAACTGAAGCCGTACACTGTTTCAAACAAGTGGGACAGGTTCAAAGGTCCCGACATCTGTGTTTCTATTTCAATCTCATCTAAAGTATTGAGAATATCTTGGGCTCTTGGAGTGAAAGACTGAATCTGTTGGTAATGTAAGTAAAAAAAAAAAAAATTATTACAATTAGTTTTTTTAAAACAAAAAACATCAACAGTATATACTGGAAACATTGTATAATACTGTAAACATTGCTTTTAAAATAATTCAAAGTTTTTCCTACTCATCATCCTTATATGCCATACCAACAAGTGTGTGGTGGGTTAATAGTTCATCATCTCACACTGTCACCAAATCACAGAAAAATGTCTAGCTAGTGTGGGTTCTGGAGCCCTATTTCATAGAAAAAAGAATATATACACTACCCCCCCCCCCCCACACACATCCCTCTGCTCTGTTGCTGTGCCAAAGAAAACCACACAGAATGTCCATCACTGTCCCATGCTGACAAATTGACACTGCAGCAAAGCCAATAACACACATACATTAAATGAGGCAGCCATTAGAAGTGTCAACACAAACAGTTCAGTACTAGAAATGCAGTTCAATGTGGATGGCAATAGCAGTTACAACAGATCAGTAGTCACACCTAATATATGTGATAACCTATCACTTGACACATATATAGCATTATTTGCTATGGGATTATCTTTGCATATTACCTTTAAACAATATAATAGAAATCTTATGCTTTGATTGTGGTAGACTTTTTCTTAACACATGCTGGTCCTGCTAGTAACACTTGCTATCAATAGTGATCTTGGTTCTGAAATCTTATGATCCCTTTTAATCAGGTATATGGGAAGGTACAGACTTGCTATCATCATGGGCTGAGTCATATGCATTCCCATAGCACAATATAACACTATACTCTATAAAAACGGAAAGGTGCCAGTAATCTCAACAACAGTTATCTACTAGCCTCTTCCTGCTGACTGGCCACCCAGAACAAAGTAAAATAAAAGGACCCTGGACAGACATCACACCGGCCACCTTTACTTCCCAGGACTGTACCTTATATAAGTTTAAGACTGGGATTTGATATCCGGTCAAAATGGATGATAGGAAATGGTCACTGTTGTGGTGGCAAAGTTTTGCTTCTGGCAGACGGTGGCCGTTGCATTTTCCGCCATTTGTAGACTGAAAGGATATAGTCTTGTCATCCAGCTAATGAGCTGAGTGCATGGTGTGACACTGTGAGCTGCATATTTTATTTGGAATGTTTATCAACTGTGACCAATGTGGTGTTGTGAACTGCCGATTCAGAGAACGGCCAGTGTCCTGTTGCCATAGGTGGTGGTGCCTTATGTGATTGAAACTGATCGTGTGTGCAACTGCTAATCTGTAACTGCTGCTTCCATCAATGATGAACTGCATTTCTAATGTCGGACTGTTTTTGTTAGCACTTATGCTTTTAATGCGTGTGTATGCGAGTGGATATGGGACAGTGATGGACATTCTGTGTATTTTTTGTCGGTAAAGAAGCAGAACAACTATAGGGCAACCTGACTGCTATCTGCTTCTTCTTCTTCGTTCACCGGCTGTTAATTCCGGCGGAAGGTCTCGGTTAATCGTCCGCTTGGACTTTTGGCTTTTACCTGGACCTGAGTTTTGTGTGTACAACCGTTTTGCTGTTCCCTGCCTCACGGGCAGATGTACTCCGACTTTGAGGGAAGACATCAGGCCTATTTCTAGAATGACTGTGGCCATTGTTTTGTGTGGGTCGAGACGTTGCCTGATTTGTGTGGTGTCCTCTTTGTCGCCTTCTCCGCAGGTGTTGCCCCCGGAGTACCCCTTTGGGGCAGCCTCTTGTGGAACAGTTAGCCCTCAAGGGAAGGCAGGGGTAGATCATGGGCATTCCCCACCATCCAAGGAGGCTCCCATGTATGCAGAGCCGGCACATGGCGCTCTGTTTCTGGGCTCACCCAAGGAATCGTCACATCCTGCACATGCCTGCTTAACCTCACAACATGCTTTATTAGGCTCACGCTCGACAAGGGCTTTTTGCCCTCCAATAAATCAGCGGGGACCAGCCCGAATCAGGGTTCTGGGACTGGACTTTTGTGACCACACAAATAGGTACATTCTTTTTCTTCGCACGTTAGATATCTTTGACGAGCCGTTAGCACGACAGAATTTAACATCCTGCATCAGGCATATCGTTATCTGTTTGGTCTTAACACTCGGGCGAGTGGGGTCTTTGGGTGTGGACATTTGGACTTTTCCCATTCAATACGATTTGTGATGGTCGGATTTTGAGCTTACCATTTAAGACTGGGTCCATCTTGCAGCCAAGGTCATTTAAAAAAAAAAAGGCTAACTCCATTTGGATTAGAACCCACGACCTTCAGATCCTAAGGTGAGCATTTAACTAAAACAATATAGGAGCTTCCCACTCAGGAGAAGAGAGTTGAAGAAAAAGGTAGGTAAAGAACCCTTTTTATGACAGTGGAACATCTGGGTTATGATGCTGGATTTCCATTTGTACAGACCAATCAGCACATGGTGGTGGCTGATGTGGTCGAGATCACGCTGGCTGCCTTCACTTCCCAGGACTTTTCCTAGTACCCATTTTAAGCTGTGTTGACCTGGGAGCCAAAGTCATTAAAAAAATGCAATATGATGCAGATCTGAACATAAAATATTTGGGTTGGCAGGTGAGCATTTAGCCACCACGCTACCATGGCTCCTTAGAACAAAAAAGCAGTAAAGGATTGATTTTTGAATTTACGTGTGAGAATTCTGGAACTTACCATTGTTGATTCTTCATGGAATATTAGAAATGAAAACTGATTTTTTGGATTGATCTGTGATTTGTGCATCACAAACATTTTGATAGCTCTCTTAGCTAGCTCCAGACCTGTGTATTTATCTCTGCAAGAAATATGGAAACAGTTTAAAAAAAAAGGAAATACAAATAATAATTTAAAAACAGTAGTCACAATTACCAGCCAAAGATTCCTGTTGATAAAGCTAACATGGTTGAAAAAAAAAAGAAGAAAGATGCTTTGCAAAAATCAGGACAAAGCATGGAAACTAGGAAATTATAGTTACATGATGACAACTGTTAATAAACTGCAAACATTTCTGCAAAACATGGTTACAAGATGACCAATACTTAAAAACTGCAAAAAGTAATGCAGAATAATGTAACATGACAACAATTGTTTGAATAAATAAATGAATGAATTAATGAATGAATGAAAGAATGAATAAATAAATGAATGAATGAAAGAATGAATGAATGAAAGAATGAATGAATGAATGAAAGAATGAATGAAAGAATGAATGAATGAAAGAATTAAAGAATGAATGAATAAATAAATAAAATAAATAAATAAATGAATGAAAGAATGAATGAATAAATGAATGAATAAATAAATGAAAGAATGAATGAATGAATGAATGAATGAATGAAAGAATGAAAGAAAGAATGAATGAATAAATGAATTAATGAATGAATAAATGAATGAAAGAATAAATAAATAAATGAATGAATGAATGAAAGAATGAATGAATAAATGAATGAATAAATCAATGAATGAATGAATGAATAAATAAATAAATGAATGAAAGAATGAATGAACGAATAAATGAATGAATAAATAAATAAAAGAATGAATGAATGAAAGAATAAATGAAAGAATGAATGAATAAATGAATGAATGAAAGAATGAATAAATGAATGAAAGAATGAATGAAAGAATGAATGAATAAATAAATGAATGAATGAATAAATAAATGAATGAAAGAATGAATGAATAAATAAATAAATGAATGAATGAATGAATGAATGAATAAATGAATGAAAGAATGAATGAACGAATAAATGAATGAATAAATAAATAAATGAATGAAAGAATGAATGAAAGAAAGAATGAATGAATAAATGAAAGAATGAATGTATGAATAAATAAATGAATGAAAGAATGAATGAATAAATAAATGAATGAATGAAAGAATGAATAAATAAATGAATGAAAGAATGAATGAATAAATAAATGAATGAATGAATGAATGAATCAAGTAATGACATCTCTGTACTTTAACCAACGAACAGCTGACACGCTAACAGTACCAGTTGCAACATGATTAAAGGTCCGCCTGTGCTTCCCCTTCAATGTGGAATATCTCCCAGAACCTTTAGACCCCCCCCTGTTGAATTAGTCTTTCAGTGCATGGATTCCCTATCTGATCTTTCACATCCAATCCCACAGAATAGTTTTATCATATAGTAGCTCACCGCCCAGAGGAGCAGCAGCAGCAGCTAATCTATCAGCCTACTCATTACCTCGCACACCTGAATCTCCTGGACAGAAAATCCATGATTTGCTCTTGATCTGGGTCTTATCAAGTGATGCAAGCCACTCTGCTCACAGGACACCAGTTTGAATTGTCTGAAGCATGCTCTGGGAGTCTGTTACAATTACAACATGCCAGGCTGTGCTGCTCTCAAACTATCGGATAGCTGCTGTTACCGCTTCCACCTCCATTCTCATACTGGATGTAGTGATGTTGTACACAAGGTTCTCTGTTTTCAGTCCATTCACTCAGTTACTTATGAACCGCAAAACATTAATGTAGAATATGGTAACATAACAATAATTACTTATAAACCACAAATATTTATGCAGTATATGGTAACATGACAACAATTACTTATAAACCGCAAACAATTATGCAGTGGTAACATGACAACAATTACTTATAAACCACAAACAATTATGCAGTATATGGTAACATGACAACAATTACTTATAAACCGCAAACAATTATGCAGTGGTAACATGACAACAATTACTTATAAACCACAAACAATTATGCAGCGGTAACATGACAAAAATTACTTATACACTGAAAATATTTATGCAAATATGGTAACATGACAACAATTACTTAGAAACCGAAAATATTTCTACAAATATGGTAACATGGCAACAATTAGGTATAAACCATAAACATTTATGCAGAAGATTACAACAAAGGCAACAGACTACCCACTGCATTTGTTATGGCTTGGGAAATGTAAAGGTCTCTTTCCTCTGCAAAAAGTTATAATTGTTTGTCCACTTCTAGACTTTGATGTCGCTTCAGGACTCAAGTTCTACATGCATATTCATTTCACAGATCTGGCCTATGTATTTAGACAATTGGTTTCTTGTTTCTCAGGTAAATAAACTCCGAATTTGAAGGAAACACCTCTAATTAGCTGCCTTTTCTGACATGTTTGTAAAAATGAACTTCAAGGACTTTAAAAAGTCTAACATACAAAATAAGCAAAGTACTGGTAACTAAACTCTCAGCCTGGCAGATTGCCAACTGCTGGCTTCTAAATACACTGCTGTGATGAATGAGAAGTTCAATATATGGAAGTGATGTTACACAGTCATGAGCAGGACGTGATGATTCCTTGGGTGAGCCCAGTACCAGAGCACCATGCACTGGCTCTGCACTGATGGAAGCCTCCTTGGATGGCAGGGAATGCTCATGTTTTGCCCCTGCCTTCTCTGGAGGACTGAACTGCAATATGTGGCATCTATGTGGGGCACCACATGTATCCTAAGAAACAAAGATAATCACATAACAATGAGACTCTAACATCCCACGAAACTAATCGTAAGGTAACTAACTGGTCAACGAATTCCTGCAGAAGTCAGATGTCTCGGCCAAAAAAACACAAATATTGCAGCCGTGCTAGAAATGGGAACAACGCAATTACACCTTCGGATAAACGGAGAAGTTCAAGGGGTCTAAATGCAGAAGAAGAAGTAGCTAACAGCATGGTTTATGGAACAGTTAGCAATTTATGGTGATTAATGGGTTAAATAAGTGTTTCTTAAACTTTTCTTAGTCGCAGCGCCAATTTTTCAATTATAATTTTTTCACCGCTCCCTAACCTAAGTAAAAATATGACTACTTGCATGTAAGGGATACAAAAATAAAAAAAAAACTCGTATATCTTTGAATATTTTGTGGTGCCCCTGTGAAGAGGTCACGGCTTCCCGGGACGCCGCCGGTTACAGTTTGGAAATCACTGGCTTAAATGGATAAATGGCCTAGCAAGCTGGCAGTGGATATGTCTATTGTTTGAAGAAACAGAAAAAAGTATAACTGGGCTGGAATGAGCTATGGTGGAAAGATAAGTTGGAAACTGAAAAACATAATGACCATAGATATGATAACGATGGACAAAAGAAATTTTAAAAGCCTCTAGGAACTCCTAAAAATGTAACATCCAAACAGGCTCGCTGTTTATACTTCACCTCGACATTGAGAGGTGCAGAAGGACACAGATAAGATAAATGGGTAAATTTTAATAATTTATTAATGTGTGCGCATATAATTACCCAGCTCTTGATCTGAATACTGAGGTGTCCATTTCTTCATTCAAGTCAAGACAAATAATCTGAAAGATAAAATACAATTTGTAAGATAATATGTATTCAGGTACTAAGGCTGTTACTGTAGATAAGAATGAACTAATTTCAGACTTTTAATAATAGAAAGGCCACACAACTAATAAATGGATCACAGACAACATATTGCACAGCTTGGTCAAAACAAAGGCAAAATTAACCTAACCAGTGTGGGTTCAGTGACCTCATTGTGGGAGCCTCTGTCTCCCAAACAAGCATGCTTTAAAAGTTGAGTAACTAGGGGTGTATCTGCCTGAAAGCTGAGGAGCTGATAGTCTGCACACACAAATAAGCCAGATCTGTAAAACCGATGTGCAAAAAAAAAAAAAAAAAAAAAAAAAATGTTCTGGAACTAGATTATAACCCAGAAGTGAACAACCAACCAGAACTTTTCACCACATTGCACAGCCAATGAGCACTAATAGGAAATGAAGAACCCAACTATAGTGGAGAGTATAATTTCCCAGATTTATTTGGGGCTCTGCCCCCTTTTTAATTAAAATGTTACACATCCATCCAGATGCACCCAGATATATATAATTTGAAACAGAACAAACACAAAGATGCACATAGAAACTTAACTAATCACTATGATTAGTTCGAATTTTCTTGTCACAACTTGTTCAATAAACTAAAGATAGAAGACAAAGATGATTGTAACTGTGGAAAGGGCAAAATGACAGCTTAACACTTGCTGCAAGAGTATCCAATATATGCAGAACAAAGAAAATTATTAAGATGTCAACAACCTCAAGTTAACTGCTGATTTCTTCAAAAATATCCACACTGACATCTGAAGGTATAAGAAGAATAAAACTGTCCAGGATTCTCTGAGCTGATAGTCCCGAGAGATGCAAAGCTCGTAAACCACGTAAAACTATAGTGGATGAAGAAGTCCACTGCAGTAAAAGTCTAACATGCAAAAGAAGCAAAGTACTCATTTTGTGGTGTAGGTAAATGAAATCCCAGGTCTGCAGGCTGCATACTGTTGGCTACAAAAGAGATAGCCCATGATGTGTGAGATGTTCAATATATGGAAGTGAGGTTAAACAGTCATGAGCAGGACGTGACGATTCCTTGGGTGAGCCCAGTACCAGAGCACCATGTATTGGCTCTGCATTTGTGGAAGCCTCCTTGGATGGCGGGGAATGCTCATGTTCTGCCCCTGCCTTCTCTTGAGGGTTGATCAGCATTATGTGGCTTCTCTGGACTAGCCTGACTGGGGCATCACCTGTAACCTGGGAAATGAAGAAGACCACACAACAATGAGACTGCCATGACCCCAGAAACCAACCGGGAAGGCTAACCCGGTCAAAAAATGCCAGCAGAAGTCGGATGTGTTGGCCAAAAGGTGCAAATATTGCAGCCACAGGACACAACGCAATTTCATCTTCGGATGAACGAAGAAGAAGTTTTCTTTTAGCGCTTCTACAATTCTTTGCTGAACCCCCCCCCTCCCCCAACTGGCTGCAATATGCACATTAGCCTACTAACCCTCTGAGATTGTTTTATTCAGTTACACATTCTTCCAGTGAAACTATGTTGGACTCTCCTGCAAATAACGGGCCTCAATTACTGAGAAAATTCTCTAACAGGGTCATATGTAAATTGCGGACTTCTTTCCAGCCAATATACCACGGCAAAAGTAGAATTAATTTCCGGCGATAACTTTGCAAAGCACATAAAATAGTCACGGAAATATCACAATGGCATCAGCTCTGATGCAAATTACGGATACTGTTCTACCAACAAACTGAAGAACAGATTTTTGGACACTATTTACAACTTTTGGGAACACCTCAGAATAATGGTCCCAAATTATCGAGGTCAAAAACATATACGAACAGGACCTCAATAGTATCTTCCGTTAGAGTTGAATCCATAACCCTTCATTTGTTTAGGTTTTGGATTATGGCTAACCCTAATTCAATAATATACATAAGCAGGCAGGTCTAACATCTACAGCTGAAGTTTATTGGCTCTTCTTTCAATACAGGCCGGTAGCTGGAAAGCCGCCGATCGGCTTAGTGGGAGTTCTCTCCCTTGGCTGCATTGCAAACACGGAGTGGAAAAGTCATGAATCAAATGACATACTTACCTATCATCATACGGTTGCGTGTACGGTTGCGTAGTCATCATACAGTGGCGTAGGGTTTGGGTTAGGGATAGGGTTAGCGGCGTTAGGGGTTGGGTTAGTTAGGGTTAGGGGTAGGGGTAGGGTTAGATGTGACAATTTTGACGTAGGAGTTCCAAATAATGGCCGACAATCTGATGCTTGTGGAAGTGGCGCCACTGGACTTCTCCCAAATATGACGGAAATAGCGCGCGGCTGGTGCCTAATCGGTGGCGACTTGTCCGTTTGAGTAGCATCCACAGTCCTTCAATTGTTTGGGTGTTTGTGACTTTGCGCGATTATGTGGAACTCCTGCGTGAAAATTGTCACATCTACCCCTAACCCGGACCTACCCCTAACCCTACCCCTAACCACGCAAATTTATCGGTCATTAAGTCATACAGATCTGCAGGAGTCACATCCATGGCAACTAATACCACTTTTATATACGGATATATTTACTTAAAAAAAAACCCAGATTTCCCCGAAGCGTCACATAAACACCCAGATCTGGGGGACACACCCAAGCATTGGCAGCCCTGTTGTCGACCTCACTGTCTTTTTTGATTCGTGACTTTTCTGCTCCGTGTTCGCAATGCAGCCAAGGGAGAGAACTCCCACTAAGCCGATCGGCGGCTTTCCAGCTACCGGCCTGTGAAAAGTGAAAGGAGAGCCAGTTTATTAATAGTATTTTCTGTTACAAGTTTTCAATATTTTTATCAGTTGACATGCTGAGGCCCTGTTAGGGTATTTTCTTAACCTCGATAATTTAGGACCGTTGTTTGGAGGAGAGCCCTATGTTGTAAATGTCAACAAACATACTAACTGGATTGAAAATGGCCCAGTAAAAATACTTAAAATAAATGTTTTAACTTTCACGTTTTATATACAATAAATAATCTTAACTCAGTAGTACGGCTTACAATTTTTTCTGGGCAGTTCACTCGGGGGCACTGTATACTTTGCGGGTCATGTCTGGACACCATCTCTGGATGTAAACAAGACATCTTGTTTCCCTCTTCAAGCACCGCCAATCTAGAGGTTTCATTATTATTCCCTAAGCTTTTCTGGCTACTACTATCACTCTGTTTACAAACAGAACTGGCTGCAGGGAAAATTGTGTCATCAGATGAATCAACTGAAACGATTGGGTCGTTTAGACAGTAACTAGCCAATCCTTCGGGCTCTGAGCTTGACTGAAAAATATCGTCGCTATGCTGGTAAATACTTCCACTATCTTTCATGTTACTATTGTTACTACTTGGGTTATTATAACTTGTGTCCATATCTGCTTCTGCCCGTGACGAGATATCTGTAAAATCATCCATTTTAGATCAGATGCTCAGAGGTAAAATGACCGATTGTTAGAAATTGAAGCCAAAATGTAAATTTTTAAAATAAACAAAACTAATTTAAAGCCATTACAAATTGTCTGTAGCAGACAAGATGTCCAGAGTTTTCTCCCATGGAATCCTCAGATCAGAAAGTTTAAATACTAGAATGCTGTAAGGCAACGACATATAGGTTATAGACCCATATAACTTAGCTTAAATTATGACTAAATCTTGTTTAACAAACTAAAAGCGTAATTTATAAGCACCAAACATTATTTTGAATAAGATTAACTTTGGGTTAGAGCTTAATGTTGTCAAGATTCCAAGATGTCGGCCGATTGACCCGTAAGGCGAAAACCAGGAGACCCCTTCTTTGATCCATTTATTTTCATTTCTTCGTTGCGAGTGTGAAGAAACATCAGATTGCACGACGAGGTGACTCTTCTGGTTACTCTAAGAGTCTTTTTGAATTATCTAACTCAGGAAAGCTTTAATATTACTTATATTTCGAGCTCTACTGTTAATGATCTTTACTACAGACTACAGTATTATTCTGAAGTCAATGATTGTCTCAATCTATCATAATCTATGGAAATTGATTAATTAATAAAATAATATTTATAACTGAAATGTATAGTCAGGTATATTAGATCAGATAATGATAACAGATAATGCTATAGAACTACGAGTTATACAGTGATTGACTAAAGTCATAATCAGGAGAGGAAAGATGTTATTATTATTATTTTCCTGTGCAAACAATAAATCATTAAATCTGTTTTTTTGTTTGTTTTCTGGTATCTCATCTGTTGTAAGTGTAATCTGGTAATCTGGTAATCCTAGTTTCAGCATCATAGCAAACGGGTCACCCCATTGTTGCTCCGCTCCTGTGCCAACGAAAAACACTCGTAGCTCACAGTGTCACACCATGCACTCAACTCAGAAGCTGGGTGACGAAACCATATCCTTCCAGTCTACAAATGGAGCAAAAAATGCAACGGCCACCGCCTGGCAGAACTGCCACGGCAAAAAAAAAAAAAATAAAAAAAAGTGGCCGTGCCTAGCGTCCACTGTGACTTGAAGCATTATGTGAGGGGTTAACAAATGGTCACCCCAGCAGTACCCTCACTATTAGCTGGGAAAGGGACTTAGGACATTACATCCACCAGCAGGCGTCGCCCCTACAACGACCTGACTGCCTTCGTTAACGACTGTTCACCCAACAGCCATGCAGTTCTTTGGCACGAAGGAGACACCTTGAACTTGGGTTTCGGAATGCCGACTTCCTACAAAATGTTATTTTGTGTTTTGTTATCACAATCGACGTCACTGCACATTGGGCATACCCATGCGTGCGCAGTCCTCCGAAGCAGCAGCCACTCCAAAGTACTTCTACTAATTGTCCCCATGAGAAGCTGGTTATATTGTCTCCTTTCTCGGCCTCGCAGACGGCAAAGACGTGCTTCACCATGCTTAACTCCCATGTCACGCAATCGTGTTAGTGTCAGGGATTCGATATTATCCACTAGCCCAGTACGTACAGCGTTAACGATATCTGCTCTGTCCATGCTTTTTCCCGCAATCATTAGTGCTGTGCTTGCCAGTTGGTCCGCTCGCTCATTTCCCTTTACGCCCGCATGACCCGGTGTGTAGATCCAGGTTACGGAAGTTAAGTGCGATTTCCGAATGCTTTCTATCCATTCAGAGCGCATACTGCCAGTTGCTATTTTCTGAAGCATATTCATTGAGTCTGAGACAATTACTGCTTGTGTGGCGGTTTGCTCGGATACCCATGCTAAAGCTCTAGAAGCAGCGGCTATTTCCATGGTCATGCTTGACGTGGTTGTCTGGTAAGCGCCGCTATCTTCATGTATTGTTTTCCCCCTTCTTTGCGCTGTAAGTGTTTGTCTATGCACTCTAGTATAGTAGTACACCAGTTAATACATTCTAACTGGTTGAGCAAAAGTTGCAAAAAGAAACATACCAACCTAGCTGTATTCCAGAGACTCAAAGAACCATTTTTTGAATTCCAATCCAAAAGGAACAAATTACGGTTCTCCTTAAAACTACGGCCACTTATTATGGAGTATGGCGGAGTTCAGTCCCCTGGCCGCATTGCAGTTACGGAGTGGAAAAGAGGGAAGACACAAATGACGTAATTACTGTGTGTTGGCGATAGACATCGTGAACCGGTGACGTTAGTACTGTGTGTTGGCGATAGATGCACTGCTGTCATAATGGGTTTGGGTTAGGGTTAGGGTATTGGTACTTCTTAAAACTCTGCCACTCCTAATCCTACCCCTAACCCAAACCCTAACCCTAACCCTATTATGACAGCAGTGCATCTATCGCCAACACACAGTAATTACGTAATTTGTTTCGTTCCCTCTTTTCCACTCCGTAATTGCAATGCGGCCAGGGGACTGAACTCCGGCGTACTTCATAATAAGTGGCCGTAGTTTTAAGGAGAACCAAAATTACATATACTCTGTTCTACTGTATAAAATAGTTCTATTTAGACTATTTGGGCACCCTACAAAAAAAAAAAAAAAATCCACACACACATACTACTGTCCTGTGATGGCAATCTACCAGTCAGCAAAACTGCTAGTATTACTACTACTGCTGCTGCTACTACTACTACTATACTATTACTGCTGCTGCTACTACTGCTAAATAACTACTGCTGCTGCTTTTACTATGCTACTATTACTACTAATACTGCTACTATTACTGCTGCTACTACTACTACTAAATTAACATTAAATGCAGTAAAGCAAACCAAGTATTGGGACAGCTAGCCCCCTCTTACAGCATAAGACAATCCCAATTAGCACAAAGAGACATCTTATTTAAAGCATATTTATTCCAACTCTGTGCTACCAGTGCCAGACATGGTCACTTACAACAAACCATAAAAGAAAATTAGTAACCATGGAAATGAGATGTCTGAGAAGGGCTGTAGGAGTGACCATAAGAGATAAGATCAGGAATGAGATCATAAGAGAAAAAGTCGGCACAGAACCAATTCTAAATTACATACAAAGACAGCAAGTGAAATCGTTTGCCCGCTTAGAGAGAATGCCTTGTGACACCATACCATACAAAGCATACATGGAAAGAGAAGAAGGTCATAGAGCAAGAGGTAGACCAATAACAAGATGGAAGGATAACATCAGAGAAGCTCTACAACAGCACGATGTGCCTATGGTCAAGGCGACCAGAAGAGTCAGAAACAGAACCTTATATCTCCCTCGACACCCACAGCGGTTAAAGAGGAAGTGATGAAGAAGAAGAAGACTACTACTACTTCTACTATGCTACTACTGCTGCTGCTACTACTAATCCTGCTGCTGCTGTTACTACTACATATTATTTTTGTTGTTGGCATGTTTAAAGACAACGCTGTATGCACAGTTGATTCCTTTTTTAAGTTAATGTCATGCTGTTTTTATTATTTGTATGTGTGTGCATTGGTTTGAACCGTACATTACAAGCTCTTCTGTTAGTCATTGCATATGTTGATTATCAGCTGATACCTGTTCATTTATCACTTACATGTTTCTTCTCATTGCTGTTGAATTTTCTTGTACTGTTTATTTCCTACCAGAAGGGTACAAAATAATAAGAAAGCCTCATATATTCCCTGGTTATAAATATTTTATCATTCCGATACATTTTTTTTTCAAAATAACTGTTAAACAGTCTTTTGTTATGTTATCACAGTCAATATTACTGCACTTAGGGCATTACCATGTGTGCTCAGTCCTCCGATGCAGCGGCCACGCCAAGGTACCTCTACTTATTGTACCACTGAGTTCCTTGTAGTGTTTTTTGTCTTTACCACAAAGACGGCATAGGCATGCTTCAACAAGCTTTACTCCCAGGTCAGGTAGTCATGTTACCATCAGAGATTCAGCATTATTTGCCAGTTAGTCTGTACAGCAATGATATCAGTTCTGTCCATGCTTTTTACCCATATGCATTGATGCATTATTTGCCAGCTGGCCGGCTTGTTTCTTACATTTTACTCCTGCATTCCCAGGTGTTATAGATCCAGAGGATGGTGGTTAATTACGATGTCTAAATGCTTTCTACCCATTCCAAGCATAAACTATCTGTTGCGATTTTCTAAAGCATGTTGATGGAATCTGAAATGATTGCTGCATATGTGGCTGCTTGTTCTGCTACACATATGAGTGCTGTGAAACAGTGGTTATCTCGATAAGGCTTGACATAGTTGCCTGGTTAAACAGCTTTTGTTTTGGCATATCAGTCACTACTGTTGAAAGCCCTGGCGGTACAGTGGATAGCGTGCTTCCCTGCTGGTAATGGATTTGAATTCGCACTCACTTAGGTTCTTGGGGCTCTGCTTTGGAAGATTAAGAATCGACCAGTTGTCCTCGAGCAAGCACGTCATAGTTAGTTAGTTAGTTAGTCTTTCCTCTTGTGTCGAGTGCGGCACATAGGGCAGAGGTCATGACTCTCCATGCATGGCGGTTCGTTGCAATCTGTTGTAGGTCTTGGATGTTTGAGTGGCCCATGAGCGAGCCTTCCCTGATGATAGTTCTACGTAGAGTTTCCCTTGGTCTTCCACAAGATCTTTTCCCCTGTGGTGTCCAAATGAGGGCTTGGAAGGAAGTCTTGATTTATCCATTCTAAGGGCGTGGCCGACATAGTTCCAGCGGCGTTTTCGTATAAAATTAGACACATACTCTTGCCTGGATTCTTGCCTTATTTGTGTATTGGTTCGGAAATCTGACCATTTGAAATTTAGTGTTCTTCTAAGGCATTTATTTTCAAAACTGTCTAATTTTGTGTCTAGAGTTTTCGTTGATTTCCAGCTCTCGCATCCATAGGTTAGTACTGGAATCACACAAGAATTGAAGATCTTGAGTTTTGTGTGTTTGCTAAGTGTCTTTGATTTCCAGATGTTGGACAGTTTATTGAAGGCACTAGATGCCAGTGCTATTCTAAATGGTATTTCTGGTGGGGTATCTCCTGTAGATGACATCTTGCTCCCTAGATAAGTGAAACTGTTGACGTCATAGGAGGAGACTAATTAAAGATGATGATCTTTCAAAGTCAGAATGCATCTGCTGAGAGGCAAGGAGCCAACCGCCTGCATACAGAATAAGCTGGATTTGTACAACGGATGTAAATGCAAAACTCAAGTTGTGGATCAAGACTTAAATTAAGTCAAGGAGTGGACCAACCCACGGAACTTTCCGTCAAAGTTTACAGCTGATGAACGCTACGAAGAAGAAGTTTTCTTTAAAAAAAATTTTTAATTAATTAATTGACCAGGCCACTGTATCAATCCAGCCTTAATTTGGGGGGGGGGGGGGGGGGGGTACCAGGAAATGTGCTGGTAATTGGAGATGGCTGCCATATTGGTGATCATATCACTCATTGAATGATGATTA
>CAJHNH020004530.1:0-36893 GCA_905116865.2 Candidula unifasciata
GTCACTTGTGTGGTATTTTTATGTTATCTCAATTGTTGCCCCAGATTGTACCAAAATGCCAAATCAGACATTCAGTTTACCTACTCTGCATCTAGCGTGTCTATTCATGTGTAAAATAATTGTCTGGGACTCATGTTTAGTGGTAGGACACAAACAAGTTGTTAGGAACATTTCTTCGTAAAATTTGTTTTTTCACTTTTATCTTATCTATTTTTTCTGTCACCAACGAGCTCCAAAGTGTCCAATTTATCATCTAGAGTATCTCGTCAAGTGTGAAATGATAGACTGAGACTAAATTGGCAACTTTTTGGCAAATATGATTTTGGCCAAACGCGAAAGGCATAAATTCTGAAAAATGTCACTTGTGGTCATTTTTATGTTATCTCAATTGTTGCCCCCAGATTGTACAAAAAATGCCAAATCAGACATTCAGTTTAACTACTCTGCATCTAGCGTGTCTATTCATGTGTAAAATAATTGTCTGGGACTCACTGTTTAGTGGTAGGACACAAACAAGTTGTTAGGAACAATTCTTCGTAAAATTTGTTTTTTCACTTTATCTTATCTATTTTTCTGTCACCAATGAGCTCCAAAGTGTCCAATTTCTCATCTAGAGTTTATGTTATTTCAATTGTTGCCCCCAGATTGTACAAAAATGCCAAATCAGACATCCAGTTTAACTACTCTGCATCTAGCGTGTCTATTCATGTGTAAAATAATTGTCTGGGACTCAATGTTTAGTGGTAGGACACAAACAAGTTGTTTGGAACAATTCTTCGTAAAATTTGTTTTTCACTTTTATCTTATCTATTTTTCTGTCACCAACGAGCTCCAAAGTGTCCAATTTCTCATCTAGAGTATCTCGTCAAGTGTGAAATGATAGACTGAGACTAAATTGGCAACTTTTTTGCAAATATTATTTTGGCCAAACGCGAAAGGCATAAATTCTGCAAAATTGTCACTTGTGGTCATTTTTATGTTATCTCAATTGTTGCCCCAGATTGTACAAAAATGCCAAATCAGACATCCAGTTTAACTACTCTGCATCTAGCGTGTCTATTCATGTGTAAAATAATTGTCTGGGACTCAATGTTTAGTGGTAGGACACAAACAAGTTGTTAGGAACATTTCTTCGTAAAATTTGTTTTTCACTTTTATCTTATCTATTTTTCTGTCACCTATGAGCTCCAAAGTGTCCAATTTCTCATCTAGAGTATCTCGTCAAGTGTGAAATGATAGACTGAGACTAAATTGGCAACTTTTTGGAAAATATGATTTTGGCCAAACGCGAAAGGCATAAATTCTGGAAAAATTGTCACTTGTGGTCATTTTTATGTTATCTCAATTGTTGCCCCCAGATTGTACAAAAATGCCAAATCAGACATCCAGTTTAACTACTCTGCATCTAGCGTGTCTATTCATGTGTAAAATAATTGTCTGGGACTCAATGTTTAGTGGTAGGACACAAACAAGTTGTTAGGAACAATTCTTCGTAAAATTTTTTTTTCACTTTTATCTTATCTATTTTTCTGTCACCAACGAGCTCCAAAGTGTCCAATTTCTCATCTAGAGTATCTCGTCAAGTGTGAAATGATAGACTGAGACTAAATTGGCAAACTTTTTTGCAAATATTATTTTGGCCAAACGCGAAAGGCATAAATTCTGGAAAAATGTCACTTGTGGTCATTTTTATGTTATCTCAATTGTTGCCCCCAGATTGTACAAAAATGCCAAATCAGACATCCAGTTTAACTACTCTGCATCTAGCGTGTCTATTCATGTGTGTAAAATAATTGTCTGGGACTCAATGTTTAGTGGTAGGACACAAACAAGTTGTTAGGAACATTTCTTCGTAAATTTTTTTTTTTCACTTTTATCTTATCTATTTTTCTGTCACCTATGAGCTCCAAAGTGTCCATTTCTCATCTAGAGTATCTCGTCAAGTGTGAAATGATAGACTGAGACTAAATTGGCAACTTTTTTGGAAAATATGATTTTGGCCAAACGCGAAAGGCATAAATTCTGCAAAATTGTCACTTGTGGTCATTTTTATGTTATCTCAATTGTTGCCCCCCAGATTGTACAAAAATGCCAAATCAGACATCCAGTTTAACTACTCTGCATCTAGCGTGTCTATTCATGTGTAAAATAATTGTCTGGGACTCAATGTTTAGTGGTAGGACACAAACAAGTTGTTAGGAACAATTCTTCGTAAAATTTGTTTTCACTTTTATCTTATCTATTTTTCTGTCACCAACGAGCTCCAAAGTGTCCAATTTATCATCTAGAGTATCTCGTCAAGTGTGAAATGATAGACTGAGACTAATTGGCAACTTTTTTGCAAATATTATTTTGGCCAAACGCGTAAGGCATAAATTCTGCAAAAATGTCACTTGTGGTCATTTTTATGTTATCTCAATTGTTGCCCCCAGATTGTACAAAAATGCCAAATCAGACATCCAGTTTAACTACTCTGCATCTAGCGTGTCTATTCATGTGTAAAATAATTGTCTGGGACTCAATGTTTAGTGGTAGGACACAAACAAGTTGTTAGGAACATTTCTTCGTAAAATTTGTTTTTCACTTTTATCTTATCTATTTTTCTGTCACCAACGAGCTCCAAAGTGTCCAATTTCTCATCTAGAGTATCTCGTCAAGTGTGAAATGATAGACTGAGACTAAATTGGCAACTTTTTTGCAAATATTATTTTGGCCAAACGCGTAAGGCATAAATTCTGCAAAATTGTCACTTGTGGTCATTTTTATGTTATCTCAATTGTTGCCCCCAGATTGTACCAAAATGCCAAATCAGACATCCAGTTTAACTACTCTGCATCTAGCGTGTCTATTCATGTGTAAAATAATTGTCTGGGACTCAATGTTTAGTGGTAGGACACAAACAAGTTGTTAGGAACATTTTCTTCGTAAAATTTGTTTTTCACTTTTATCTTATCTATTTTTCTGTCACCTATGAGCTCCAAAGTGTCCAATTTCTCATCTAGAGTATCTCGTCAAGTGTGAAATGATAGACTGAGACTAAATTGGCAACTTTTTTGAAAAATATGATTTTGGCCAAACGCGAAAGGCATAAATTCTGCAAAATTGTCACTTGTGGTCATTTTTATGTTATCTCAATTGTTGCCCCCAGATTGTACAAAAATGCCAAATCAGACATTCAGTTTAACTACTCTGCATCTAGCGTGTCTATTCATGTGTAAAATAATTGTCTGGGACTCAATGTTTAGTGGTAGGACACAAACAAGTTGTTAGGAACAATTCTTCGTAAAATTTGTTTTTCACTTTTATCTTATCTATTTTTCTGTCACCAACGAGCTCCAAAGTGTCCAATTTCTCATCTAGAGTATCTCGTCAAGTGTGAAATGATAGACTGAGACTAAATTGGCAACTTTTTTGCAAATATTATTTTGGCCAAACGCGAAAGGCATAAATTCTGGAAAAATGTCACTTGTGGTCATTTTTATGTTATCTCAATTGTTGCCCCCAGATTGTACCAAAATGCCAAATCAGACATCCAGTTTAACTACTCTGCATCTAGCGTGTCTATTCATGTGTGTAAAATAATTGTCTGGGACTCAATGTTTAGTGGTAGGACACAAACAAGTTGTTAGGAACATTTCTTCGTAAAATTTGTTTTTCACTTTTATCTTATCTATTTTTCTGTCACCTATGAGCTCCAAAGTGTCCAATTTCTCATCTAGAGTATCTCGTCAAGTGTGAAATGATAGACTGAGACTAAATTGGCAACTTTTTTTGGAAAATATGATTTTGGCCAAACGCGAAAGGCATAAATTCTGCAAAATTGTCACTTGTGGTCATTTTTATGTTATCTCAATTGTTGCCCCCAGATTGTACAAAAAATGCAAATCAGACATCCAGTTTACTACTCTGCATCTAGCGTGTCTATTCATGTGTAAAATAATTGTCTGGGACTCAATGTTTAGTGGTAGGACACAAACAAGTTGTTAGGAACATTTCTTCGTAAAATTTGTTTTTCACTTTTATCTTATCTATTTTTCTGTCACCAACGAGCTCCAAAGTGTCCAATTTCTCATCTAGAGTATCTCGTCAAGTGTGAAATGATAGACTGAGACTAAATTGGCACTTTTTTGGAAAATATGATTTTGGCCAAACGCGAAAGGCATAAATTCTGGAAAATTGTCACTTGTGGTCATTTTTATGTTATCTCAATTGTTGCCCCCAGATTGTACAAAAATGCCAAATCAGACATTCAGTTTACCTACTCTGCATCTAGCGTGTCTATTCATGTGTAAAATAATTGTCTGGGACTCAATGTTTAGTGGTAGGACACAAACAAGTTGTTTGGAACATTTCTTCGTAAAATTTGTTTTTCACTTTTATCTTATCTATTTTTCTACCAACGAGCTCCAAAGTGTCCAATTTCTCATCTAGAGTATCTCGTCAAGTGTGAAATGATAGACTGAGACTAAATTGGCAACTTTTTTGCAAATATTATTTTGGCCAAACGCGAAAGGCATAAATTCTGCAAAATTGTCACTTGTGGTCATTTTTATGTTATCTCAATTGTTGCCCCCAGATTGTACAAAAATGCCAAATCAGACATCCAGTTTAACTACTCTGCATCTAGCGTGTCTATTCATGTGTAAAATAATTGTCTGGGACTCAATGTTTAGTGGTAGGACACAAACAAGTTGTTAGGAACATTTCTTCGTAAAATTTGTTTTTCACTTTTATCTTATCTATTTTTCTGTCACCTATGAGCTCCAAAAGTGTCCAATTTCTCATCTAGAGTATCTCGTCAAGTGTGAAATGATAGACTGAGACTAAATTGGCAACTTTTTTGAAAATATGATTTTGGCCAAACGCGTAAGGCATAAATTCTGCAAAATTGTCACTTGTGGTCATTTTTATGTTATCTCAATTGTTGCCCCCAGATTGTACAAAAATGCCAAATCAGACATCCAGTTTAACTACTCTGCATCTAGCGTGTCTATTCATGTGTAAAATAATTGTCTGGGACTCAATGTTTAGTGGTAGGACACAAACAAGTTGTTAGGAACAATTCTTCGTAAAATTTGTTTTTCACTTTTATCTTATCTATTTTTCTGTCACCAACGAGCTCCAAAGTGTCCAATTTCTCATCTAGAGTATCTCGTCAAGTGTGAAATGATAGACTGAGACTAAATTGGCAACTTTTTTGCAAATATTATTTTGGCCAAACGCGTAAGGCATAAATTCTGGAAAAATGTCACTTGTGGTCATTTTTATGTTATCTCAATTGTTGCCCCCAGATTGTACCAAAATGCCAAATCAGACATTCAGTTTAACTACT
Organism: Candidula unifasciata; assembly: GCA_905116865.2. Lineage (NCBI taxonomy): Eukaryota > Metazoa > Mollusca > Gastropoda > Stylommatophora > Geomitridae > Candidula > Candidula unifasciata. The sequence continues at coordinate 5,333 of CAJHNH020004530.1, forward strand.
CTGCATCTAGCGTGTCTATTCATGTGTAAAATAATTGTCTGGGACTCACTGTTTAGTGGTAGGACACAAACAAGTTGTTTGGAACATTTCTTCGTAAAATTTGTTTTTCTAAATTGGCAACTTTTTGGAAAATATGATTTTGCCAAACGCGAAAGGCATAAATTCTGGAAAAATTGTCACTTGTGGTCATTTTTTATGTTATCTCAATTGTTGCCAGATTGTACAAAAATGCCAAATCAGACATTCAGTTTACCTACTCTGCATCTAGCGGTCTATTCATGTGTAAAATAATTGTCTAGGGACTCAATGTTTAGTGGGTAGGAACACAAACAAGTTGTTAGGAACAATTCTTCGTAAAATTTGTTTTTTCACTTTTATTCTTATCTATTTTTCTGTCACCTACGAGCTCCAAAGTGTCCAAGTTTTCTCATCTAGAGTATCTCGTCAAGTGTGAAATGATAGACTGAGACTAAATTAGCAACACTTTTTTGGAAAATACTATTTGGCCAAACGCGCAAGGCATTAAATTCTGGAAAAATGTCACTTGTGGTCATTTTTATGTTATCTCAATTGTTGCCCCCAGATTTTACCAAAATTGCCAAATCAGACATATCAGTTTACCTACTCTGCATCTAGCGTGTCTATTCATGTGTAAAATAATTGTCTGGGACTCAATGTTTAGTGTAGGACACAAACAATTTGTTTAGGAACATTCTTCGTAAAATTTGTTTTTTAACTTTTATATTATCTATTTTTCTGTCACCAACGAGCTCCAAAGTGTCCAATGTCCTCATCTAGAGTATCTCGTCAAGTGTGAAATGATAGGACTGAGACTAAATTGGCAACTTTTTGGAAAATATGATTTTGGCCCAAACGCGAAAGGCATAAATTCTGCAAAATTGTCACTTGTGGTCATTTTTATGTTATCTCAATTGTTGCCCCCAGATTGTACAAAATGCCAAATCAGACATCCAGTTAACACTACTCTGCATCTAGCGTGTCTATTCATGGGTAAAAAAATAATTGTCCTGGGACTCACTGTTTAGTGGTAGGACACAAACAAGTTGTGTAGATAAACATTTCTTCGTAAAATTTGTTTTTCACTTTTATCTTATCTATTTTTCTGTCACCTATGAGCTCCAAAGTGTCCAATTTCTCATCTAGAGTATCTCGTCAAGTGTGAAATGATAGACTGAGACTAAATTGGCAACTTTTTTGCAAATATGATTTTGGCTAGATAAACGCGTAAGGCATCAAATTCTGGAAAAATTGTCACTTGTGGTCATTTTTATGTTATCTCAATTGTTGCCCCCCAGATTGTACCAAAATGCCATATTCAGACATCCAGTTTACCTACTCTGCATCTAGCGTGTCTATTCATGTGTATAAATAATTGTCTGGGACTCACTGTTTAGTGGTAGGACACAAACAAGTTGTTAGGAACATTTCTTCGTCAAATTTGTTTTTCACTTTTATCTTATCTATTTTTCTGGTCACCTATGAGCTCCAAAGTGTGCCAATTTCTCATCTAGAGTATCTCGTCAAGTGTGAAATGATAGACTGAGACTAAAATATCAACTTTGTAGAAAATATTTTTTTTGAGAAACGGGGTAAGGCATAAATTCTGGAAAAATGTCAGGTTGTGGTCATTTTTATGTTATCTCAATTGTTGCCCCCAGATTGTACCAAAATGCCAAATCAGACATCCAGTTTAACTACTCTGCATCTAGCGTGTCTATTCATGTGTAAAATAATTGTCTGGGACTCACTGTTTAGTGGTAGGACACAAACAAGTTGTTAGGAACATTTCTTCGTAAAATTTGTTTTTCACTTTTATCTTATCTATTTTTCTGTCACCTATGAGCTCCAAAGTGTCCAATTTCTCATCTAGAGTATCTCGTCAAGTGTGAAATGATAGACTGAGACTAAATTGGCAACTTTTTGGAAAAATATGATTTTGGCCAAACGCGAAAAGGCATAAATTCTGGAAAAATGTCACTTGTGGTCATTTTTATGTTATCTCAATTGTTGCCCCCAGATTGTACCAAAATGCCAAATCAGACATTCAGTTTACCTACTCTGCATCTAGCGTGTCTATTCATGTGTAAAATAATTGTCTGGGACTCAATGTTTAGTGGTAGGACACAAACAAGTTGTTAGGAACAATTCTTCGTAAAATTTGTTTTTCACTTTTATCTTATCTATTTTTCTGTCACCAACGAGCTCCAAAGTGTCCAATTTATCATCTAGAGTATCTCGTCAAGTGTGAAATGATAGACTGAGACTAAATTGGCAACTTTTTTGGAAAATATGATTTTGGCCAAACGCGTAAGGCATAAATTCTGCAAAATTGTCACTTGTGGTCATTTTTATGTTATCTCAATTGTTGCCCCCAGATTGTACAAAAATGCCAAATCAGACATTCAGTTTAACTACTCTGCATCTAGCGTGTCTATTCATGTGTAAAATAATTGTCTGGGACTCAATGTTTAGTGGTAGGACACAAACAAGTTGTTAGGAACATTTCTTCGTAAAATTGTTTTTTCACTTTTATCTTATCTATTTTTCTGTCACCTATGAGCTCCAAAGTGTCCAATTTCTCATCTAGAGTATCTCGTCAAGTGTGAAATGATAGACTGAGACTAAATTGGCAACTTTTTGGAAAATATGATTTTGGCCAAACGCGAAAGGCATAAATTCTGGAAAAATGTCACTTGTGGTCATTTTTATGTTATCTCAATTGTTGCCCCCAGATTGTACCAAAATGCCAAATCAGACATTCAGTTTAACTACTCTGCATCTAGCGTGTCTATTCATGTGTAAAATAATTGTCTGGGACTCATGTTTAGTGGTAGGACACAAACAAGTTGTTAGGAACAATTCTTCGTAAAATTTGTTTTTTCACTTTTATCTTATCTATTTTTCTGTCACCAACGAGCTCCAAAGTGTCCAATTTATCATCTAGAGTATCTCGTCAAGTGTGAAATGATAGACTGAGACTAAATTGGCAACTTTTTGGCAAATATGATTTTTGGCCAAACGCGTAAGGCATAAATTCTGCAAAATTGTCACTTGTGGTCATTTTTATGTTATCTCAATTGTTGCCCCCAGATTGTACAAAAATGCCAAATCAGACATCCAGTTTAACTACTCTGCATCTAGCGTGTCTATTCATGTGTAAAATAATTGTCTGGGACTCAATGTTTAGTGGTAGGACACAAACAAGTTGTTAGGAACAATTTCTTCGTAAAATTTGTTTTTCACTTTTATCTTATCTATTTTTTCTGTCACCAACGAGCTCCAAAGTGTCCAATTTCTCATCTAGAGTATCTCGTCAAGTGTGAAATGATAGACTGAGACTAAATTGGCAACTTTTTGGAAAATATGATTTTGGCCAAACGCGAAAGGCATAAATTCTGGAAAAATGTCACTTGTGGTCATTTTTATGTTATCTCAATTGTTGCCCCCAGATTGTACCAAAATGCCAAATCAGACATTCAGTTTAACTACTCTGCATCTAGCGTGTCTATTCATGTGTAAAATAATTGTCTGGGACTCAATGTTTAGTGGTAGGACACAAACAAGTTGTTAGGAACATTTCTTCGTAAAATTTGTTTTTTCACTTTTATCTTATCTATTTTTCTGTCACCTATGAGCTCCAAAGTGTCCAATTTCTCATCTAGAGTATCTCGTCAAGTGTGAAATGATAGACTGAGACTAAATTGGCACTTTTTTGGAAAATATTATTTTGGCCAAACGCGTAAGGCATAAATTCTGGAAAAATGTCACTTGTGGTCATTTTTATGTTATCTCAATTGTTGCCCCCAGATTGTACCAAAATGCCAAATCAGACATCCAGTTTAACTACTCTGCATCTAGCGTGTCTATTCATGTGTAAAATAATTGTCTGGGACTCACTGTTTAGTGGTAGGACACAAACAAGTTGTTAGGAACATTTCTTCGTAAAATTTGTTTTTCACTTTTATCTTATCTATTTTTCTGTCACCTATGAGCTCCAAAGTGTCCAATTTCTCATCTAGAGTATCTCGTCAAGTGTGAAATGATAGACTGAGACTAAATTGGCAACTTTTTTGGAAAATATGATTTTGGCCAAACGCGTAAGGCATAAATTCTGGAAAAATGTCACTTGTGGTCATTTTTATGTTATCTCAATTGTTGCCCCCAGATTGTACAAAAATGCCAAATCAGACATCCAGTTTAACTACTCTGCATCTAGCGTGTCTATTCATGTGTAAAATAATTGTCTGGGACTCACTGTTTAGTGGTAGGACACAAACAAGTTGTTTGGAACATTTCTTCGTAAAATTTGTTTTTCACTTTTATCTTATCTATTTTTCTGTCACCTATGAGCTCCAAAGTGTCCAATTTCTCATCTAGAGTATCTCGTCAAGTGTGAAATGATAGACTGAGACTAAAATGGCAACTTTTTGGAAAATATGATTTTGGATAAACGCGTAAGGCATAAATTCTGGAAAAATGTCACTTGTGGTCATTTTTATGTTATCTCAATTGTTGCCCCCAGATTGTACCAAAATGCCAAATCAGACATTCAGTTTACCTACTCTGCATCTAGCGTGTCTATTCATGTGTAAAATAATTGTCTGGGACTCAGTGTTTAGTGGTAGGACACAAACAAGTTGTTAGGAACAATTCTTCGTAAAATTTGTTTTTTACTTTTATCTTATCTATTTTTCTGTCACCAACGAGCTCCAAAGTGTCCAATTTCTCATCTAGAGTATCTCGTCAAGTGTGAAATGATAGACTGAGACTAAATTGGCAACTTTTTGGAAAATATGATTTTGGCCAAACGCGTAAGGCATAAATTCTGGAAAAATGTCACTTGTGGTCATTTTTATGTTATCTCAATTGTTGCCCCCAGATTGTACAAAAATGCCAAATCAGACATTCAGTTTACCTACTCTGCATCTAGCGTGTCTATTCATGTGTAAAATAATTGTCTGGGACTCAATGTTTAGTGGTAGGACACAAACAAGTTGTTAGGAACAATTCTTCGTAAAATTTGTTTTTCACTTTTATCTTATCTATTTTTCTGTCACCTATGAGCTCCAAAGTGTCCAATTTCTCATCTAGAGTATCTCGTCAAGTGTGAAATGATAGACTGAGACTAAATTGGCAACTTTTTGGAAAATATGATTTTGGCCAAACGCGTAAGGCATAAATTCTGGAAAAATGTCACTTGTGGTCATTTTTATGTTATCTCAATTGTTGCCCCCAGATTGTACCAAAATGCCAAATCAGACATTCAGTTTACCTACTCTGCATCTAGCGTGTCTATTCATGTGTAAAATAATTGTCTGGGACTCACTGTTTAGTGGTAGGACACAAACAAGTTGTTAGGAACAATTCTTCGTAAAATTTGTTTTTCACTTTTATCTTATCTATTTTTCTGTCACCAACGAGCTCCAAAGTGTCCAATTTTATCATCTAGAGTATCTCGTCAAGTGTGAAATGATAGACTGAGACTAAATTGGCAACTTTTTGGAAAATATGATTTTGGCCAAACGCGTAAGGCATAAATTCTGGAAAAATGTCACTTGTGGTCATTTTTATGTTATCTCAATTGTTGCCCCCAGATTGTACCAAAATGCCAAATCAGACATTCAGTTTACCTACTCTGCATCTAGCGTGTCTATTCATGTGTAAAATAATTGTCTGGGACTCAATGTTTAGTGGTAGGACACAAACAAGTTGTTAGGAACAATTCTTCGTAAAATTTGTTTTTCACTTTTATCTTATCTATTTTTCTGTCACCTATGAGCTCCAAAGTGTCCAATTTCTCATCTAGAGTATCTCGTCAAGTGTGAAATGATAGACTGAGACTAAATTGGCAACTTTTTGGAAAATATGATTTTGGCCAAACGCGTAAGGCATAAATTCTGGAAAAATGTCACTTGTGGTCATTTTTATGTTATCTCAATTGTTGCCCCCAGATTGTACAAAAATGCCAAATCAGACATTCAGTTTAACTACTCTGCATCTAGCGTGTCTATTCATGTGTAAAATAATTGTCTGGGACTCAATGTTTAGTGGTAGGACACAAACAAGTTGTTAGGAACAATTCTTCGTAAAATTTGTTTTTCACTTTTATCTTATCTATTTTTCTGTCACCAACGAGCTCCAAAGTGTCCAATTTATCATCTAGAGTATCTCGTCAAGTGTGAAATGATAGACTGAGACTAAATTGGCAACTTTTTTGAAAATATGATTTTGGCCAAACGCGTAAGGCATAAATTCTGGAAAAATGTCACTTGTGGTCATTTTTATGTTATCTCAATTGTTGCCCCCAGATTGTACCAAAATGCCAAATCAGACATCCAGTTTAACTACTCTGCATCTAGCGTGTCTATTCATGTGTAAAATAATTGTCTGGGACTCACTGTTTAGTGGTAGGACACAAACAAGTTGTTAGGAACATTTCTTCGTAAAATTTGTTTTTCACTTTTATCTTATCTATTTTTCTGTCACCTATGAGCTCCAAAGTGTCCAATTTCTCATCTAGAGTATCTCGTCAAGTGTGAAATGATAGACTGAGACTAAATTGGCAACTTTTTTTGAAAATATGATTTTGGCCAAACGCGTAAGGCATAAATTCTGGAAAAATGTCACTTGTGGGTCATTTTTATGTTATCTCAATTGTTGCCCCCAGATTGTACAAAAAATGCCAAATCAGACATTCAGTTTAACTACTCTGCATCTAGCGTGTCTATTCATGTGTAAAATAATTGTCTGGGACTCACTGTTTAGTGGTAGGACACAAACAAGTTGTTAGGAACAATTCTTCGTAAAATTTGTTTTTCACTTTTATCTTATCTATTTTTCTGTCACCTATGAGCTCCAAAGTGTCCAATTTCTCATCTAGAGTATCTCGTCAAGTGTGAAATGATAGACTGAGACTAAATTGGCAACTTTTTGGAAAATATGATTTTGGCCAAACGCGTAAGGCATAAAATTCTGGAAAATGTCACTTGTGGTCATTTTTATGTTATCTCAATTGTTGCCCCCAGATTGTACCAAAATGCCAAATCAGACATTCAGTTTACCTACTCTGCATCTAGCGTGTCTATTCATGTGTAAAATAATTGTCTGGGACTCACTGTTTAGTGGTAGGACACAAACAAGTTGTTAGGAACAATTCTTCGTAAAATTTGTTTTTCACTTTTATCTTATCTATTTTTCTGTCACCAACGAGCTCCAAAGTGTCCAATTTCTCATCTAGAGTATCTCGTCAAGTGTGAAATGATAGACTGAGACTAAATTGGCAACTTTTTTTGGAAAATATGATTTTGGCCAAACGCGTAAGGCATAAATTCTGGAAAAATGTCACTTGTGGTCATTTTTATGTTATCTCAATTGTTGCCCCCAGATTGTACAAAATGCCAAATCAGACATTCAGTTTAACTACTCTGCATCTAGCGTGTCTATTCATGTGTAAAATAATTGTCTGGGACTCAATGTTTAGTGGTAGGACACAAACAAGTTGTTAGGAACAATTCTTCGTAAAATTTGTTTTTTTCACTTTTATCTTATCTATTTTTCTGTCACCTACGAGCTCCAAAGTGTCCAATTTCTCATCTAGAGTATCTCGTCAAGTGTGAAATGATAGACTGAGACTAAATTGGCAACTTTTTGGAAAATATGATTTTGGCCAAACGCGAAAGGCATAAATTCTGGAAAAATGTCACTTGTGGTCATTTTTATGTTATCTCAATTGTTGCCCCCAGATTGTACCAAAATGCCAAATCAGACATTCAGTTTACCTACTCTGCATCTAGCGTGTCTATTCATGTGTAAAATAATTGTCTGGGACTCACTGTTTAGTGGTAGGACACAAACAAGTTGTTAGGAACAATTCTTCGTAAAATTTGTTTTTCACTTTTATCTTATCTATTTTTCTGTCACCAACGAGCTCCAAAGTGTCCAATTTATCATCTAGAGTATCTCGTCAAGTGTGAAATGATAGACTGAGACTAAATTGGCAACTTTTTGGAAAATATGATTTTGGCCAAACGCGTAAGGCATAAATTCTGGAAAAATGTCACTTGTGGTCATTTTTATGTTATCTCAATTGTTGCCCCCAGATTGTACCAAAATGCCAAATCAGACATCCAGTTTAACTACTCTGCATCTAGCGTGTCTATTCATGTGTAAAATAATTGTCTGGGACTCACTGTTTAGTGGTAGGACACAAACAAGTTGTTAGGAACAATTTCTTCGTAAAATTTGTTTTTCACTTTTATCTTATCTATTTTTCTGTCACCACCTATGAGCTCCAAAGTGTCCAATTTCTCATCTAGAGTATCTCGTCAAGTGTGAAATGATAGACTGAGACTAAATTGGCAACTTTTTGGAAAATATGATTTTGGCCAAACGCGTAAGGCATAAATTCTGGAAAAATGTCACTTGTGGTCATTTTTATGTTATCTCAATTGTTGCCCCCAGATTGTACCAAAATGCCAAATCAGACATTCAGTTTACCTACTCTGCATCTAGCGTGTCTATTCATGTGTAAAATAATTGTCTGGGACTCACTGTTTAGTGGTAGGACACAAACAAGTTGTTAGGAACATTTCTTCGTAAAATTTGTTTTTCACTTTTATCTTATCTATTTTTCTGTCACCAACGAGCTCCAAAGTGTCCAATTTCTCATCTAGAGTATCTCGTCAAGTGTGAAATGATAGACTGAGACTAAATTGGCAACTTTTTTGGAAAATATGATTTTGGCCAAACGCGTAAGGCATAAATTCTGGAAAAATGTCACTTGTGGTCATTTTTATGTTATCTCAATTGTTGCCCCCAGATTGTACCAAAATGCCAAATCAGACATCCAGTTTAACTACTCTGCATCTAGCGTGTCTATTCATGTGTAAAATAATTGTCTGGGACTCACTGTTTAGTGGTAGGACACAAACAAGTTGTTAGGAACATTTCTTCGTAAAATTTGTTTTTCACTTTTATCTTATCTATTTTTCTGTCACCTATGAGCTCCAAAGTGTCCAATTTCTCATCTAGAGTATCTCGTCAAGTGTGAAATGATAGACTGAGACTAAATTGGCAACTTTTTGGAAAATATGATTTTGGCCAAACGCGTAAGGCATAAATTCTGGAAAAATGTCACTTGTGGTCATTTTTATGTTATCTCAATTGTTGCCCCCAGATTGTACCAAAATGCCAAATCAGACATTCAGTTTACCTACTCTGCATCTAGCGTGTCTATTCATGTGTAAAATAATTGTCTGGGACTCACTGTTTAGTGGTAGGACACAAACAAGTTGTTAGGAACAATTCTTCGTAAAATTTGTTTTTCACTTTTATCTTATCTATTTTTCTGTCACCAACGAGCTCCAAAGTGTCCAATTTCTCATCTAGAGTATCTCGTCAAGTGTGAAATGATAGACTGAGACTAAATTGGCAACTTTTTGGAAAATATGATTTTGGCCAAACGCGTAAGGCATAAATTCTGGAAAAATGTCACTTGTGGTCATTTTTATGTTATCTCAATTGTTGCCCCCAGATTGTACCAAAAATGCCAAATCAGACATTCAGTTTAACTACTCTGCATCTAGCGTGTCTATTCATGTGTAAAATAATTGTCTGGGACTCAATGTTTAGTGGTAGGACACAAACAAGTTGTTAGGAACAATTCTTCGTAAAATTTGTTTTTCACTTTTATCTTATCTATTTTTCTGTCACCAACGAGCTCCAAAGTGTCCAATTTCTCATCTAGAGTATCTCGTCAAGTGTGAAATGATAGACTGAGACTAAATTGGCAACTTTTTGGAAAATATGATTTTTGGCCAAACCCGAAAGGCATAAATTCTGGAAAAATGTCACTTGTGGTCATTTTTATGTTATCTCAATTGTTGCCCCCAGATTGTACCAAAATGCCAAATCAGACATCCAGTTTTACTACTCTGCATCTAGCGTGTCTATTCATGTGTAAAATAATTGTCTGGGACTCAATGTTTAGTGGTAGGACACAAACAAGTTGTTTGGAACATTTCTTCGTAAAATTTGTTTTTCACTTTTATCTTATCTATTTTTCTGTCACCTATGAGCTCCAAAGTGTCCAATTTCTCATCTAGAGTATCTCGTCAAGTGTGAAATGATAGACTGAGACTAAATTGGCAACTTTTTGGAAAATATGATTTTGGCCAAACGCGTAAGGCATAAATTCTGGAAAAATGTCACTTGTGGTCATTTTTATGTTATCTCAATTGTTGCCCCCAGATTGTACCAAAATGCCAAATCAGACATCCAGTTTAACTACTCTGCATCTAGCGTGTCTATTCATGTGTAAAAATAATTGTCTGGGACTCACTGTTTAGTGGTAGGACACAAACAAGTTGTTAGGAACATTTCTTCGTAAAATTTGTTTTTCACTTTTATCTTATCTATTTTTCTGTCACCTATGAGCTCCAAAGTGTCCAATTTCTCATCTAGAGTATCTCGTCAAGTGTGAAATGATAGACTGAGACTAAATTGGCAACTTTTTGGAAAATATGATTTTGGCCAAACGCGTAAGGCATAAATTCTGGAAAAATGTCACTTGTGGTCATTTTTATGTTATCTCAATTGTTGCCCCCAGATTGTACCAAAATGCCAAATCAGACATCCAGTTTAACTACTCTGCATCTAGCGTGTCTATTCATGTGTAAAATAATTGTCTGGGACTCAGTGTTTAGTGGTAGGACACAAACAAGTTGTTAGGAACAATTCTTCGTAAAATTTGTTTTTCACTTTTATCTTATCTATTTTTCTGTCACCAACGAGCTCCAAAGTGTCCAATTTATCATCTAGAGTATCTCGTCAAGTGTGAAATGATAGACTGAGACTAAATTGGCAACTTTTTGCAAATATTATTTTGGCCAAACGCGTAAGGCATAAATTCTGCAAAATTGTCACTTGTGGTCATTTTTATGTTATCTCAATTGTTGCCCCCAGATTGTACCAAAATGCCAAATCAGACATTCAGTTTACCTACTCTGCATCTAGCGTGTCTATTCATGTGTAAAATAATTGTCTGGGACTCAATGTTTAGTGGTAGGACACAAACAAGTTGTTAGGAACAATTCTTCGTAAAATTTGTTTTTCACTTTTATCTTATCTATTTTTCTGTCACCAACGAGCTCCAAAGTGTCCAATTTATCATCTAGAGTATCTCGTCAAGTGTGAAATGATAGACTGAGACTAAATTGGCAACTTTTTGGAAAATATTATTTTGGCCAAACGCGTAAGGCATAAATTCTGCAAAATTGTCACTTGTGGTCATTTTTATGTTATCTCAATTGTTGCCCCCAGATTGTACCAAAATGCCAAATCAGACATCCAGTTTAACTACTCTGCATCTAGCGTGTCTATTCATGTGTAAAATAATTGTCTGGGACTCAATGTTTAGTGGTAGGACACAAACAAGTTGTTAGGAACATTTCTTCGTAAAATTTGTTTTTCACTTTTATCTTATCTATTTTTCTGTCACCTATGAGCTCCAAAGTGTCCAATTTCTCATCTAGAGTATCTCGTCAAGTGTGAAATGATAGACTGAGACTAAATTGGCAACTTTTTTGAAAAAATATGATTTTGGCCAAACGCGTAAGGCATAAATTCTGGAAAAATGTCACTTGTGGTCATTTTTATGTTATCTCAATTGTTGCCCCCAGATTGTACCAAAATGCCAAATCAGACATTCAGTTTACCTACTCTGCATCTAGCGTGTCTATTCATGTGTAAAATAATTGTCTGGGACTCACTGTTTAGTGGTAGGACACAAACAAGTTGTTAGGAACAATTCTTCGTAAAATTTGTTTTTCACTTTTATCTTATCTATTTTTCTGTCACCAACGAGCTCCAAAGTGTCCAATTTCTCATCTAGAGTATCTCGTCAAGTGTGAAATGATAGACTGAGACTAAATTGGCAACTTTTTTGAAAATATGATTTTGGCCAAACGCGAAAGGCATAAATTCTGGAAAAATGTCACTTGTGGTCATTTTTATGTTATCTCAATTGTTGCCCCCAGATTGTACCAAAATGCCAAATCAGACATTCAGTTTACCTACTCTGCATCTAGCGTGTCTATTCATGTGTAAAATAATTGTCTGGGACTCAATGTTTAGTGGTAGGACACAAACAAGTTGTTAGTAACATTTCTTCGTAAAATTTGTTTTTCACATTAATCTTATCTATTTTTCTGTCACCAACGAGCTCCAAAGTGTCCAATTTCTAATCTAGAGTATCTCGTCAAGTGTCTAATGATAGACTGAGACTAAATTGGCAACTTTTTGAAAAATATGATTTTGGCCAAACGCGTAAGGCATAAATTCTGGAAAAATGTCACTTGTGGTCATTTTTATGTTATCTCAATTGTTGCCCCCAGAGTGTACCAAAATGCCAAATCAGACATTCAGTTTACCTACTCTGCATCTAGCGTGTCTATTCATGTGTAAAATAATTGTCTGGGACTCAATGTTTAGTGGTAGGACACAAACAAGTTGTTAGGAACAATTCTTCGTAAAATTTGTTTTTCACTTTTATCTTATCTATTTTTCTGTCACCTATGAGCTCCAAAGTGTCCAATTTCTCATCTAGAGTATCTCGTCAAGTGTGAAATGATAGACTGAGACTAAATTGGCAACTTTTTGGAAAATATGATTTTGGCCAAACGCGAAAGGCATAAATTCTGGAAAAATGTCACTTGTGGTCATTTTTATGTTATCTCAATTGTTGCCCCCAGATTGTACCAAAATGCCAAATCAGACATCCAGTTTAACTACTCTGCATCTAGCGTGTCTATTCATGTGTAAAATAATTGTCTGGGACTCACTGTTTAGTGGTAGGACACAAACAAGTTGTTAGGAACATTTCTTCGTAAAATTTGTTTTTTCACTTTTTTTATCTTATCTATTTTTCTGTCACCTATGAGCTCCAAAGTGTCCAATTTCTCATCTAGAGTATCTCGTCAAGTGTGAAATGATAGACTGAGACTAAATTGGCAACTTTTTTGAAAATATGATTTTGGCCAAACGCGTAAAGGCATAAATTCTGGAAAAATGTCACTTGTGGTCATTTTTATGTTATCTCAATTGTTGCCCCCAGATTGTACCAAAATGCCAAATCAGACATCCAGTTTAACTACTCTGCATCTAGCGTGTCTATTCATGTGTAAAATAATTGTCTGGGACTCACTGTTTAGTGGTAGGACACAAACAAGTTGTTAGGAACATTTCTTCGTAAAATTTGTTTTTCACTTTTATCTTATCTATTTTTCTGTCACCTATGAGCTCCAAAGTGTCCAATTTCTCATCTAGAGTATCTCGTCAAGTGTGAAATGATAGACTGAGACTAAATTGGCAACTTTTTGGAAAATATGATTTTGGCCAAACGCGTAAGGCATAAATTCTGGAAAAATGTCACTTGTGGTCATTTTTATGTTATCTCAATTGTTGCCCCCAGATTGTACCAAAATGCCAAATCAGACATCCAGTTTACCTACTCTGCATCTAGCGTGTCTATTCATGTGTAAAATAATTGTCTGGGACTCAATGTTTAGTGGTAGGACACAAACAAGTTGTTAGGAACAATTCTTCGTAAAATTTGTTTTTCACTTTTATCTTATCTATTTTTCTGTCACCAACGAGCTCCAAAGTGTCCAATTTCTCATCTAGAGTATCTCGTCAAGTGTGAAATGATAGACTGAGACTAAATTGGCAACTTTTTTGGAAAATATGATTTTGGCCAAACGCGTAAGGCATAAATTCTGGAAAAATGTCACTTGTGGTCATTTTTATGTTATCTCAATTGTTGCCCCCAGATTGTACCAAAATGCCAAATCAGACATTCAGTTTACCTACTCTGCATCTAGCGTGTCTATTCATGTGTAAAATAATTGTCTGGGACTCACTGTTTAGTGGTAGGACACAAACAAGTTGTTAGGAACAATTCTTCGTAAAATTTGTTTTTCACTTTTATCTTATCTATTTTTCTGTCACCTATGAGCTCCAAAGTGTCCAATTTCTCATCTAGAGTATCTCGTCAAGTGTGAAATGATAGACTGAGACTAAATTGGCAACTTTTTGGAAAATATGATTTTGGCCAAACGCGAAAGGCATAAATTCTGCAAAAATGTCACTTGTGGTCATTTTTATGTTATCTCAATTGTTGCCCCCAGATTGTACCAAAATGCCAAATCAGACATTCAGTTTAACTACTCTGCATCTAGCGTGTCTATTCATGTGTAAAATAATTGTCTGGGACTCAATGTTTAGTGGTAGGACACAAACAAGTTGTTAGGAACATTTCTTCGTAAAATTTGTTTTTCACTTTTATCTTATCTATTTTTCTGTCACCTATGAGCTCCAAAGTGTCCAATTTCTCATCTAGAGTATCTCGTCAAGTGTGAAATGATAGACTGAGACTAAATTGGCAACTTTTTTTTGGAAAATATGATTTTGGCCAAACGCGAAAGGCATAAATTCTGGAAAAATGTCACTTGTGGTCATTTTTATGTTATCTCAATTGTTGCCCCCAGATTGTACCAAAATGCCAAATCAGACATTCAGTTTACCTACTCTGCATCTAGCGTGTCTATTCATGTGTAAAATAATTGTCTGGGACTCACTGTTTAGTGGTAGGACACAAACAAGTTGTTAGGAACAATTCTTCATAAAATTTGTTTTTTCACTTTTATCTTATCTATTTTTCTGTCACCAACGAGCTCCAAAGTGTCCAATTTATCATCTAGAGTATCTCGTCAAGTGTGAAATGATAGACTGAGACTAAATTGGCAACTTTTTTGAAAATATGATTTTGGCCAAACGCGAAAGGCATAAATTCTGGAAAAATGTCACTTGTGGTCATTTTTATGTTATCTCAATTGTTGCCCCCAGATTGTACCAAAATGCCAAATCAGACATTCAGTTTAACTACTCTGCATCTAGCGTGTCTATTCATGTGTAAAATAATTGTCTGGGACTCACTGTTTAGTGGTAGGACACAAACAAGTTGTTAGGAACATTTCTTAGTAAAATTTGTTTTTCACTTTTTATCTTATCTATTTTTCTGTTACCAACGAGCTCCAAAGTGTCCAATTTATCATCTAGAGTATCTCGTCAAGTGTGAAATGATAGACTGAGACTAAATTGGCAACTTTTTTGGAAAATATGATTTTGGCCAAACGCGTAAGGCATAAATTCTGGAAAAATGTCACTTGTGGTCATTTTTATGTTATCTCAATTGTTGCCCCCAGATTGTACCAAAATGCCAAATCAGACATCCAGTTTAACTACTCTGCATCTAGCGTGTCTATTCATGTGTAAAATAATTGTCTGGGACTCACTGTTTAGTGGTAGGACACAAACAAGTTGTTAGGAACATTTCTTCGTAAAATTTGTTTTTCACTTTTATCTTATCTATTTTTCTGTCACCAACGAGCTCCAAAGTGTCCAATTTATCATCTAGAGTATCTCGTCAAGTGTGAAATGATAGACTGAGACTAAATTGGCAACTTTTTGGAAAATATGATTTTGGCCAAACGCGTAAGGCATAAATTCTGGAAAAAATGTCACTTGTGGTCATTTTTATGTTATCTCAATTGTTGCCCCCAGATTGTACCAAAATGCCAAATCAGACATTCAGTTTACCTACTCTGCATCTAGCGTGTCTATTCATGTGTAAAATAATTGTCTGGGACTCACTGTTTAGTGGTAGGACACAAACAAGTTGTTAGGAACAATTCTTCATAAAATTTGTTTTTTCACTTTTATCTTATCTATTTTTCTGTCACCAACGAGCTCCAAAGTGTCCAATTTCTCATCTAGAGTATCTCGTCAAGTGTGAAATGATAGACTGAGACTAAATTGGCAACTTTTTGGAAAATATGATTTTGGCCAAACGCGAAAGGCATAAATTCTGCAAAAATGTCACTTGTGGTCATTTTTATGTTATCTCAATTGTTGCCCCCAGATTGTACCAAAATGCCAAATCAGACATTCAGTTTAACTACTCTGCATCTAGCGTGTCTATTCATGTGTAAAATAATTGTCTGGGACTCACTGTTTAGTGGTAGGACACAAACAAGTTGTTAGGAACAATTCTTCGTAAAATTTGTTTTTCACTTTTATCTTATCTATTTTTCTGTCACCTATGAGCTCCAAAGTGTCCAATTTCTCATCTAGAGTATCTCGTCAAGTGTGAAATGATAGACTGAGACTAAATTGGCAACTTTTTTGAAAATATGATTTTGGCCAAACGCGAAAGGCATAAATTCTGGAAAAATGTCACTTGTGGTCATTTTTATGTTATCTCAATTGTTGCCCCCAGATTGTACCAAAATGCCAAATCAGACATTCAGTTTACCTACTCTGCATCTAGCGTGTCTATTCATGTGTAAAATAATTGTCTGGGACTCACTGTTTAGTGGTAGGACACAAACAAGTTGTTAGGAACAATTCTTCATAAAATTTGTTTTTCACTTTTATCTTATCTATTTTTCTGTCACCTATGAGCTCCAAAGTGTCCAATTTCTCATCTAGAGTATCTCGTCAAGTGTGAAATGATAGACTGAGACTAAATTGGCAACTTTTTTGGAAAATATGATTTTGGCCAAACGCGAAAGGCATAAATTCTGCAAAAATGTCACTTGTGGTCATTTTTATGTTATCTCAATTGTTGCCCCCAGATTGTACAAAAATGCCAAATCAGACATTCAGTTTACCTACTCTGCATCTAGCGTGTCTATTCATGTGTAAAATAATTGTCTGGGACTCACTGTTTAGTGGTAGGGACACAAACAAGTTGTTAGGAACATTTCTTCGTAAAATTTGTTTTTCACTTTTATCTTATCTATTTTTCTGTCACCAACGAGCTCCAAAGTGTCCAATTTATCATCTAGAGTATCTCGTCAAGTGTGAAATGATAGACTGAGACTAAATTGGCAACTTTTTGAAAAAATATTATTTTGGCCAAACGCGTAAGGCATAAATTCTGGAAAAATTGTCACTTGTGGTCATTTTTATGTTATCTCAATTGTTGCCCCCAGATTGTACCAAAATGCCAAATCAGACATCCAGTTTAACTACTCTGCATCTAGCGTGTCTATTCATGTGTAAAAAAATTGTCTGGGACTCACTGTTTAGTGGTAGGACACAAACAAGTTGTTAGGAACATTTCTTCGTAAAATTTGTTTTTCACTTTTATCTTATCTATTTTTCTGTCACCTATGAGCTCCAAAGTGTCCAATTTCTCATCTAGAGTATCTCGTCAAGTGTGAAATGATAGACTGAGACTAAATTGGCAACTTTTTGGAAAATATGATTTTGGCCAAACGCGAAAGGCATAAATTCTGGAAAAATGTCACTTGTGGTCATTTTTATGTTATCTCAATTGTTGCCCCCAGATTGTACCAAAATGCCAAATCAGACATTCAGTTTACCTACTCTGCATCTAGCGTGTCTATTCATGTGTAAAATAATTGTCTGGGACTCACTGTTTAGTGGTAGGACACAAACAAGTTGTTAGGAACATTTCTTCGTAAAATTTGTTTTTCACTTTTATCTTATCTATTTTTCTGTCACCAACGAGCTCCAAAGTGTCCAATTTCTCATCTAGAGTATCTCGTCAAGTGTGAAATGATAGACTGAGACTAAATTGGCAACTTTTTTGCAAAAATATTGATTTTTGGCCAAACGCGAAAGGCATAAATTCTGCAAAATTGTCACTTGTGGTCATTTTTATGTTATCTCAATTGTTGCCCCCAGATTGTACCAAAATGCCAAATCAGACATTCAGTTTAACTACTCTGCATCTAGCGTGTCTATTCATGTGTAAAATAATTGTCTGGGACTCACTGTTAGTGGTAGGACACAAACAAGTTGTTAGGAACATTTCTTCGTAAAATTGTTTTTTTCACTTTTATCTTATCTATTTTTCTGTCACCTATGAGCTCCAAAGTGTCCAATTTCTCATCTAGAGTATCTCGTCAAGTGTGAAATGATAGACTGAGACTAAATTGGCAACTTTTTGAAAATATGATTTTTGCCCAAACGCGTAAGGCATAAATTCTGCAAAAATGTCACTTGTGGTCATTTTTATGTTATCTCAATTGTTGCCCCCAGATTGTACCAAAATGCCAAATCAGACATCCAGTTTACCTACTCTGCATCTAGCGTGTCTATTCATGTGTAAAATAATTGTCTGGGACTCACTGTTTAGTGGTAGGACACAAACAAGTTGTTAGGAACAATTCTTCGTAAAATTTGTTTTTCACTTTTATCTTATCTATTTTTTTCTGTCACCTATGAGCTCCAAAGTGTCCAATTTCTCATCTAGAGTATCTCGTCAAGTGTGAAATGATAGACTGAGACTAAATTGGCAACTTTTTTGAAAATATGATTTTGGCCAAACGCGAAAGGCATAAATTCTGGAAAAATGTCACTTGTGGTCATTTTTATGTTATCTCAATTGTTGCCCCCAGATTGTACAAAAATGCCAAATCAGACATTCAGTTTAACTACTCTGCATCTAGCGTGTCTATTCATGTGTAAAATAATTGTCTGGGACTCAATGTTTAGGTAGGACACAAACAAGTTGTTAGGAACAATTCTTCGTAAAATTTGTTTTTTCACTTTTATCTTATCTATTTTTCTGTCACCTACGAGCTCCAAAGTGTCCAATTTATCATCTAGAGTATCTCGTCAAGTGTGAAATGATAGACTGAGACTAAATTGGCAACTTTTTTGAAAATATTATTTTGGCCAAACGCGAAAGGCATAAATTCTGAAAAATGTCACTTGTGGTCATTTTTATGTTATCTCAATTGTTGCCACCAGATTGTACCAAAATGCCAAATCAGACATCCAGTTTAACTACTCTGCATCTAGCGTTTCTATTCATGTGTAAAATAATTGTCTGGGACTCACTGTTTAGTGGTAGGACACAAACAAGTTGTTAGGGAACATTTCTTCGTAAAATTTGTTTTTCACTTTTATCTTATCTATTTTTCTGTCACCTATGAGCTCCAAAGTGTCCAATTTATCATCTAGAGTATCTCGTCAAGTGTGAAATGATAGACTGAGACTAAATTGGCACTTTTTTGGAAAATATGATTTTGGCCAAACGCGAAAGGCATAAATTCTGGAAAAATGTCACTTGTGGTCATTTTTATGTTATCTCAATTGTTGCCCCCAGATTGTACCAAAATGCCAAATCAGACATTCAGTTTACCTACTCTGCATCTAGCGTGTCTATTCATGTGTAAAATAATTGTCTGGGACTCACTGTTTAGTGGTAGGACACAAACAAGTTGTTAGGAACAATTCTTCGTAAAATTTGTTTTTCACTTTTATCTTATCTATTTTCTGTCACCTAACGAGCTCCAAAGTGTCCAATTTATCATCTAGAGTATCTCGTCAAGTGTGAAATGATAGACTGAGACTAAATTGGCAACTTTTTTGAAAAATATTATTTTGGCCAAACGCGTAAGGCATAAATTCTGCAAAATTGTCACTTGTGGTCATTTTTATGTTATCTCAATTGTTGCCCCCAGATTGTACAAAAATGCCAAATCAGACATCCAGTTTAACTACTCTGCATCTAGCGTGTCTATTCATGTGTAAAATAATTGTCTGGGACTCACTGTTTAGTGGTAGGACACAAACAAGTTGTTAGGAACAATTCTTCGTAAAATTTGTTTTTTCACTTTTATCTTATCTATTTTTCTGTCACCAACGAGCTCCAAAGTGTCCAATTTATCATCTAGAGTATCTCGTCAAGTGTGAAATGATAGACTGAGACTAAATTGGCAACTTTTTGAAAATATTATTTTGGCCAAACGCGTAAGGCATAAATTCTGCAAAAATTGTCACTTGTGGTCATTTTTATGTTATCTCAATTGTTGCCCCCAGATTGTACCAAAATGCCAAATCAGACATCCAGTTTAACTACTCTGCATCTAGCGTGTCTATTCATGTGTAAAATAATTGTCTGGGACTCACTGTTTAGTGGTAGGACACAAACAAGTTGTTAGGAACATTTCTTCGTAAAATTTTGTTTTTCACTTTTATCTTATCTATTTTTCTGTCACCTATGAGCTCCAAAGTGTCCAATTTCTCATCTAGAGTATCTCGTCAAGTGTGAAATGATAGACTGAGACTAAATTGGCAACTTTTTGGAAAATATGATTTTGGCCAAACGCGTAAGGCATAAATTCTGGAAAAATGTCACTTGTGGTCATTTTTATGTTATCTCAATTGTTGCCCCCAGATTGTACCAAAATGCCAAATCAGACATTCAGTTTACCTACTCTGCATCTAGCGTGTCTATTCATGTGTAAAATAATTGTCTGGGACTCAATGTTTAGTGGTAGGACACAAACAAGTTGTTAGGAACAATTCTTCGTAAAATTTGTTTTTCACTTTTATCTTATCTATTTTTCTGTCACCAACGAGCTCCAAAGTGTCCAATTTATCATCTAGAGTATCTCGTCAAGTGTGAAATGATAGACTGAGACTAAATTGGCAACTTTTTTGAAAATATGATTTTGGCCAAACGCGAAAGGCATAAATTCTGGAAAAATGTCACTTGTGGTCATTTTTATGTTATCTCAATTGTTGCCCCCAGATTGTACCAAAATGCCAAATCAGACATTCAGTTTAACTACTGCATCTAGCGTGTCTATTCATGTGTAAAATAATTGTCTGGGACTCACTGTTTAGTGGTAGGACACAAACAAGTTGTTAGGAACATTTTTCGTAAAATTTGTTTTTCACTTTTATCTTATCTATTTTTCTGTCACCAACGAGCTCCAAAGTGTCCAATTTATCATCTAGAGTATCTCGTCAAGTGTGAAATGATAGACTGAGACTAAATTGGCACTTTTTGGAAAATACTCTATCCCTTTCCACAGATCTTTCCTTGGTCAAACGCGAAAGGCATAAATTCTGGAAAATTGTCACTTGTGGTCATTTTATGTTATCTCAATTGTTGCCCCCAGATTGTACAAAAATGCCAAATCAGACATTCAGTTTACCTACTCTGCATCTAGCGTGTCTATTCATGTGTAAAATAATTGTCTGGGACTCACTGTTTAGTGGTAGGACACAAACAAGTTGTTAGGAACATTTCTTCGTAAAATTTGTTTTTTCACTTTTATCTTATCTATTTTTCTGTCACCTATGAGCTCCAAAGTGTCCAATTTATCATCTAGAGTATCTCGTCAAAGTGTGAATGATAGACTGAGACTAAATTGGCAACTTTTTTGAAAATATGATTTTGGCCAAAACGCGTAAGGCATAAATTCTGCAAAATTGTCACTTGTGGTCATTTTTATGTTATCTCAATTGTTGCCCCCAGATTGTACAAAAAATGCCAAAATCAGACATCCAGTTTAACTACTCTGCATCTAGCGTGTCTATTCATGTGTAAAATAATTGTCTGGGACTCAATGTTTAGTGGTAGGACACAAACAAGTTGTTAGGAACAATTCTTCGTAAAATTTGTTTTTCACTTTTTTTTATCTTATCTATTTTTCTGTCACCTATGAGCTCCAAAGTGTCCAATTTCTCATCTAGAGTATCTCGTCAAGTGTGAAATGATAGACTGAGACTAAATTGGCAACTTTTTGGAAAATATGATTTTGGCCAAACGCGAAAGGCATAAATTCTGGAAAAATGTCACTTGTGGTCATTTTTATGTTATCTCAATTGTTGCCCCCAGATTGTACAAAAATGCCAAATCAGACATTCAGTTTACCTACTCTGCATCTAGCGTGTCTATTCATGTGTAAAATAATTGTCTGGGACTCACTGTTTAGTGGTAGGACACAAACAAGTTGTTAGGAACAATTTTCTTCGTAAAATTTGTTTTTCACTTTTATCTTATCTATTTTTCTGTCACCAACGAGCTCCAAAGTGTGTCCAATTTATCATCTAGAGTATCTCGTCAAGTGTGAAATGATAGACTGAGACTAAATTGGCAACTTTTTGGAAAATATTATTTTGGCCAAAACGCGTAAGGCATAAATTCTGAAAATTGTCACTTGTGGTCATTTTTATGTTATCTCAATTGTTGCCCCCAGATTGTACAAAATGCCAAATCAGACATCCAGTTTAAGTAGGGACACAAACAAGTTGTTTGGAACATTCTTCGTAAAATTTATTTTTCATTATTATCTTATCTATTTTTCTGTCACCTATGAGCTAAAAAGTGTCCAATTTCTCATCTAGAGTATCTCGTCAAGTGTAAAATGATATACTGAGACTAAATTGTCAACTTTTTGAAAAATATGATTTGGCCAAATGCGCACGGCATAAATTCTGGAAAAATGTCACTTGTGGTCATTTTTATGTTATCTCAGTTGTTGCCCCCAGATTATATCAAAATGCCAAAACAGACATTCAGTTTACCTACTCTGCATCTAGCGTGTCTATTCATGTGTAAAATAATTGTCTGGGACTCAGTGTTTAGTGGTAGGATTCAAACAAGTTGTTAGGAACAATTCTTCATAAAATTTGTTTTTTACTTTTATCTTATCTATTTTTCTGTCACCAACGAGCTAGAAAGTGTCCAATTTATCATCTAGAGTATCTCGTCAAGTGTGAAATGACAGACTGAGACTAAATTGGCAACTTTTTAGCAAAACCTATTTTTGCCAAACGCGTAAGGCATAAATTCTGCAAAATTGTCACTTGTGGTCATTTTTATGTTATCTCAATTGTTGCCCCCAGATTGTACTAAAATGCCTAATCAGACATCCAGTTTAACTACTCTGCATCTGGCGTGTCTATGCATGTGTAAAATAATTGTCTGGGACTCAGTGTTTAGTGGTAGGACTCAAACAAGTTGTTAGGAACAATTCTTCGTAAAATTTGTTTTTTAATTTTATCTTATCTATTTTTCTGTCACCAACGAGCTCCAAAGTGTCCAATTTATCATCTAGAGTATCTCGTCAAGTGTGAAATGATAGACTGAGACTAAATTGGCAACTTTTCTGCAAATATTATTTTGGCCAAACGCGTAAGGCATAAATTCTGCAAAATTGTAACTTGTGGTCCTTTTTATGTTATCTCAATTGTTGCCCCCAGATTGTACCATAATGCCAAATGAGACATCCAGTTTAACTACTCTGCATCTGGCGTGTCTATTCATGTGTAAAAAAATTGTCTGGGACTCACTGTTTAGTGGTAGGACACAAACAAGTTGTTTGCAACTTTTCTTCGTAAAATTTGTTTTACACTTTTATCTTATCTATTTTTCTGTCACCTATGAGCTCCAAAGCGTCCAATTTCTCATCTAGAGTATCTCGTCAAGTGTGAAATGATAGACTGAGACTAAATTGGCAACTTTTTGGAAAATATGATTTTGGCCAAACGCGTAAGGCATAAATTCTGGAAAAATGTCACCTGTGGTCATTTTTATGTTATCTCAATTGTTGCACCCAGATTGTACCAAAATGCCAAATCAGACATTCAGTTTACCTAATCTGCATCTAGCGTGTCTATTCATGTGTAAAATAATTGGTCTGGGACTCAATGTTTAAGTCGTAGGACACAAACAAGTTGTTAGGAAAACAATTCTTCATAAAATTTGTTTTTTCACTTTTATCGTATCTATTTTTCTGTCACCAACGAGCTCCAAAGTGTCCAATTTATCATCTAGAGTATCTCGTCAAGTGTGAAATGATAGACTGAGACTAAAATTGGCAACTTTTCTCTGCAAATATTATTTTTGGCTAAACGCGTAAGGCATAAATTCTGCAAAAATTGTCACTTGTGGTCATTTTTATGTTATCTCAATTGTTGCCCCCAGATTGTACATAAAATGCCAAAATCAGACATCCATTTTAACTACTCGTGCATCTGGCGTGTCTATTCATGTGTAAAAAAAAAATGTCTGGGACTCACTGTTTAGTGGTAGGACACAAACAAGTTGTTTTTGGAACATTTCTTCGTAAATTTGATTTTCATTTTATCTTATCTATTTTTCTGTCACCTATGAGCTCCAAAGTGTCCAATTTTCTCATCTAGAGTATCTCGTCAAGTGTGAAATGATAGAATGAGACTAAAATGTCAACTTTTTGGAAAATATGATTTTGGATAAACGCGTAAGGCATAAATTCTGGAAAAATGTCACTTGTGGTCATTTTTATGTTATCTCAATTGTTGCCCCCAGATTGTACCAAAATGCCAAATCAGACATTCAGTTTACCTACTCTGCATCTAGCGTGTCTATTTATGTGTAAAATAATTGTCTGGGAGTCAGTTTTCAGTGGTAGAACTCAAACAAGTTGTTAGGAACAATTCTTCGTAAAATTTGTTTTTTACTTTTATATTATCTATTTTTCTGTCACCAACGAGCTCCAAAGTGTCCAATTTATCATCTAGAGTATCTCGTCAAGTGTGAAGTGATAGACTGAGACTAAATTGGCAACCTTTTTGCAAATATTATTTTGGCCAAACGTGTAAGGCAAAAATTCTGGAAAAATGTCACTTGTGGTCATTTTTATGTTATCTCAATTGTTGCCCCCAGATTGTACCAAAATGCCAAATCAGACATTCAGTTTACCTACTCTGCATCTAGCGTGTCTATTCATGTGTAAAATAATTGTCTGGGACTCAGTGTTTAGTGGTAGGATTCAAACAAGTTGTTATGAACAATTCTTCATAAAATTTGTTTTTAACTTTTATCTTATCTATTTTTCTGTCACCAACGAGCTCCAAAGTGTCCAAATTATCATCTAGAGTATCTCGTTAAGTGTGAAATGATAGACTGAGACTAAATTGGCAACTTTTTAGCAAATATTATTTTGGCCAAACGCGTAAGGCATAAATTCTGCAAAAATGTCACTTGTGGTCATTTTTATGTTATCTCAATTGGTGCCCCCAGATTGTACCAAAATGCCAAATCATACATTCAGTTTACCTACTCTGCATCTAGTGTGTCTATTCATGTGTAAAATAATTGTCTGGGACTCAATGTTTAGTGGTAGGAGAGAAACAAGTTGTCAGGAACATTTCTTCGTAAAATTTGTTTTTCCCTTTTATCTTATCTATTTTTCTGTCACCAACGAGCTCCAAAGTGTCCAATTTATCATCTAGAGTATCTCGTCAAGTGTGAAATGATAGACTGAGACAAAATTGGCAACTTTTTGGAAAATATGATTTTGGATAAACGCGAAAGGCATAAATTCTGGAAAAATGTCACTTGTGGTCATTTTTATGTTATCTCAATTGGTGCCCCCAGATTGTACCAAAATGCCAAATCAAACATTCAGTTTACCTACTCTGCATCTAGCGTGTCTATTCATGTGTAAAATAATTGTCTGGGACTCACTGTTTAGTGGTAGGACACAAAACAAATTTTTTTAGGAACATTTCTACGTAAAATTTGTTTTTTTCACTTTTATCTTATCTATTTTTCTGTCACCTATGAGCCCCAAAGTGTCCAATTCTCATCTAGAGTATCTCGTCAAGTGTGAAAATGATAGACTGAGACTTAAAATGTCAACCTTTTAGAAAATATGATTTTTGGATAAAACGCGAAAAGGCATAAATTCTGGAAAATTCACTTGTGTGGTCATTTTTATGTTATCTCAATTGGTGCCCCCAGATTGTACCAAAATGCCAAATCATACATTCAGTTTTACCTGACTCTGCCATCTAGTGTGTCTATTCATGTGTAAAATAATTGTCTGGGACTCAATGTTTAGTGGTAGGAGAGAAACAAGTGTTCAGGAACATTTCTTCTTCGTAAATTTTTTTTTTCCAGCCTTTGATCTTATCTATTTTTTTTCTTGTGCACTAAACGAGCTCCAAAGTGTCCAATTTATCATCTAGAGTATCTCGTCAAAGTATGAAAAATGATAGACTGAGACTGAATTGGCACTTTTTGGAAAATAGATCATTTTGGCCAAACGGCGAATGGCATAAATTCTCACTGGAAAATCTTACTTGTGGTCATTTTATATTTCATCCTCAAATTGTTTGCGCCTCAGATTGTACCAAAATTCCAAGTCAAGACAAATAACATTCAGTTTACCTACTCTGTCATCTAGCGTGTCTATTCATGTGGTAAAATGTTTGATGACTCAGATGTCTGAGTTGGGCCAATGTCAAACGATTCAGATTTTTCACATTAAGAGAGATTTGTATTCTTCTCCAATCTTGCTCAAACTGTATCAGAACTTGCAGAAACGGCTTAGTCAGACGCTGATCGGATGCTGGTTGGGCCTGGAAATGCTCCAAACGATTCAGATCTGACACTATAAGAAGTTTTGTATTCTTCTCAAGTCTCTTGCTCAAACTGAATCAGAACTTGCAGAAACGGCTTAGCCAGACGCTGATCGGATGCTGGTTGGGCCTAAAAAAATGCTCTCGGAAACGATTCAGATCTGTCACCTATAAGAAGTTTTGTATTCTTCTCCAGCTCTTGCTCAAACTGAATCAGAACTTGCAGAAACGGCTTAGCCAGACGCTGATCGGATGCTGGTTGGGCCTGGAAATGCTTCAAACGATTCAGATCTGACACCATAAGAAGTTTTGTATTCTTCCCAAACTCTTGCTCAAACTGAATCAGAACTTGCAGAAACGGCTTAGTCAGACGCTGATCGGATGCTGGTTGGGCCTGGAAATACTGCAAACGATTCAGATCTGTCACTATAAGAAGTTTTGTATTCTTCTCCAGCTCTTGCTCAAACTGAATCAGAACTTGCAGAAACGGCTTAGCCAGACGCTGATCGGATGCTGGTTGGGCCTGGAAATGCTGCTAACGATTCAGATCTGTCACTATAGGAAGTTTTGTGTTCTTCTCAAGCTCTTGCCCAAACTGAATCAGAACTTGCAGAAACGGCTTAGCCAGACGCTGATCAGATGCTGGTTGGGCCTGGAGATGCTCCAAACGATTCAGATCTGTCACTATAAGAAGTTTTGTATTCTTCTCCAGCTCTTGCTCAAACTGAATCAGAACTTTGCAGAAACGGCTTAGCCAGACGCTGATCGGATGCTGGTTTTTGGGCCTGGAAATGCGTCAAACGATTCAGATCTGTCACTATAAGAAGTTTTGTATTCTTCTCAAACTCTCTGCTCAAACTGAATCAGAACTTGCAGAAACGGCTTAGCCAGACGCTGATCGGATGCTGGTTGGGCCTGGAAATGCTCCAAACGATTCAGATCTGTCACTATAAGAAGTTTTTTTGTATTCTTCTCCAGCTCTTGCTCAAACTGAATCAGAACTTGCAGAAAACGGCTTAGCCAGACGCTGATCGGATGCTGGTTGGGCCTGGAAATGCTCTCAAACGATTCAGATCTGACACTATAAGAAGTTTTGTATTCTTCTCCAGCTCTTGCTCAAACTGAATCAGAACTTGCAGAAACGGCTTAGCCCAGACGCTGATCGGATGCTGGTTGGGCCTGGAAATGCTTCAAACGATTCAGATCTGACACCATAAGAAGTTTTGTATTCTTCCCAGCTCTTGCTCAAACTGAATCAGAACTTGCAGAAACGGCTTAGCCAGACGCTGATCGGATGCTGGTTGGGCCTGGAAATGCTCCAAAACGATTCAGATCTGACACTATAAGAAGTTTTGTATTCTTTCCCAGCTCTTGCTCAAACTGAATCAGAACTTGCAGAAACGGCTTAGCCAGACGCTGATCGGATGCTGGTTGGGCCTGGAAATGCTCCAAACGATTCAGATCTGACACTATAAGAAGTTTTGTATTCTTCTCCAGCTCTTGCTCAAACTGAATCAGAACTTGCAGAAACGGCTTAGCCAGACGCTGATCGGATGCTGGTTGGGCCTGGAAATGCTCCAAACGATTCAGATCTGACACATAAGAAGTTTTGTATTCTTCTCTAAGCTCTTGCTCAAACTGAATCAGAACTTGCAGAAAACGGCTTAGCCAGACGCTGATCGATGCTGGTTGGGCCTGGAAATGCTCCAAACGATTCAGATCTGACACATAAAAGAAGTTTTGTATTCTTCTCCAGCTCTTGCTCAAACTGAATCAGAACTTGCAGAAACGGCTTAGCCAGACGCTGATCGGATGCTGGTTGGGCCTGGAAA
Source organism: Candidula unifasciata (assembly GCA_905116865.2). Taxonomy (NCBI): domain Eukaryota; kingdom Metazoa; phylum Mollusca; class Gastropoda; order Stylommatophora; family Geomitridae; genus Candidula; species Candidula unifasciata. Next base: position 33,421 of record CAJHNH020004530.1, read on the forward strand.
TGCTCTAAACGATTCAGATCTGTCACTATAAGAAGTTTTTGTATTCTTCTTCCAGCTCTTGCTCAAACTGAATCAGAACTTGCAGAAACGGCTTTAGCCAGTAACGCTGATCGGATGCTGGTTGGGCCTGGAAATGCTCCAAACGATTCAGATCTGACACCATAAGAAGTTTTGTATTCTTCTCCAGCTCTTGCTCAAACTGAATCAGAACTTGCAGAAACGGCTTAGCCAGACGCTGATCGGATGCTGGTTGGGCCTGGAAATGCTTCCAAACGATTCAGATCTGTTCACTATAAGAAGTTTTTGTATTCTTCTCCAGCTCTTGCTTAAACTGAATCAGAACTTGCAGAAACGGCTTAGCCAGACGCTGATCGGATGCTGGTTTGGGCCTGGAAATGCTCAAACGATTCAGATCTGTCACTATAAGAAGTTTTGTATTCTTCTCCAGCTCTTGCTCAAACTGAATCAGAACTTGCAGAAACGGCTTAGCCAGACGCTGATCGGATGCTGGTTGGGGCCTGGAAATGCTTCAAACGATTCAGATCTGTCACTATAAGAAGTTTTGTATTCTTCTCCAGCTCTTGCAAACTGAATCAGAACTTGCAAAACGGCTTAGCCAGACGCTGATCGATGCTGGTTGGGCCTGGAAAATGCTTCAAACGATTCAGATCTGTCACTATAAGAAGTTTTTGTATTCTTCTCCCAAGCTCTTGCTCAAACTGAATCAGAACTTGCAGAAACGGCTTAGCCAGACGCTGATCGGATGCTGGTTGGGCCTGGAAATGCTTCAACGATTCAGATCTGTCACCATAAGAAGTTTTGTATTCTTTCCCAGTTATATTGCTTTTAAACTGAATCAGAAACTTGCAGAAAACGGCTTAGCCAGACGCTGATCGGATGCTGGTTGGGGCCTGGAAATACTGCAATAAAAGTTTCCCCCCTTTATTCCTATCTGTCACTATAAGAAGTTTTTTGTAATTCTTCTCCAGCTCTTGCTGAAAACGAATCAGAACGTTCGAATTCTGTCCTATAAGAAAAACTGTGTTTAGCCCAGACGCTGAACTCGTCAGACTTGCTTGTTTTGGCCAGACGCTGATCGAATGCTGGCTCTTGAAAGTTTTCGATACAGATCTGACACTATAAGAAGTTTTTTTGTAATTCTTCTCCAACTCTTGCTCAAAGCTGAATCAGAACTTGCAGAAACGGCTTAGCCTTAGCCAGACGCTGAAATCGGATGCTGGTTTGTCCAAACTCTTGGGCAAACTGAATCAGACTTGCAGAACGGCCAGTCAGACGCTGATCGGATGCTGGTTGGGCCTGGAGTTGCTCCAAGACGTTTCATATTTATCACTATAAGAAGTTTTGTATTCTTCTCCAGCTCTTGCTCCAACTTGAATCAGAACTTTGCAGAAACGGCTTAGCCAGACGCTGATCGGATGCTGGATGGTCTGGAATACTGCAACGATTCAAATCTGTCATATAGTCCACAAGTTTTGTGTTCTTCTCCAGCTCTTGCTCAAACTGAATCAGGAACTTGCAGAAACGTCTTAGCCATACGCTGATCGATGCTGGTTGGGCCTGGAGATGCTCCAAACGATGTCAGATCTGTCACTATAGAGTTATGTATCTTTCTAGACTCTTGCCCAAACTGAATCAAAACTTGCAGAAGGCTTAGACAAACGCTGATCGTATGCTAATTTGGGCCTGGAAAATGCTCCAAACTATACAGAGCCTAACGCTTTAGCAGTTTGTGCATTTTTCTCAAATCTCTTGCTTCACACTTGACTCAGAACGTGCGAAACAGCTTATCTCAGACAGCTGATTGGAATGCTTGGTTGGGCCTGGAAATGCTCCAAAACCATTCAGATCTGTCACTATGAAAGTTTTTTAGAATTCTTCTCCCTGCTCTTGCTCAAAACTGAATCAGAACTTGCGAAACGGCTTAGCCAGACCGCTGATCGGATCTGTTGGTCCTGAAATGCTCCAAACTATTCAGATCTGTCATATAGGAAGTTTTGTATTCTTCTCCAGCTCTTGCTCAAACTGAATCAGAACCTGACGACACGGCTTAGCCAGACGCTGATTCGGATGCTTGGTTGGGCTGGAAATGCCCAACGATTCAGATCTGACGATATATAATTTTGTATTCTTCTCCAGCTCTTGCTCAAAGTGATCAGAACTTGCAGAAACGGCTTAGGCCAGCGCTGATCGGAATGCTGTTGGGCCTGGAAAGGCTCCAACGATTCAGATCTGTCACTATAAGAGTTTTGTCTTCCTTCCAGCTCTTGCTCAACTGAATCAGAACATGCAAAACGTCTTAAGCCATAACCTGTATACGATTCTGGTTGGGCCTGGAATGCTCCCAAACGATACAGTCATATAAGAAGTTTTGTATTTTTCCCCCGCTCTTTTCCCAAAATGAATCAGAAACTTTCGAAACGGCTTAGCCAGACCTGATCGGATGCTTGTTGGGCCGGGGGATGCTCCAAAAAGATTTAGTATGTTTCCCCCAAAAAAAATTTTTTTTTTTCTTCTCCCGGGGCTTGCTCCCCAAAGGGAAACGAAATTGCACCCAAAAAGGCCCTTGCCAGCGGGTGGATGCTGGGTTTGGCCCCGGAGTTTTTTTTCCCAAAAAGATAAAAAATCTTCCCCCATAAGAAGTTTTTTAAATTTTTCTCCAGCTCTTTGGGTTAAACCCGAATTTTGAACCCTTTCAGAAAAGGCTTGCCAGACGCTGATTTGGATGCTGGTTGGGCCGGAAAGCTCTAAAAAAATTCAGATCCGTCACCATAAGCGTTTTTTTAAATTTTTCTCCAGCTCCCTTTCCAAACTAAAACAGAACTTGGGGGAAAAAAAACGGGTTAGCCGACGCTGATCGGAGCCCGGGTTTGGGGCCCCCAAATGCCTTTTAAAACCCATTTTAGACTGACACCAAAAAGAAGTTTTGGTTTTTCTTTTCCCAAAAATTTGCTCAAAAGAATCAAAAACTTGCAGAAAAGGCTTAGTCCCAAGCTGATCGGTAATGGTTTGGGGCCCGGAAAAACATGCAAACGATTTTAGATCTTTCAGTGTAAAAAGTTTTGTATTCTTTTTCCCCTCTTGCCCCAAAATGAATCAGAACTTTTCAGAAACGGCTTTGCCAGACGCTTAATCACTGGTTTTGGGGCCCGGGATGTCCAAAAAGTTTTAGAAAAGTCATTTTAAAAAAAATTTTGTATTTTTCTCCCGCTCTTTCTCAAAAAAAATCAAAAACTTTCAAAAAAACGGCTTAGGGCCCGCGCTGATCGATGCTGGGTTTTTGGGCCCGGGTTTTTTCTAAAAAATCAGATCTAAAGCTATAAAAAAGTTTTATTTTTCTTTTTCCGCTCTTGTTAAAAATAAATCAAAAACTTGCAGAAAAAACTTTTGACAAACGCTGATCGGATGCGGGTTTTGGGTCCGGAAATTCCCAAACGATTCAATCTGACACTATA
>CAJHNH020004531.1:0-36879 GCA_905116865.2 Candidula unifasciata
TTTTTGTTCGTCTCTCTTTATCTGTTTCGCTAGCATGTTTAAATTTGAATTTGGAGGACCCAGATTTGGGGGGGGGGGGTGGGGGTGGGAGGGGGGGGGTGGAAGGCAGTTGGGGGGAGAGTGAGGTAACAAAGGTCAATTAATAAACAAAAGAATACACAAAGATAAGCCTGGGAACTAATGATGTTATATTGAAACACTTGGAGATGGTTTCCAGGACGACGTTTGTCTCACTGAAGAGTGGGTTAAGTGTAGTGCAGTGGCAGATGTCGGCCACTCCTTTTCCCGTACGAGATGAACCATCCTTGCTGACGCTTGGACTTCTCAGGCTGTAACCTGTCGATGAAGCTGTTCCCCCGACTGTCTGCAGCGGTCATCGACATCATATTTAAAAACCCTGTTTTGACTGATATCGTTTCTTGGTGTCAGTCCATCTAGAGCTTGTAGAAGTTCAGAATATTTCAACAGGGCAGATTTGGCTGAAGCCAGCTTACCCTTTGAATCAAGAGGTGAGATTGCAGATGTGAAGGGATTTGCTTAGGGACTACGGTGCAAATCATCAGTCGTATTCAGGGCATTGTCTTGAAAACTGTGAAGAAAGAATGTTCTGTGGTTTGATGTAAGAATATAGGGTTCTGTGGCTTACGCTTGGCCATACGGCACATACCAGCCTTGTTGGCGTTTAGGAGTCGCAAGGTGGTGGTTGTCCTCTACAGGGTAAGTCTGTAGCTGAACCGTTTCAGCACTCTTAGTTTGGAAAGAATTGTGTTCGTCACTCAATGGCAGCCTTTATGATGGTTGAGAGGTGGTACAGGAGCTGTACTCAAACTAGGGACCGGTGTGAGAAATCCTGATTGCCTTGTGTTCGCTAGCCTCGAAGTAAATGTTGGATAAGTGCGATATCCGAGGACAGGCTGGCGGGATGAGCTTCAATTTGCGTGCGGTCTAGTGTGTGCCGACGCCAAGGGATGTCCTTGACATATTTGCCTGCAGAGGAGAAAGCAAAACAAACATTTCAACGTGGCATACATTGGGTCACGTATTTTTGGTGATTTTTTTCTGGCAATATATAATTTTTACAAAAGGAATGCAAATTATCGAGAGGCCAAGCAACCATATGTTGACCACTAATTATTATTATTTACATAAACTGAATGGATAAAATTTGTAAATAACTGATGTCCAAACTGTTTATGAAAAACAGAAAATGACACTGAGTTGTATAATAAAGTATACAGACAGTGCGGACATAATAATAACTCAGCGGGACCGAAGAAATCGTTCTTTTGATCCGATAAGAGTTCACGCAAGAAAATCTACCGCGAATAAACAGATTGTTCCTCACAACCAAAATTCGCCGCATCTGAGATTGCCTAAAGCGTTCTGCATTTGTGCAAGAGTTGATCAGTGAAAATTAAAACCCAGAAGACATAGTTATATTAACAGATGGACTGATGAATCTGTACTGAGAGGTAGACAAATGGGTGGGGTTTTATTGCAGAGGTGAATGGACGCTGTTTAAAATACAGAGAGCCAAGCGTATAACGTCACAACATCCAGTATGAGAATGGAGGTGGAGGCAGCAACGGCAGCTTGCCGATGCCTGGAGAGCAGCACAGCCACACTTAGTACTCACAGAGCATGTTTCGGAAAACATAAACTGTCGTCTTACACGCATAGTGATTTGCATCGCTTGATAAGGGGGAAAAGATCTCATGGAAGACCAAGGGAAACCCTACGTAGAACTATCATCAGGGAAGGCTCACTCATGGGCCACTCAAACATCCAAGACCTACAACAGATTGCAACGAACCGCCATGCATGGAGAGTCATGACCTCTGCCCTGTGTGCCGCACTTGACACAAGAGGAAAGACTAACTAACTAACCAATAAGACTCAGATAGGGAAACTCATGGATTTTTCTTTCAAGGATATTCCTGTGTGCGGGGTAACAAGTAGGCTCATGGATTGACGAAAGCGGCTGTTCTGGGTGATGAGCTACTTTATAACAAACTAATTGTAGTAAAGGTTGTCTAGGACCAAGTGGAAAATGCAGCAGAACCGACCGAGCATCCGTACACTGATAGACTAATAAAGCTGTGGGCGGGGTGGGGGGGAGGGAGGGTTTGAAGGATCTAGAAGATATTTAAAACTGAGGGAAGAGGAAAAAAGGCGAACTTCAATCATGTTGCAGCTGGTACAATTAGCATATCGACTCTTCATTGCTACTGCAAAAGGTGATGGAGCACGTGTGAGAATGTCCCAAGTGCTAGGATGTCAATCCTTGATTGACTGATTGATTGATTGATTCATTCATTCACAGGCACAGAAACAGAGCAATTATGAGGTTAACCGTTTACTGACAAAATCGGAATCCTGATCGCCTGAAAGCATTGGACTACCATATACCATACACTCCAGGGCGTCAGACAAAAAGTACTCCTCATGAAAATCACAGCTCAAAGTGTCGCACTATGCACTGAACTTAGAAGCTGACCAACGAAAGCGAATGTAGACCAATGCAATAAATAGCCACTGAAGCAATGTTTGAAGGATAAGGGTGTGCTGTGCGAATGGATGAAGACTTAGGAGATTGGATAGCAGTTGAAAATAGTGTGAAACGGGAATGGTTTGTATGCCTCTTGTTCATCGTCATGTAGCAGGCCCTTTGCAGAGAACGTCGCTCTCATCACAGTCTGCCTGAAAGAAACGCGGTCTCTCGCCAGCTCTCCCACCTCATGTACTTTCATATTCAAAGAGTCACTTATATCATGTGCCCATCTTCGTATTGGTCGGTCCCTGCCCCTCCTTCCTGGTACCATGCCTGGGTTATAGACTGGGTTATGGGGGTTCTGTACAGGAAGGAGCCATATCGACTGGTTGGAAAACATACATACGGAGAATTTTGTTTTTGGTGTTTTTTTGTTTTTTTTTTCTTTTTTTCGGATGACATTGATCTGCTAAGTTAGAACTCTGTTAACATGCAAACAAAAGCTGATGATTTAACAATGTAACATAAAGGTTTGGATTAAAAATCAGCAAAGAAAATATGAAATATATCGAAGCCATCAATAGCAGATCAAGCATAAGTGCAGGTAAACGGAATCAAAGTAACATATTGTTTAATTAGCTTCTTTGCTAATTGTGTACACACGTGTACAAGCAAAGACATCATACACGCTGGCAAGGCAACCGCGGCTTTCAATAGACTGTACAAAATGTGCAGCTCTATAATCTATATAGTTCTAAAACCAACATTTCTCACTCGAATACCTTCGCCACGTTATATTCGATTCGTAGACTTTGAAAAGGCCGTTGACAGCACTGACAGTGATTCAGTCTGTCTAGAACGTGACAAGGCGCAATGCGAATCCCACATGAATTTAGTCATTTAGCAAAAGTAACATACAAAGAAATAACTTGTAAGTTCTTCATGACGGAAAGCTAACAGGTGCTTATGAAATCTGAACTGGTGTGTGACGGGGATGACTTTAGTAGCTTCTCCTATTTTTGCTGGCAATAGACTAGAGTATGAAGACGACTACAGCTGAGAGAATGGAATTCAGTGGAAACCCCCTCCCCCGGGACCCCCCCCCCCCCCACCGGAAACCCCCCCCCCCACCCCGGAACCCCCCCCCCCCCCACCCCAACAAATCAATTGAAGAAGAAACATTCGAATGATAATTCAGTTTTAACATACACCAGTAACAGATAGAGAACCATTTAAGTCATGGAACGAAAGTTAAAGGCTTTTGAAAATAAAGACCTGAGGAAATTGATAACTATTAGATGGACAAAATTTAAGAAAGTCTACAAAATAAAACACACTTTTGGACAATGGCATGTATCAAAATTACACAGAGCCCACTTGCTTCTTTTCTTAGCCTGTATTTTCCCTACAAATCATTATAAGGTGCTTGATACACCATCCCCTAGAACTGTCAATCAGCTGTGTACAGTTACCATTACGCCGTACTGACGTGCTGTTTCTACGTGTCAGATAGCAGCCAGTGTTTGGTACAAAACTCTACGGTAACATAATTGGAAACATTATTTTCTTGTAAATAATTGACTCTAGTTGGTAGGCGTATTGTCTTCTATGGTGATCGAATTTCACTTCAGATACGATTTTAATCATTTCCACACAGAAATATTTGTGTCTGCCGATAACATGAGAATTCAAAGCTGCATCACTACCGCTTTATAAGTTGCAGGAATCCAATGGCAGAAGAGGAATCGTGAAAAAGACTTTATATAGTATATGAGGCAAAATAATGGGAATGAGTGTCTGGTTCCATTCTCATTTTTTTCGGCACTCAGACCTCAGGAGGTCCATTGCTGAAGATATCACTCGCCTCCCTTCATTTCTGTTATTGGTTGTCTATTTGCAGCTGGTTACTCCAAGTGTTTGCATATCTGTCTAAATATTATTCCTCCTCTACGTTCTTGGTCTGTTCGTAGTCTACGACCATTCAGTTCCACTGTGTACACAGTTTTCACCTCTCTGACATTACCTTTATATGTCCCAGTCATTTCAGTCTGTTAGCCAACATGATCTATATCTTTCTATATCCTCCTTATGTCGCTGTTGACACATAATGCATTCACAACATTGCTGCCGGTCTGCTGCTTTTCTGCCCATGGTATCCCATGTCAGTTTACATTCCTTCATTTTCCGTTCTATTGTCCTCCAGGTTTCCTTAGGTCGTCTACGTCTCCTTTTCCCATCTGCTGTTCACCGGAGAGCTGTTTTTGCCAGAATGTCACAAGGCATTCTGCGAACATAGCCAAGCCATCGCCATCGTCTTACTTTGATAACATTTGCTCTGCGATACAACAATTCCTTTCAGTTATGTTGTACAATGTTTTGATGTCCTGCTTATTTGCTGCTTCCTCTGCTTTTGTTACTAGTTTTCCAATATACGAAAGTTTATCTGCTTTCCCCCAGATTTAATCTTATTGTTCTTTGGTGCACATTCTTTAGAAAATTGTCCTTTTAATCTGGTTGATTTTGCATCTAATATTTGTCTTAAAATATCTTTCCATTGTGCTTTTTTTCCCCACGTCAGTTGGGAACTCCACTTCTGTTTCTTTGACCGCCTGTATTCATATATTTTCTCCCCTACTAATTTGACTGCTTCATTAAATTTGTCGATTGCCATTTCTGTTTCTTCTTGTAAAATGCTTAATCTGTTTTTGAGTTTTACCTCGAATTGCTGTTTGATCTGTGTGTCCTGCAATTAACCTACATCATATCGCTGCGGTGTTTTTTCTCCTATTTTAGCTTTCCTTAGCTTTAACCTGATTTTCCAATAAATAAATTATAGGCACACCCTATATCTGCTGATCAACGTACTCTAACGTCTTACAGGAAATGCCTCCATTTTCCATTTTAAAGAATATGGTCAATTTAGTTTTCCGTGTGTCCGTCTGGAGATTTCCATGTGACCTTATGAATTGTTTTATGAGTCCTCCAATTGTTAGGTCATTAGATTGGCCGAAGTCACATAATGTCTCTCCGTTGTTAGTAATTTTCCCTGTTCCATGTTTTCTCATTGTTCACTTCTTTCCTGTGTTGTCCTTTCCTACATGAGCCCACATGATGCCTGTGATAAACTGAGATTTAAACTGATTATGCATTTCGTTGTTGCTTCTCATTCCCCGTTGTTTGTATCTTTGATAGGTCCAAAAGTTCGTCACAAGACTTTTCACACATTTGTAATAAGGCTTCATCTCTGTAAGCTGTTCTTATGATTCCTTCAGCTTCTCCTAAAACTTCAGCAAACATGTTGGTGCCCATATTCTTATGACAGAGTGGGTTTCGAACAAGAATCCTTTCGCTGCTGAAAAATAGAGCCGGTTATATGCCACGGTGTAGGATCATTAGCGACAGTAACCCACAGTTCAAAAGTCAGACGCTTAAACTGTTCCACATAGAACATTATCGTCACTTACTAATTCATAGGAAACCGTTGAGGTATAATGAAATATGTGTCATGTATTACCGTACATTTTACTACCTCCTACTAAATGATAGATTTATGTCAAATCCACCCCCCCCCCCCCCAAAAAAAAAACCCCTATCCTTCTGTTCTTTATCAAACAACACAGACACAAATAGACAGTAATGAAGTACGAAGATAAAACATGTATCTCTATCGCATTAAACAAGAACGGTCTATGGCAGTGATTTCCAAACTGTGCGCCGCAGTGCCCCGGGGAGCCGCGGCGTCTTCACAAAATTCGAAGATATATGAGTTTTTTTTTTTTTTTTTTAAATCTCTTAATTACGAATATTCATATTTTACTTACGTTAGGGGGCAGTGGAAAGATTTTAACAAAAAAAAAAAAAAAAAAAAAAAAAAAAAAAACTTCGGTTAAGACAAGTTTGGGAAACCCTGGTCCATGGTATATATAACGGATAAAATAACAAATGTAGTTGCTGAATATACTAACAAAAATGATATACCTTACGAACAAGGTAAATATCCTAAACATAAACATGCACCTTTGACACTGTTTTGCCTGGCCTCTGATGCTACATGGATTCGAACGATGCACTGTGTGTAGCTAGAGACGGGACTGACGAAGCTACAAGAAACCTTCAAGCAGATTGTGAAAAGAGAAGCCAACCACAGCTTAGATCGCAACATGCTCTATGAGATCTGTCAACACAGCCACCAGGAGGAGACACACGAAATTGATGTGACCCCCCCTTTCCCCCCCCCCCCCCCCCCAAAAAAAAAAAAAAAAGCATTGAAAAGATCAGATCAGCGTCTTAGTGAAAATACTATTGAAGAGCTACAGCTCCACGACAAATAATAATATGAAGACAACTTGATGGTACACACACAGCAACAGTGCTTCCGATTAGCTTCCCCTATGGTTATACATAGTTACGGCAAAAACGTCTGCAAGGGACAAGCCAGCTATATATGTAATATATAAATATACGTTATGAACAGAAACAGATACTTTTGGGGAAACTTGTAACGAGGGCTTTGAATGTCATGTCAGTGTCACGTAAAAGTGAGTGAGACCAGATGACAGTTAACTACTTTACTATTACAATCTCTTGTGGCCTCTGAGAAAGTCTGTAGCGCTGATATCAATGGGAAGCCCTATCACCCAGGACCAGCTGTCTTGACTGAGCCTCAAGAGACTTATTGTGAAACTAGATAATCTAATGAGCGGCTTGAGAGACCTTTGTCTCTGTGTCTTCCTGTCCTGATTGGGGTGTGTTTAGCATAGCAGAGAAATGCATGCAAACATCGCAGTGCCATCAGTTGTCTGATTGCCTGGTCAGATCGACGTATCCACAGTTCTGTCAATATTGACTCCAGGCAAGTATACGTCATTTGGTTACTATGTCTTGTTCACATTTGTCGTCTTGCAGTGCGTTCGTTTGGCTGCACCTTTACATGTTTGTCTTTCCCTACCACATTATCGAAATCAGCTTTTTCTCTGGTAGATAGATTGTTTCTAGCTTTGTTTTCTGACAAGCATTTACCTACAAACAGGCAACGGTTCCATTTTCTCACTTTAAATCATATGATAGGGTGCTATTTTATTTTATATATATATATATTTTTTAAATTAACTAAAGGGCACTCACATATTATTTTGAAAATATCACACGGGTCCCTTAACAAGGTAGTGACATTTATTTCTTAAACTAGTAAATTTAAAAGCTGTAATTATTTTATGCCAGATTTTGGTCAGATATGACTCAGCTTCCATATAACAATACTAGATACTCCCTTTCTCTGTTAACTTGTTTAGATTCGACTCAGCTTCCATATAACAATACTAGGTACTCCCTTTCTCTGTTAACTTGTTTAGATTCGACTCAACTTCCATATAACAATACTAGGTCTTCCCTTTCTCTGTTAACTTGTTTAGATTCGACTCAACTTCCATATAATAATACTAGGTACTCCTTTTCTCTGTTAACTTGTTTAGATTCGACTCAACTTCCATATAACAATACTAGGTCTTCCCTTTCTCTGTTAACTTGTTTAGATTCGACTCAACTTCCATATAATAATACTAGGTACCTCTCCTTTCTCTGTTTAACGTTTAGATTCGACTCAACTTCCATATAACAATACTAGGTCTTCCCTTTCTCTGTTAACTTGTTTAGATTCGACTCAACTTCCATATAATAATACTAGGTACTCCTTTTCTCTGTTAACTTGTTTAGATTCGACTCAACTTCCATATAACAATACTAGGTACTCCTTTTCTCTGTTAACTTGGTTAGATTCGACTCAGCTTCCATATAACAATACTAGGTACTCCCTTTCTCTGTTAACTTGTTTAGATTCGACTCAGCTTCCATATAACAATACTAGGTACTCCCTTTCTCTGTTAACTTGTTTAGATTCGACTCAGCTTCCATATAACAATACTAGGTCTTCCCTTTCTCTGTTAACTTGTTTAGATTCGACTCAGCTTCCATATAACAATACTAGATACTCCCTTTCTCTGTTAACTTGGTTAGGTATGAGTCAGCTTCCATATAACAATACTAGATACTCCCTTTCTCTGTTAACTTGTTTAGATTCGACTCAGCTTCCATATAACAATACTAGATACTCCCTTTCTCTGTTAACTTGTTTAGATTCGACTCAGCTTCCATATAACAATACTAGATACTCCCTTTCTCTGTTAACTTGTTTAGATGCGACTCAGCTTCCATATAACAATACTAGATACTCCCTTTCTCTGTTAACTTGGTTAGGTATGAGTCAGCTTCCATATAACAATACTAGATACTCCCTTTCTCTGTTAACTTGTTTAGATATGACTCAGCTTCCATATAACAATACTAGATACTCCCTTTCTCTGTTAACTTGTTTAGATATGACTCAGCTTCCATATAACAATACTAGATACTCCCTTTCTCTGTTAACTTGTTTAGATTCGGCTCAGCTTCCATATAACAATACTAGATACTCCCTTTCTCTGTTAACTTTTTTAGATGCGACTCAGCTTCCATTTAACAGTAGTCGGTACTCCCTTTGATAGATATGACTCGGCTGCCATATAAAAGTAGTCAATTCTCCCTTTCTCTGTTAACTTGGTTAAATATGACACAGGGGTTGGATATGATTAGACTGCCACATAACATAATTCAGTACTAACTTTCTCTGTTTACTTGGACAGATTTAAATCAGCTAACATATGAAAGTGGTCGATACTCCCTTTCTCTGTTAATTGTTCAGATATTCCTCAGCTACCATACGTCAGTGGTCGGAAATCCCTTTCTCAACTTACTTGGTCAGACATGACTCAGCTACCATGTAAAGTAGACGGTTCTCCTTCTTTCTGTTAACTTAGTCAGATATGATCCAGCTACCATATAACAATAGTTAGTACCAACTTTCTCTGTTAACTTAGTCAGATATGATCCAGCTACCATATAACAATAGTCAGTACAAAATTTCTCTGTTAAATTGGTCAGATATGATCTAGCTACCAAATAACAATATTCAGTACGCCCTTTCCCAGTTAACTTAGTCAGATATGATCCAGCTACCATATAACAATAGTCAGTACCAACTTTCTCTGTTAACTTGGTCAGATATGATCCAGCTACCATATAACAATAGTCAGTACTACCTTTCCCAGTTAACTTAGTCAGATATGATCCAGCTACCATATAACAATAGTCAGTACCAACTTTCTCTGTTAACTTGGTCAGATATGATCCAGCTACCATATAACAATAGTCAGTACTACCTTTCCTAGTTAACTTGGTCAGATATGATCCAGCTACCATATAACAATAGTCAGTACTACCTTTCCCTGTTAACTTGGTCAGATATGATCCAGCTACCATATAACAATAGTCAGTACTACCTTTCCTAGTTAATTTGGTCAGATATGATCCAGCTACCGTATAACAATAGTCAGTACTACCTTTCCTAGTTAACTTGGTCAGATATGATCCAGCTACCATATAACAATAGTCAGTACTACCTTTCCCTGTTAACTTGGTCAGATATGATCCAGCTACCATATAACAATAGTCATTACTACCTTTCCTAGTTAACTTGGTCAGATATGATCCAGCTACCATATAACAATAGTCAGTACTACCTTTCCTAGTTAACTTGGTCAGATATGATCCAGCTACCATATAACAATAGTCAGTACTACCTTTCCTAGTTAACTTGGTCAGATATGATCCAGCTACCATATAACAATAGTCATTACTACCTTTCCTAGTTAACTTGGTCAGATATGATCCAGCTACCACATAACAATAGTCAGTACTACCTTTCCCTGTTAACTTGGTCAGATATGATCCAGCTACCACATAACAATAGTCAGTACTACCTTTCTCTGTTAACTTAGTCAGATATGATGCAGCTACTATATAACAATGCGGCGTCCGTGGCTAAGGCGTTGCGAGTCAGACTCGTAAGCCAGCATACCGCGATCGAAACCCACTGCAGGCTGCGTGGATTTTTGTCGTGGTATGGGACGTCGCAGGTCGACCCAGCCTAAAATGGGTACCGGAATGGGCTGTCCTGGGAAAGTAAAGACAGCCGGCGTAATGCTGACCACATTACCCACTGAGTGCTTGATGGTCTGTAAAAATATGGGACGCTCTGCCCATATGCCCGATGCGCCGAAAGGCGTAAAAAGGGATCTTTACTTTTTTTTTTTTTACTTACCATAACAATAGTCAGTACTACCTTTATATGTTAACTTGGTCAGATATGATCCAGCTACCATATACCAATAGTCAGTACTACCTTTATATGTTAACTTGGTCAGATATGATCCAGCTACCATATACCAATAGTCAGTACTACCTTTATATGTTAACTTGGTCAGATATGATCCAGCTACCATATACCAATAGTCAGTACTACCTTTCTCTGTTAACTTGGTCAGATATGATCCAGCTACCACATAACAATAGTCAGTACTACCTTTCTATGTTAACTTGGTCAGATATGATCCAGCTACCATATACCAATAGTCAGTACTACCTTTATATGTTAACTTGGTCAGATATGATCCAGCTACCACTTAATAGTAGTCGTTACTCTTTCGATGAGCGGCTGGCCGAGCAGTTGGAACCCTGGGCTCACAAGCGGGAGACCCGTGTTGGAATCCTCGGTAAGGCTGGTTATTTTTTCTGTCGGGGGCAAAATAAAAACCTCACCTGCACAATCGTGGCGACAGCACAAGCCATGCGGCCGTCAGGCCTTTGGCTCAAAGACCCCCCCCCCCCCACAATCCCTCTCCAAACTGGTTTATGTAGCCTGCAAGTGAAAGTAGCCGCCTCCGTTCTTCGAACCTGCATGTAAAAGCTTATCCCGTTCCTCTTTAAAACAAGTGAAAGCCACCACTCTGGTTCTTCTAACCTATAAGTGAAAGCCACCACTCTGGTTCTTCTAACCTATAAGTGAAAGCCACCTCTGTCATTTTTATAACCTGCAAGTGAAAGCCACCACTCTGGTTCTTCTAACCTATAAGTGAAAGCCACCTCTGTCATTTTTATAACCTGCAAGTGAAAGCCACCACTCTGGTTCTTCTAACCTATAAGTGAAAGCCACCTCTGTCATTTTTATAACCTGCAATTGAAAGCTACCCCTCTTGGTCTTCTAACCTATAAATGAAAGCCAACCCTCGTGTTCTCCTAAACTGCAAGTGAAAGCTACCCCTTTCGTTCTTCTAAACTGTAAGTAAAATATCTCTCGTTCTTCTAAACTCCAAGTGAAAGCCACCTCTCCCGTTCTTCAAACCAGTTAGGGAAAGCTACGCATCCCATTCTTCTAGCCTGCATTTGAAAGCCACCCTTCTCGTTCATGTAAACTGAATGCAATAGCCACCTCTCCCGTTCTTCTAAACTGCATGTGAAAGCCACCCCTCCCGTTCTTCTAATCTGCTAGTGAAAGCCACCCCGCTAGGTCTTCTAAACTGCAGGTGAAAGCCACCCCTTTTGCTCTTCTAACCTATAAGTAAAAGCCACCCCTCTCGTTCTTCTAAACTGCATGTGAAAGTGACCCCTCCCGTTCTTCTAATCTGCCCACTAAAGGCTGGGTCGACATGGGAGCCAGTCATTTTTGAAAATAGTCGAGCTCTGCCAGGGAGCGAACCCACGACCTTCTGATCCACGGCAAGCGTCTAGCGACTCCCATAGAAATATAAAGTAATGACGTATCACCTGAACCCCATCCGCATTCAGAGTTCTAGTTGGAAAGTAAATGTACACAGCACCCGGTTACAGCTAGCTAAGAAATGGATTATTTTAGTGTTTGTGAACGGCTCTCCCCACGGATGTGAGAGTGATGCTACGTTTACAAGTCAATGAACGTGCATTAAGATAATGACGTCGATCCACAAGGGAGTCTGTACCTAATTACTTCTAAAAACCTCGTTGAAACAAGCAGTGATAGCTCTTGATTCTGAAGCATTCTCTACACGTACTTCAGTTTTCGCAGTGCAGAAAACAAAATTGCCAAACTGTATTCCTAAACACATCATAACTGTCTCGTCGGGAATTTCTTGTGTTTATAATAGAACAGCCGTTTCTTCAGTATCGTTAGTAGTTGTATTAGAAAAAATATAAAGAATATGTTTCCAGTTATTGGGTCGTAGTAGGTGTAGGGTTCTAGTAGCATATTTGTATACATCAGTTATATTTAGCTAGCTGACATGGTCAATTTAATACCATTGTCGGTCTAGTGCATTTGAGATCCCACGGAACTTCTTAAAATCTGACTTCATGGGGATTTGAGCATGGCCTGCTAGTCTCTACTACACGGCTGTCACTAGCCTTCAAGCGTCGACTCGACGAAGACATTGAATCTAAACACTCACTCTCTCTCTATTGATACAACTCAAAGTCTGCACACACACACTACACAAACACTTACACACGCACTTACACACACACACACACACTTACACACATCACTACTACCACCACCTTACCTCTGATTGTCTTCTAACTCTTGATTGCCTGCCCTCAACCTTTCTTTTGGATATATGTGTGCGTGCGCGTATTCGTGTGTGTGTGTGTGTGTGTGTGTGTGTGTGTGTGTGTGTGTGTGTGTCTATTTTCCTGTTAGGTATAATGTCTAACATCAACTTTAGTGTAGTAAGTTTTCTATCCTGTTAGGCATAATGTTTAACATCAACTTTAGTGTAGTAAGTTTTATTTCCTGTTCGGTATAATGTCTAACATCAACTTTAGTGTGGTAACTTTTCTATCCTGTTCGGTATAATGTCTAACATCAACTTTAGTGTAGTAAGTTTTATATCCTGTTCGGTATAATGTCTAACATCAACTTTAGTGTGGTAACTTTTCTATCCTGTTAGGCATAATGTCTAACATCAACTTTAGTGTGACCTGTACTCTCTGATAATCAGTATAATGTCCCACATCAACTTCCATCATGCTGTGCGACTGTAGGCAGGTATTGATCGGTCACCATTATATTTACTGTGAAAGACTACACTTAATTTAACCAGACACATTATAACGTCCTAAAGTATTTTAAGTCAGAACGAAATGAATATTTTCAACAGTGATAGATGTGTGTCACTAGGTAGTGTTTTACCGACTAGACCAGAACTGTAATGTGGGGGCCGACTCATCAGTCTCCTACTAATCGCCTACTAAATCCTCATTAGAGAAATGTAATGTGTGTGTGTGTGTTTGTGTAGAATGTTGATGATATAGTTTGTTGGCTGTTTAGCAACTGTTTCTGCGGAATAGGAAAGTAAACAAGGTTCATGTAGTTATATGACGTGTTTTATTCTCACTGAACACTATTCATTATTGTATTTATGATTTCTATATGCTAGATGAAATCTGTTAATTAATGTATTTGGTAAGTTTTGTTTTATTTAGAAGTCTGACGTATTTTGTTGTCCGATTAATAGTGTCTTTGGATGAGAGAAAGAAATTTACCGAATTTTTTTTTCCGATTGTCAGAATTTAAAACCAGTTTAATATGCTTTATCTAGGAGCTGACAACGCATGTATTTGACAAGAACACAATTGTGTTTTGCGATATACAACTATATAGGAGCCAGGGATCTGACCCTAATCACAAGTTGCAGCCGTTTGAAAAAGCAAGATGACTAAAGGTGCTGCGTTCAAAACCCTTAGCGACCTGCTTTCACTGTGGTAGGCTGGTGTTCAGGCTACATTGTCTAGTTCACTAGAAGATTTATAAGTGTGGTCGCTAGAACTAAGACTATATTGCTTGGTTCAGGATTCCACTGTTTCAGAGATCCCCAAGTGTGGTCGCTAGAACTAAGACTATATTGCTTGGTTCAGAATTCCACTGTTTCAGAGATCCCCCAGTGTGGTCGCTAGAACTAAGACTATATTGCTTGGTTCAGAATTCCACTGTTTCAGAGATCCCCCAGTGTTGTCGCTAGAACTAAGACTATATTGCTTGGTTCAGAATTCCACTGTTTCAGAGATCCCCAAGTGTGGTCGCTAGAATTAAGACTATATTGCTTGGTTCAGAATTCCACTGTTTTTGAGATCCCCAGTGTGGTCGCTAGAGCTAAGACTATATTGCTTGGTTCAGAACTCTAATGTTTCAGAGATCCCCAAGTGTGGTCGCTAGAACTAAGACTATATTGCTTGGTTCAGAATTCCACTGTTTCAGAGATCCCACAGTGTGGTCGCTAGAATTAAGACTATATTGCTTAGTTCAGAATTCCACTGTTTTTGAGATCCCCAAGTGTGGTCGCTAGAACTAAGACTATATTGCTTGGTTCAGAACTCCACTGTTTCAGAGATCCCCAAGTGTGGTCGCTAGAATTAGGACTATATTGCTTGGTTCAGAATTCCACTGTTTCAGAGATCCCCAAGTGTGGTCGCTAGAACTAAGGCTTCATTGGTTCACTATTCCAATGTTTTTGGAGATCTCCACGTTTGGTCGCTAGATCTAATGCTACATGGTTCACTATTCCACTTTCTTTGGAAATCACAAAAACTAAGAAGACATTGTTTGTGTGGTCGTTGGAACTACGACTGGGTTGAGCGGTTCACGATTTCTATGTTTCGGCTATCCTAGTGTATGGTAGCTAAAACTAAAGCTTTGTTGGTTCACTATACCAATCTTTTGGGGATCTTCAAGTGTGGTGACCAGAAATTAGGCTACACTACTTGGTTGAATATACCAATCTTTTGGAGATCTTCAAGTGTGGTGGCCAGAACTTCGGCTACATTACTTGGTTCACTATACCAATCTTTTAGAGATCTTCAAGTGTAGTGGCCAGAACTAAGGACATCACACACACATGTCCCATGCATGTCACATTGTGTCACCTACATGTCCCATAATGCCACATTGTGTCACATACATGTCGCATACATGTCACATACATGTCACATACATGTCACATTGTGTCACATACATGTCCCATACAGGTCCTATACATGCCCCATACATGTCCCATACATGTCACATTGTGTCCCATACATTTCCCATACATGTCCCACACATGTCCCATACATGTCCCATACATGTCCCATACATGTTCCATACATGTCCCATACATGTTCCCTACATGTTCCATACATATCCCATACATGTCCCATACATGTTCCCTACATGTCCCATACATGTCCCATACATGTTCCCTACATGTCCCATACATGTCCCTTACATGTTCCATACATGTCCCATACATGTTCCCTACATGTCCCATACATATCACATTGTGTCACATACATGTCACATTGTGTCACATGCATGCCCATACATGTCACACTGTGTCACATACATGACCCACACATGTCACATTGTGTCACATGCATGTGGCTAGGGCCATCTTTGCGAGTACTCAGAACAAAGTGTCTAAAAAGAGTACTTCTAATTACCACAACGTGTCTGTAAGGAAAGCAGTGAGAAACGATGCCCAGAAAAGTGCCAGTAATGGGCACTGTTTTGTACTGCTAGCCCTGCATTTCATATACGAGTCACATACATGTCACATACATGTCACATGCATGTCACATGCATGTCAATTCTTGCTCTTTCTTCAGGTCGTTTGTGTCAGTGTCGTCGTCATTTGGGAGCTCTTTTGTTTGCTTCCTACAAAGTGGTACCTACTGATTTACCAATGCACGCCTTGGCTACCTAGCCTTTTTATTGTGAGCCTTTTTATTCTATCGAACTACGGTACTATTGACGTACATAATTATTGAGATACAAAACTATTGACATTATGTTCACTACTGACATACAGTACTGTTGATATACAGTACTACTGAAATACACTACTTCTGAAGTAGAGTACTATTGAAATTAGTACTATTGACACATGGTAATAATGGAATACAGTACTACTGAAATACAGTACTAATGACATACAGTACTATTCAAATACATTACTACTGACATACGGTACTGTCAAGATGCAGTATAATTTACACACAATACTATTGTTATACAGTACTACTGATATACAGAACTAAGGGCATACAGTGCTGTTGACATAGAGTACTATCAACATACAGAACTATCGATATACGGTATTCTCGACATACACAACTACTGACACCAGTACTACTAAAAATAAATTGCTTTAAAAAAATAATTACACTGTCGTTGGGGGAAAGAGGAGGACGGTTAGTCGGTGTTAATTAATGACTGCTTGTTCTTTTGCTTTGTTCTTCGTGTTCTCAGTTTACTATCTGCAATATTTTTGTGGTGAATGAATTATCGCCTTAGTG
Organism: Candidula unifasciata; assembly: GCA_905116865.2. Classification (NCBI taxonomy): domain Eukaryota; kingdom Metazoa; phylum Mollusca; class Gastropoda; order Stylommatophora; family Geomitridae; genus Candidula; species Candidula unifasciata. Next base: position 16,727 of record CAJHNH020004531.1, read on the forward strand.
CAGTTTTTATAATGTGCTACCAGTGCCAATCATGGACCCTTACTACAAGTAACGAGCGGAAGATGGTAACAACAGAGATGAGATGATTTGGGAGAGCTACAGGTGTGACATGAAGAGATAAAATAAATCAAGAAATAAGAAATTAGAAGAAGACTATGACCGAAACCTGTCATACAATATAATTCTTCAAAGAACAGCAAATGAGATGGTCTGGCCACCTGACTAGAATGCCATGGTACCAGCTGCCACATAGAGCCATCCTGGAGAAATATAATGAACACAGACGAAGGGGAAGACACCGCAAGATATGGAGCGACAATATCAGAAGAAACCTAAAAGAAATGAACACAATATTGTACGATGCATTGGAAAAGGCGCACAAATTATCCTTACATCTCACCCAACACCGCGCTGAGGTAAATGGTGGAAGAAAAGAAGAAGAAGAAGAAGAAGAAGAAGAAGAAGAAGAAGAAGAAGAAGAAGAAGAAGAAGAAGAAGAAGAAGAAGAAGAAGAAGAAGAAGAAGAAGAAGAAGAAGAAGAAGAAGAAGAAGAAAGAAGAAGAAGAAGAAGAAGAAGAAGAAGAAGAAGAAGAAGAAGAAGAAGAAGAAGAAGAAGAAGAAGAAGAAGAAGAAGAAGAAGAAGAAGAAGAAGAAGAAGAAGAAGAAGAAGACGAAGAAGAAGAAGAGGAATTGGAGGAGGAGGAGGAGGAAAAAGAAGAAGAAGACAGTTTTTATGTAAATCAGTTATCGTTTCCATAAAGTTTCCGATTAAACGAATTATTGAAAAGAGTTTCTGAGTGAATACATTATTTTCCATCAGTTTTCGTGTGAATAAATTAGTTTCAATAGTTGTCGAGTGAATGAATTGTTGTTTCAGTTATCATGTAAGTGCATTTTTCGAGAGAACGAAGTAGTCCAGTTATCGAGTGAACGAACTGTTTCAGTACAGCTTTCACGTAAATAAATGATCGTTTCAATACGGGTTTCGAGATCCAACCAAATATAACCATCCTATTTTGCCGTTTAGGTGCAAAATAGGGCGGGCTCAGTCTGATCCCTTCTACTCCAGCCAACACTACAGATCTCCCAAATTTTAGAACAAATAACTATAACAAGTGCTGCAATACAAAGTTACTTATACATTGTTTGGTCTACATCGAACTACAATTACATCGTGTTATAATAAGCAAATGTTCAAAACTGTAATTCACACTAAGTGTAATGTATCTGTGACTTATCCCGACCATATAACAGCCAACACGTTGCACGCCTGCCTGACCAATCAGAATTGACCGATCACTGTCTGGCTTTGTCCGTTCACAAGAGATGCTCATTATTGACCACAATGGTTCTAAATTAAAATAAAAAACATTTTTAAAAAACATTAGAAAAAAAAATTGAAGAAAACTTCTACCAAATAATGGAGCTCAGCTAAAAGAATGGGAAGACAGAAGTAATGGTGATTTCAAATAACAGAATTCTGCCTAAATGTAAAATAAAAGGCAACGGTGCTATTTTAGGAGATATATACATATTTAAATATCTAGCCACTTGGATAAAATCCGACGAAAGATGTGTCATATAGATAAATTTAGGAACAGGAAGACCGAAACTGCATTTGTTAAAATTAGGAACAGGCATCTTCATTATCAGTAATTTCCACTTCTGCTGTTAAGCGTTGTGGGGAGAAACCGTTTGCGATCCATTGCTTGATGCGCAGCAGTATTGTCATTTCGCTGCGATGAAGAAGCTCTTTAATGTTTTCAATCAATTTCTCATAGGGCGGCCTCTTGCATTCACTTCAGGTCTTTTCAGATGTATCGCCTGTGTTGGTATTTGTTCTGGCTACATTTTTATTAAATGGCCAAAACCATTTGATCTTCTCTTTTTCAGTGAATTTGCTGTTTGATATTGTTCCTACAGTTTGATATTATCATTTCTTTGTCTTGGATTTTTAAGTTGGCGGCCTTTTCTCAGGCATCTCATGTGTTACTTTTACATACTTAGGTTAGCCTTTGATAATGTCCAAGTCTGGCACTTGTAGAATAGTTTTGGTGTGAATGTACTGTTTACAATATGTTTCTTGCTGCACATACTTATGTTTGGCTGTTTTAATAAGGCTGTCAATTGGTATATAAGTGCACTGGCTCGTTGGTATCTTGTTTCTCTTTCCCGATACATTCTCCCGTCCTCCGAAAATATACTTCCTATTTATTTAAATTTGTCAACTTGCTGAAGACAAGTACCATTCGACCCGACTTGTAGCGGACTTAGAATTCTGCTGACCTACATTACTTCTGTTTTATTAGTAGTGTTTTCATGTGATATCTTCTGCATGTTGAACTTTGCCTGTTCAAATGATCTCGCAATCTACTCCCCTCATCGTAGAACAGGCACTGATTGTCCTCAAATAGTAACTAGTTTATTGTGTATAGATTTAATTCTTCGCCTGGAAAGTAATGTTTCTAATTTTTAGGATTTCCGAATCAACTGCTTTAACTCTGTTTTGTTTTGATCTTCTGTATGTATATATAGTAAATAAGAGAGGAGACAACACTCATCCCAGCTTCAATCATGTATTGATTGGAAACATATCGGACACGCCTTCTCGTATCCTCACTGCGCTGTGTATGTATGTATGTAGGAAACTTCTACATGTGATTGCCTCAGCTAACACATAGCCCTAACCAACAGGTGCCAAGCGGTCCTAGCTAAAATATAGCCCCAACCAACAGGTGCCAAGCGGTCCTAGCTAACACATAGCCCCAACCAACAGGTGCCAAGCGGTCCTAGCTAAAATATAGCCCCAACCAACAGGTGCCAAGCGGTCCTAGCTAACATACAGCCCCAACCAACAGGTGCCAAGCGGTCCTAGCTAACATACAGCCCCAACCAACAGGTGCCAAGCGGTGCTAGCTAACATATAGCCCCAACCAACAGGTGCCAAGCGGTCCTAGCTAACATATAACCCCAACCAACAAGTGCCAAGCGGTCCTAGCTAACATATAACCCCAACCAACAGGTGCCAAGCGGTGCTAGCTAACATATAACCCCAACCAACAGGTCCCAAGCGGTCCAAGCCATCGGCTGCAGCTCACTCCACGACCACTACGTATTTAAAAAATAAAAATTGTAAAGAACTTCAGTCTCTGAATCTCTTCTCCACCTATTTTTTTCGTCTTTCTTTATTTCTTTGACCATGTGGATTCCAGTGTAGTGGCATACTATTTATATTATCATCCGCAGATTATCTCAATGTGTGTCGTACCCAGCCTTCGTGTTCTCCTTCTCACTCGTTAAGTCCTTGAATCTGTTAGTTCTCTCTCAAAGCTTTGCTCTGACTATTCCCTCGGGCTAGTTAATTATATTTTGCTCAGACACCTGTTAACGCCTGTTTACAATTGTTAAATAATGGTTTTTGACGACCACCAAATTTCTGCTACAATGTGGTAGAGATTTGACGTGAGAGTGGACAACATGTGACAACAAAACTGACTTCTCCTTAATTTGGTAAAAATTCCTCATTACCTTGAAATACAAAATATTTGAGGGACTGAGTGGTCTCGAGGTATCGCATCCGCCTCGAGTGCTGGGGTCCCGGGTTCAAACCCTGGTGAAGGCCCGGACATCCGCCCGTGTGTTTTGTTGAGCAAGTAAAAAATACCTTGGCAGTTGGAAATCGAAAAAGAGTAACCTAACGGCTCTGCCCTGGCAAAAATTTAGAGTTTAAAAATCTACCCAAAGTATTTTAGGATCGTCGCCGGTGCAACGGAGTTCGTGCACAGCGTTGAGATTCTTCAGAAAAACGTGGGTTAGAAGTAGAACGGAGCACTCATGGGTTACACCCCTGTGCCATAATGTTGTTCAGTTGAACAAATAATATTTTAAAAAAATGTAAAATCAATGTTTGCAGTAATTCCACAGTACCATTGATCAACCGGCCTTACGTCGAACGTCGCTCACCTTAGGGCACGCAGGACAAGTCTTTCTATTTCCAGCCATTTCTCCATCCGCATATCTTTTCACAACCAATACATTTTCAATAATTTGTATCCACTTCGTCCACTTCCAGCAAAGACACTTTCCATAGTCGTTCCCTTCAGGCAATGGTAACGTTTAGCCTAGCCAAAATACATCTGTTCCATAGTCGTTCCCTTCAGGCCATGGTGACGTTTAACATAGCCAAAATACATCTGTTCCATAGTTGTTCTCTTCAGGCAATGGTGACGTTTATCATCGCCAAAATACATCTGTTCCATAGTTGTTCCCTTCAGGCAATGGTGACGTTTATCATCGCCAAAATACATCTGTTCCATAGTCGTTCCCTTCAGGCAATGGTGACGTTTATCATCGCCAAAATACATCTGTTCCATAGTCATTCTCTTCAGGCCAAGGTAACGTTTAACATCGCAAAAATACATCTGTTCCATAATCGTTCCCTTCAGGCCAAGGTAACGTTTCACATCGCCAAAATACATTTGTTCCATAGTCGTTCCCTTCAGGCAATTGTGACGTTTAGCATAGCCAAAATACATCTGTTCCATAGTCGTTCCCTTCAGGCAATTGTGACGTTTAGCATAGCCAAAATACATCCGTTCCATAGTCGTTCCATTCAGACCATGGTGACGTTGTTTAACATAGCCAAAATACATCTGTTACCTTCAGGCCATGGCGACGTTTAACATCGCCAAAATACATTTGTTGCATAGTCGTTCCCTTCAGACCATGGTGACGTTTAACATAACCAAAATACATATGTTCCATAGTCGTTCCCTTCAGGACATGATGACGTTTAACATAGCCAAAATACATCTGTTCCATAGCTATACCTTTCTGGCCATGGTGAGTTTAACATAGCCAAAATACATCTGTTCCATGGCTGTTCCTTTCCGGCCATGGTGACGTTTAACATAGCCAAAATACATCTGTTCCATGGCTGTTCCTTTCCGGCCATGGTGACGTTTAACATAGCAAAAATACATCTGCTTTCAGGTCACACAGTCGGCTCTGTGGCTAAGTCGATGCAAACGCTTCGTAATGCCGTGTTCGATCCCAGCTGTGAGCCATGCGCCTCGCGTTGGTTTCGACAGTGGTATCAAGAAAGCCGACCGTCCAGAAAGCAATGGCAAACTACTGGACGTAAATTTGCCTAGAAAAACCACACAACAGCCAGGGGCTGCTGGGGCTGGTTCTGCAACGTCCTGTAAAAGGATACGCAACTAAGCTTACAGGTGACACAGTTTTAGGTTTAGGAACCAATTCTTCGCCAAGCTCAGATCATGTAGGATATTGGTGTTTTTCTCCTCCTCTTCTTTTTTTCTGTGTGTGTGTGTGTGTGTGCGCGCGCGCGCGTGTGTATTTGTGCTGTATTCATTGTGGAAACTGTTTTTTTTTTTTCTTTTTCTTTTTATTGTTAGAAATTTTTTTTTTTTTTTTTTTTTTAATGACTACTGTCACAATGATTTCCTCTAAGCCCTGCAGGATGTTGGGAAGAAGAATTGTGCCATGAGCATATCTGAGTTCCGGAACAGGTTTGCCTTCAGTTGTGAGTCAATCAAAGTCTTCTCAGACCTCAACACTAATTATGTGTTCCTTTTGATTTATATCCGAAAGGTGGTTCATCGGGTCACTGTGGTATTGCGTGCTCATTTAGTTTTCCCAGACAGAAATTCAAAAAAAAAAATTAAGACATACAGGCTTATGAATTTCATTGATGTATCTTATTCTCCATTTTCCACTGTTTGCATCTTTAATAGGGTTTTAAAAAGCTCGTCGTAAGAGAAATGTTTGCGATAAGGGCTCTTCTCGTCTAGAGTTAGGAGAACAGAAAATTACTGTCTAAATAAGTGTATGGCTTTCAATCATGAAAAGACAGGGTGCAAAATAACGACATGTCGAGCATTATTTCTTGTTAACACTGAGACTTAACACAACAGGTCAACTTCTTCTGCTGTCACTAAATGCGCATCATATCGTATTAACACTGAGACTTAACACAACATTTCACCATCTTCTGCTGTCATCAAATGAGCATTATTTCTTGTTAACACTGAGACTTAACACAAGTCACCTTCTTCAGCTGTCACTAAATTCGCATCATTTCTTATTAACACTGAGATTTAACACAAGTCACCGTCTTCAGCTGTCACTAAATGCGCATCTTTTTTTGTTAACACTGAGACTTAACACAACAAGTCACCTTCTTCTGCTGTCAACAAATATCATTCTACTTTTCCCGCACAACAATTAAAGTTAACATTCGCACTAACGTCTTTCTTTTTGGGCTCATGATAAAGGGGTACACGTCAAAGGTCTTCAGGCGTTTGAACTATATTGTTCCAGTATAATATGTGTGCATACCAAACGACACTCAACAAGGTATGTTGTCAGTGTAACTAAATAATCTTTTCTTTCAAGTACATTCTCAGATACACATGTCAGACGGACGGGTCACATGAAAGCCTAGCACATCTACCTTGACACAATCACCATTGCTTTCAGGTTTTTATATGAATTTGTATCAGTGAAATAAAATAACAGTCACCGACACTTATTGATGACTTAACCCCACCCCCCCCCCCCCCTCCCTCAACCCCCCTCCCTTTTCCGGACATTCTGCAGGCTTAGAAAGTACCTGAAACGTTGGATTACTACATTGTGTGTGTATGTATGTATGTATGTATGTATGTGTGTGTGTGTTGTAACACACTGTAAAAGAGGGCAATGAATACTTCTGAAAAACACGTCATTATTGTATGTGTGTACCATTTTTGTGGCTCAAGTGGCATGGTGTATGCAAGTGTCTGTGTGCGTGTGTATGCGTTTGGAAAGGGGGCGGGGCCGCCGAGGTGAGACGGTCAGAGGACTACCTCTACCAAGAATTATTTGTAGCTACTCAATATAAACACATAGTTGGTAATTAATGAAAGCGCAAGCACAAGACATACCTTGAATGGGGTAGACTAACAGAGAATGGATGTAGAACATGGATATGCACACTGTACCGATGTACAGAGAAATCATCTCGTCACGAGTCGCTTAGAGTCGTCAGGGAATTGAGTTAGACACAGCTCCTGTATGTAAGGATCACTTCCGACGCTGAATGCACTGCCCGTAGCTTAAATGCGATCCTCTGGTATCCTTCACTTGATGATCAAGATCCTTGAAATCTTCAGCTATAGGCTGTCGTCTGTGAACAACCAAGTCTAGTAGCAGCAGATTTCTCTTGTGTACAGCCGAATACACTGGCGTATTATAAAGTAAGGCAGCAGTTGGAGCAGCGGAGTATAATCAGCACATGTCGGCAATTTCAGGAATACCAAGTAGCTTGCAGGAAGTTGTACAGCAGGAGACAGTTCAAGAACTGTTGAAATCTTGGTTGTCCATTGCCTTCAGTTGCCTGTGTCTGAAATATTTTAGGTGAATGGAAGTTCAGACAAGGCGTAACATCAACGTCCAAATCAAACAATAAATACTTCACTTATTTATTATTAACAAATTTCAAAACAACTCTGTTAGAAGAAAAAAATAAAACAAAGGTTTATTAAGGAGAAATTACAATTCACAAATACAGATTTGTCAGAAAGTAATTAAATACATTTGGGAATACGTTCCGATAATGTGTCAATCGTAAGGTTTGAATATCCTCTTATTGTTCTCGCAAAGGTATATAACCGAACTAAAAGTATATTAGCAAGCTTCACAATATAACAAATCCAAACAAAACGTGAATGTTGCGGCTATGGAGCATTCATCAGCACATACAAATCAAACAATACTACAATACTACACAGATACACAAAATCACTTAGCTGGTATCTCGAAGCAGCCGGGTCGATGGTTACTCAGCAGAATTATTATTCTCGCTAGACGTCAAGCTCCCCCCCCCCCCCCCCCCCCCCAACCCTCTTCTCTCCCAAATCTTCAGCTTTATCGATAAGTATACATGAGCATTCTCGACTTTTAGTTTTTTTTTTTTTTTTTTTTTTTCAATTATTTATTTAAAATCGCAAATATTGAATAAGTTAGAACTTTCACAGGCAAAGTCGTACAGACCATTATCCTCATTTACGCCATCTTGATACAGAAGGTTTTTCTGCATAAGTCTACACCATCCATTGACCATGATGTTCTTCAAGACTTCTTGCAGCTCATCTATTCACCTTGTCTACACATCAGTCTTTAGCGTATTAGACGTCCTTCTCTTCACCTTATCTAAGATGTGTAGCTCTCCTCAAGGCATCTAGGGCTTCATCTCTTCACCTTATCTAATATGTGTAGCTCTCCTCAAGGCATCTAGGGCTTCATCTCTTCACCTTATCTAAGATGTGTAGCTCTCCTTAGGGCATCTAGGGCTTCATCTCTTCACCTTAACTACCATGTGTCGTCTTCAGTGTTTCAAGTGGTTTATCTCTTCACATTTTCTACCATGAGTTTTGTTCTTCAAGGCTTCTAGCAGTTTATCTCTTCGCCTTGTGTATCAAGTGTATCGTTCTTCAAGACTTCTAGCGGTTTATCTCTTCGCCTTGTCTATCACTTGTATCGTTCTTCAAGACTTCTAGCGGTTTATCTCTTCGCCTTGTCTATCAAGTGTATCGTTCTTCAAGACTGCTAGCGGTTTATCTCTTCGCCTTGTCTATCACTTGTATCGTTCTTCAAGACTTCTAGCGGTTTATCTCTTCGCCTTGTCTATCAACTGCACACAATGTATGTCTCTTTCACTCTCTTCTTCTCTCTGCTTCTGGCAGCTTTTTTTTTTTTTTTAACGTATCCAGAAACCACGAGTTGTAAACCCGTTGGCTCGGTACTATGGATATCGCAACCCTTCGGCCTTGATTCCATTGTAATTACCGTAAATCTGGGAGAAATGTGGCTTTTCTGCCTACCCCCGGGAGTGAACCCGGACCACAAGGAGTTCGTCACCCGGCCGCAGCGAAAGTCAGGTTTAACCAACTTCGCTAGAGAGCCGGGCGCAGCTTTTATTAAAACTATAAATCAACTAATGAATCACTAGACTTAGTTTCTCATCACGTCAGCTTTAATTTTAAAAATCGATCAATGTATGAGTCACCGTGCTCAGTTTCACAATCTTGCAGCTTTTATTGAAAATATCGATCAACTAATCAATCACTAGACTCAGTTTATCACCCTGACGGATCTAATTAAAAATATCGATCAAGTAATGAGTTACTAGACTCAATTTATCACCCTGACGATCTAATTAAAAATATCGATCAAGTAATGAGTCACTAGACTCAATGTATCACCCTAGCAACTCTAATTAAAAAGATCGACCAAGTAATAAAACTCAAGTTGTTATTACTTAGTCTCCCCACTTTTTTCTTACCAAAAGGCGCTATAATCGAGAAGATTTATCAAGAGATGAGTCATCACACAGAGCAATCATTAATTGCCACAAATAACTAACATATAGCCATCTTAAATCTTTCATTGGTGGGTATCTTTATAGCTCGACCAACAGCGCTTTCGTTTGCTCAAGCTAAGACAATAGATCACACACCGTGCCAAAGGTCTGTATCCACACACACTGTAGTCACTTATCTTTTAGCCTTCCATTAAAAGCACTTCCAAAATGTGGACAACGGGTCAGATCGGCTCTCTGGTTACTGAAGTTTTGCTGAACCACACAAGAGACACGAGAGGACTGGGGAAACACAATAATAGTACCAACCTAGAAAAAGAAGGGCAGCAAGAGAGATTGTGAGAAGTATAGATGTTTCTTCATTGGGCCACACAGGGAACATATTTTGTAAAATCCTTGAAACAAATAAAACACTCTTTCATCGAACAACTTATTGATGGACAAATGGGATTCCGGAAGAACACAAGTTACATTAATGCAAAATTCACACTTAGACAATTGGTGGAAATTACCTTAGAATTTACACGTCGCATTCGTAGATCAAGAGAAAGCTTACGAACGAGTTAACAGGGGTAAATTATGGAAGGTACTATAGAAATACGGTGTAGACGAACATCTTATAAAATTGTGCCAGAGTTTATACTTGATCAGTCAATGCGCAGTTAGAACAAATTCAGGAATATCAGAAAAGCTCTACATTAGATCTGGAGTGAGGCAGGGGTGCGTTCTGTTACCATTACTGTTCATCAAATGCGTCGAATAAATTTACAAATCCGCTAACAAAAGCAAAGTGGACAAGTTCGGGGAATTACTAAATGAACTCATTTTCGCCTATGACCAGGCAAATATAGCGCCAACAGCAGTACAGTTGCTGGAACATATTAGGAGACTCCACTCAGAATTTGACAATTAGGATTTGAAGATTGAGGTCGACAAAACATTCTACAGAAATGGAAGAACCACCAATATCAAAACTGATGAACTCCATTTAAAGCAGGCGAATCTGGGAAGTACTTTATGTATGTGTGTATGTATATATATATATATATATATATATATATATATATATATATATATATATATATATATATATATATATACATATTTATTTATTTATTTATATGGGGAAGAATCAATAAAGAAATTTAACAAAGATGCATTTAAGCCAAACAAGTTTTAGGCCACATATCGACAATTTTAAAATGCAAGCATGTTAATGTGAACACCTAAGGAACACTGCTCAACACAGTATTCTTACCAATGCTATGTTATAAATGTTATATATGGACAGTATCTTCAGAAGACAGAAGGAAAATAGTCACGACAGAAACGAAATGTTTACTATGCTAAGTGTAACTAGAAAGGAACGACTTGGGAACGGTGATATCCGGAAGAGAGTCGGTACAGATCGAATATTGAACTTTATAGGTAGACAACAATTTAAATAGTTTGGCCATGTAACAAGACTGGCATCACAAGACTGTGGACGCCACAGACAACAACGTTATATAGATACAGTGGTAACAATCATAGAGGTCGACCATACAGAATATGGAACGCGGAAATATCAGAGACACTGAAAAGTACTAAAAACGAAATGAACAGAAGGGCTCGTTTCAAAGATCTTTGCCTGTCCTGATGCTGCCGAAAATTTCAGGCGTAGAGGAAAAAAAAAAAGAGAAAGAAGAAGATCATCTCTACCGTTTGAATTCCAAATCAGTTAAGTGGATTATCTGCTACAAAGCCACTGCGTTTAATAACGGGGCACCCTTTTCTAAAGTGTCTATTTCTTGACCCTTGAACCTTTCATGATCACACGAACTACTCCACTGCCTCAGTCCCCAAGAAATGACTAAAGATCACTGTTTGCCTCTTGGTCGTCAACCAGTAAGGTCTTCAAAAGACTCTCGTACGCACTTGGTCGCGTATCTAGCATTTGAATTATGCCTCTTATTTTAAAGAAGTCACCGCACTCTAAATGTGATACTATCAAACTATCGCTTTTGGCCTTTATCTCCCAAAGAATTTCCTGACACTGTTAGACTGTGTCAACTCTGGACCTCATGTCACATTAACAAATTCCTCTTCGGTGTGGATTCGAAACAATGACCGCTGGACCGTGAACTGTGCCAACATCATTTTCTTTCTTCTAGCATTGTCTAAAGTTTCACATTTATCTACGTTCTCCAGCCAGTCGTTGTTAGTTACTCACTAGAACGCTTTTCTTCGATAAACTCTCCGAATGCTCGCATACCCATCAGTCTGCGGTATTAATTGAATTACCTGTTAGTTAGTTAGTTAGTTAGTTAGTCTTCCCTCTTGTGTCGAGTGCGGCACATAGGGCAGAGGTCATGACTCTCCATGCATGGCGGTTCATTGCAATCTGTTGTAGGTCTTGGATGTTTGAGTTACCCATGAGCGAGCCTTCCCTGATGATAGTTCTTCGTAGGGTTTCTCTTGGTCTTCCACTAGATCTTTTCCCCTGTGGTGTCCAAATGAGGGCTTGGTAAGGAAGTCTTGATTTATCCATTCTAAGGGCGTTCCCGACATAGTTCCAGCGGCGTTTTCGTATAAAATTAGACACATACTCTTGCCTGGATTCTTGCCTTTTTTGTGTATTGGTTCGGAAATCTGACCATTTGAAATTTAGTATTCTTCTAAGGCATTTATTTTCAAAACTGTCTAATTTTGTGTCTAGAGAATTACCTGTGGTCAAGGTTTTTCTAAAATCACACAGTATGAGACAGAATATCTTACACCCAGCAATAACAACATGGGAGAATACCCTGATTAATTACTTAAGATCCCATATGGCTTTTATCATGTGACTTTCTTCTTCTTGAAGTCTATGCCCTGTGGCGTTGGTAGTCATGTAAATCCACAACCTTCTGTCTCTTGTACTTTCAATCAACTCTGACAGATGATACTCGTGATGTCAAACTGTCCAGCATCTTTTCTCTCGGTCTCTCTGTGCCTCACCTCCATTCCAACTTTCCTACTGACACGATGTTTTTCAGTTTTCAGCTTCTTATGACATGAATAAAGAATGAGGAGTGTCTCTTTCCTGATGTGCATATTACTTTATAAACCCTTAAAATGTGTACAACTTTAAAAACGACAACAGTACCGGCCTGTAGAGCCCACAACATATGTCAAATATGACAGCAGAACGGGTCTGTAGAGCCAACAACATATGTCAAACATGACAACAGAACAGACCTGTAGAGCCAACAACATATGTCAAACATGAGAACAGAAGAGGCCTGTAAGGAAAACAACATGTGTCAAACATGACAAAAGAAGAGGCCTGTAGAGCCAACAACGTATGTCAAACGTGACAACAGAATAAGCCTGTAGAGCCAACAACATATGTCAAACATGACAGCAGAAGAGGCCTGTAGAGCCAACAACATATATCAAACATGACAGCAGAATAGGTCTGTAGAGCCAACAACGTATGTCAAACATGACAGCAGTAGAGGCCTGCAGAGCCAACAACATTTGTCAAACATGACAGCAGAATAGTTATTTAGAGCCAACAACATATGTCAAACATGACAACAGAATAGGTCTGTAGAGCCAACAACGTAGTTCAAACATGACAGCAGAAGGGGCCTGTAGAGCCAACAACATATGTCAAACATGACAACGGAAAGAAAAAAAAAAGAAAAAATATAAGAGTTCTAATTGTGTGAAGCAGATGCAAAAATGGTTAAATAGGAACATCTCATGAGTGTAACTGGAAGGGGTAAATCACTGGGTAGATTTTGGAAACTTAAAAAACATGCAAAGGAAGAATCGGCCTATCACAACAGGCATTATATATACTGATAATGAAATGCCAATGAGAGAACAACGTATGTCAAACACAACAGACTTTTGTTTTACATATAAATTTAACTTCTCCACAAGATAGCTTGTCAAATTTGACATTTAAAAAAGTTGGTCACGTTTAACTGCAGCATTAAGAGAAGATGATAACTCACTTCTCTTTAAAATATTTTTTGTTATTACAGGGATCTGCAATTTCTGTGGCCTGTTCGATTTAAGATGCATATTTAAATAAATGCTAAAGAATTCAGTCCTCAGAGGTTCTGACATTGTACAAAAACAGGAGTCCATATTGAATACGTAGTAAATAAAAAATAGTGTAACACCAAGAACTGAATATTGAAGAAGGTTGGCTATTAAAAGACGATAAAACACAAAAACTTGAAATACTTTGGTCACTTGAAACGTCACGAAAGTTGAGAGAGAGAGAGAGAGAGCAATAATGGAGAGGTATATGCCTGGGAAAAGAGGAAGAGGAAGGCCAAAGAGAAGATGGGTGCAGGATGTGACAGATGATCTCCAGATAGGTGTCTCGGACTCGGGACATCTTGCTTGTGATCGAGAAGTTTTCAGGAAGGTTGTTATGAGAGCAAGGTTCTGAACACAGCATACTACTGACTGACCGAAAATAAAAAATGGAGATGACTAGCAAAAGGAGGAGAAAGAAACTGAAAAAGAAGAGGGTCGAAGAAGGTGAAGAAGAGAAAAAAAGAAAATGAAGAAGAAGAAGAAGAAGAAGAAGAAGAAGAAGAAGAAGAAGAAGAAGAAGAAGAAGAAGAAGAAGAAGAAGAAGAAGAAGAAGAAGAAGAAGAAGAAGAAGAAGAAGAAGAAGAAGAAGAAGAAAAGAAGAAGAAGAAGAAGAAGAAGAGAAGAAGAAGAAGAAGAAGAAGAAGAAGAAAGAAGAAGAAGAAGAAGAAGAAGAAAAAGAAGTAGAAGAAGAAGAAGAAGAAGAAGAAGAAGAAGAAGAAGAAGAAGAAGAAGAAGAAGAAGAAGAAGAAGAAGAAGAAGAAGAAGAAGAAGAAGAAGAAGAAGAAGAAGAAGAAGAAGAAGAAGAAGAAGAAGAAGAAGAAGAAGAAGAAGAAGAAGAAGAAGAAGAAGAAGAAGAAGAAGAAGAAGAAGAAGAAGAAGAAGAAGAAGAAGAAGAAGAAGAAGAAGAAGAAGAAGAAGAAGAAGAAGAAGAAGAAGAAGAAGAAGAAGAAGAAGAAGAAGAAGAAGAAGAAGAAGAAGAAGAAGAAGAAGAAGAAGAAGAAGCAGAAGAAGAAGAAGAAAGAAAGGTAGGGGGAGGAAGAGGGGAAAAAGAAGGAAGAGAAGAAGGAGGAAAAAGAAGAAGAAAAAGGAGAATTAGAAGACGAAGAATTAGAAGAAGAAGAAGAAGAAGAAGAAGAAGAAGAAGAAGAAGAAGAAGAAGAAGAAGAAGAAGAAGAAGAAGAAGAAGAAGAAGAAGAAGAAGAAGAAGAAGAAGAAGAAGAAGAAGAAGAAGAAGAAGAAGAAGAAGAAGAAGAAGAAGAAGAAGAAGAAGAAGAAGAAGAAGAAGAAGAAGAAGAAGAAGAAGAAGAAGAAGAAGAAGAAGAAGAAGAAGAAGAAGAAGAAGAAGAAGAAGAAGAAGAAGAAGAAGAAGAAGAAGAAGAAGAAGAAGAAAGAAGAAGAAGAAGAAGAAGAAGAAGAAGAAGAAGAAGAAGAAGAAGAAGAAGAAGAAGAAGAAGAAGAAGAAGAAGAAGAAGAAGAAGAAGAAGAAGAAGAAGAAGAAAAAGAAGAAGGAAGAAAGGTAGGTGGGGGGAAGAGGGGAAAAAGAAGGAAGAGGAGAAGGAGGAAAAAGAGGAGATGTAAAAGGACTGTAAAGAAGTATACAAAAGAAAGGATCACACGGAAGGGGATTGTTTGGAAAAGTATCAACAGAAACAGAGAAAACAGAAGTTAATATAAAGAACGGACAATACATTATGCATGGGTACAGCAGTCCTATAGTTGCAGTGTAAGATGTTAGACAGTCATATATTTTGAAGCTCTGCCTCTGAGTTAGGAGTTAAGCTCCCAGTTTTTTTGTCTGATCTCATATACTTCCCACAGAAACAAGCGGTGTCGTCTCAACAATAACGGTTGGTTACGACAAGAAAGTTTGTTTTTTAAAACCATGTACTTCAAAGAATAAATCCTAGTACTCGAGAACTATGAAACTGTCAACCACACTTTCTAAACCAGTGTTTCCAAAACTTTTGCGTGCCACGCCCCATCTCAGCCTTTCTATCATTCTTATCCACCCCCCCCCCCCCTTTTCCCAAACTTGTGCGTGCCATGCCCCATCTCAGCCTTTCTATCATTCTTATCCACCCCCCCCCCCCCTTTTCCCAAACTTTTGCGTGCCATGCCCCATCTCAGCCTTTCTATCATTCTTATCCACCCCCCTTTTCCCAAACTTTTGCGTGCCATACCCCATCTCAGCCTTTCTATCATTCTTATCCATCTCCATTTTCCCAAACTCCCGCTTCTAAGCTAAGTAGCAAAAAAATTGTAGTTGTTAGGTACTAAGTTGAAAGGTGTGGGAGCAATTCTGACTGCGGGTGGGGTTGGGGGTCTGCCGCTTACCATTGACATGGCTGGCTGGAAACAGAACTATTATGCCACTGCCATCTTATATCTACACCAGATAAGAAGTTCACAGGCAGACGCCAGCAATTGAAAGCATTGTTTAATAAGGGAATATTTTTACGGAACAAATTATTCATGTTGACATGACTTTTCCTGAAACTATTCAAGATGGTTTCCAAGAAAAGAATGTAGATATTTTCAAATGAAATTCTGTAAGAAAGACAGTTTCAATCTGGCAGAAAAAAAGGAAGAACAAGAATGAATATATTTTCTGCATACTTGGTTATAAATGAGGATTGAAACTTTACGAGGTCAGTTTTATCTGAACAAACTTTAGGTATGTTTCTTGAATTAACGTACCCTAAAAGGGTTGCATCTACACAATAATTGTAGTAATCAGTAAAGGTTAAAAAAAAACAACAACAACAACAACATATTCCCCTCTGATCCTTTACACACTATCATTCAATTGTTTATCTTACAAGAATGGGTTGGATAGTGATATCCATGGAATGGAGATAAAAGTGGTCGGGCAGCGAAGATAGCATGCTAATAATGACAATATATGCGCGCGCGCACACAAATACACACACATTCAAACTACCTCTCTAGTATAAAAGTGATCGATTTTACTTACAAGTATCCTTTGTAGATAACTAGTTCAACAATTTACAAGAATACCGTATCTTGTGTCTCTAGTAGATTTTCAATGTTTTTTTTTTTTTTTCCAGAAACAACTCAGAACACTTTTTTAAAAATGGAAATCTATCCTCAGAGTATTAATTCTAAACTGGCTTGTACCAACACTACAGGTGGCAGACGATGAGACTAAGTATTTGTATACTCCCGCACCCACTCGGTGACTCCAGCCACAGTGGCAGTGCAAGGATTGGACTTGGCACAACTTCTCATTGGCTGGCACTTTTAGAATTACTTACGTGTCACGTGAGATCACACTCTCTGTCATAACATCGACAAACTACAGCTGTTAAAAGTTGTTGATTCAAAATATATATATATATATATATATATATATATATATATATATATATATATATATATATATATATATATTTTTAATTAAATATTAAATGATTGCAATTTTGTTCCTCTTTTTTACAATACTATCTGGCGGCATTTTAACCAGTTGTTCTGTCTAAGAACACAACGTCCAAACAACAATTGATCATTCTGTGTTAGTTTATCGCTCAGGTCATCGTTGTTATTGTTACTTTTGATTCGGCACATTACCATGATATCTATTTGTGTGATAAAGACACAGTTCGTTAGAGTAGGCTCCACAAGTTGTGGCTAACTTTAAAAAAATCTTAACCTAAATAACAGTTCGGTATTAATTGTTGAAATGTGGCATGTAGCCTTTTAAATAATCAAGTCCTTGTGGATTTTGATTTGATTCAAGAACCGACATCACAGCACTCGGGGCATTCCCATAAGCGCTCCGTCCCCATCTTTAGCAGCCAGCGAAGAGTTCCTATACTAATGGTGCCAGTAGCATTCTTTTTTAAACCTACGTCTTACCTTTCCTCTGAGGTTTAAGCATCTACCGAAACCTCTCGTCACTCCCCCCCCCCCTCCCCTCAATCACCCCAGACTGTGGTGATCCATCTGCTCTTCCGAACTGTACACGCTCTCCCACAAGGCACTAACTACATCTGCCTTATCATGCATCATTATTCCCCCAAGTTGTGCAGAGCCAGCCATTATGTCCGCCTGTTTATTTCTCAACACACCGGCGTGACCTGGTGAAAACAAATGTAGACATTACTCCTCACTTGTGTTCTCCGCAGCGAGGCATGTCACTCTGCATCAAGAATGCTTGTCCTGATCTTCCACAGCATGCTTTCTGAGTCAGTTACAATCACGATGTGTGTGTGTGTCGTGTTCTCTAGCCAGCGGAAATCTGCAGTGACCGCCTCCACCTCCATTCTTAAGCTGCATGTTGTGGTGTCATATGCTAGGCTCTCCTACACCAAACGTCGACCATTAGCTTTTGATAAGAAACCTTACGCACTACTTTTGCCTCTTGACACTGAACAGTTTGTGTAAATGATCAAATCTTCCGAGCAAGCAATATCTTGAAATAATTGCTGAATTTCTACCTCTGTGGCACCTGCTAGTCAGTCTCTACATTCCCGGCTCAGTGTGATTATGACCCTACACAAGTCTTACTGTTCAGTTGGCACTTTGACCCACTCCTCTCCTCGCCTAATGTTCTTAGGGATGCAAACCTGTCTGATTGCGTCTTCTGCCTGAGCCATCCATGACTTCTCTCTAATCAGCCGCTGATCCTTAACTGCATCCAGAGCTTCGTGCAAAGTGTGGTCTGTGTCTGCAGCTACCCTGAGATATGACTTCGCCTGCAGCACCTTGTGCCTACCTGCAACAGTCGGCTAACCAAGGATGTATCGCACACACACTACTGGTGTGTCTCTGGTGCAACCCAGAATAACCCGCACAGCTGCGTTATGTATACGCTCTAGTTTGCCCTTCTGACTCCTTGAGACGGTAAGCAGTTTCAAGCCACTGACAGGATCAGGTGCTGAAATATTCGGAAAAACATTCATTGCTCTATGTCAATTGCAGCCATGGTCTTAAGTGCACTAAGTCCTTTTTTTTTTTTTTTGACACAACACTCTCCACACGGTCCTTAAAGGACATGCTCCTGTCAAATGTAATCCCCATATACTTCAGTTTGCTCTATCAGTTGACGTTTCTACCATCTATAATGAGACTTGAGACATTAGCTTTAACGATTCTGTTGTTTAGAAAACACCACAAAACAGACGACGTTTCCGGGTGGATGACAGCCTTCATTTCTGTACACCACTCAGTCACTTTGTCTACTGTCGCTTGTAGCTCCCGAGCTGTTTGTTCCCTCTCTTCCCCCTGCCTATATGCAAGTATATCATCCGCAAAAGTCAGTATTCTTCCAACTCCTGGTGCTTCTAGGCTTGCAATCGTGCTCGTATACACGTTGAAGAGCACAGGCGAGATGGCGGATCCCTGTGGCAGTCCTGGGGCCAAAGTGCGTGGTTCAGAGGTCCATGAGCCCAGTCGGAGAGCAACCCGACGCGAATACAGGACAGATGCAACCTAATTTACTGGCCATGGACTGACCTCCTTCTTCTTCAATGCAGTCATCAAGATGCCGTATCATACTGTTAAAAGCGTTCCCGAGATCCAGTCCTACCGTCATGGTTTTTTTTTCCCGTCTGTTCTGGAACCCCTCATAGACGTCAAAAGCAAAAGTGGCATCATTTGCCTATGTGTCCTTTGCTGGCCTGTAGCTTCCCAGACCTCTTTGGAGAAGCTTCCGCCTTTCCAAAAATTCTTGCAGCTTCACAGCAATTACCTTCTCCAAGACCTTCTCAAATGTGCTTTGTAAGTTGATGATTCCAAAGCCACTAAGCTTTGAATAATTCTTAAAAGATTTTGGTAGTGGGATTAGATAGCTGTGCACCCAGTCCTGTGGTAATGATGCTGTCTTAATGCTCTGGTTAAAACAGTCGACCATCTCTTCCAGGTCTACATCTGTCAAAGCCTTTATGTGACCAAAGCTGATCCCATCAGGCTCTGGTGCAGTGTCTTTTTGTCCAGTGTCTTTTGCCTTTTTCAAAATTTGTTTGATATCTTCTACTCATATCATGTCTTCATAATGATAAGAACACATGTCTTTAAGGTGCCAGTTAACTGCTCTCTAACTGCATTCCTGATGTCTGCATCATTATGATCTGTCTGATTTATAAACCTATGGAGAAAAGCCTCAAATTTCCCATTGTCTGTTGTCATACGCCCACCATCGTCTCTACAAATTGTTCCGACTGTCATAGGCCGATTTTTTCTTTGCAAGCTACCTTTGCAGTTTCTAGAATTTCCTCAATGTTTTATCGCCTCCCATATCATTCACAAAAGTTTCCCACTTTGCTCTTTTGGCCTGTGCAGCACAGTGCTTAAAAACCTCCACCTTATATTTTTTCACATTCTCCGCCATCTCCACTCCCTCTCGTAAGGTTGAAGGTGTCTGTCGATCTTTCTTTAGCTGCTTCACTGCGGCTCTCTTTGCCTTTTCCGTCTGTTCTACTTCTGGAGTCCTCCATGGGAGCTGTAGAAAATTAGTTCTGGTAATTCTGTTGCATGCTCCCTGTCGTAGGCGTCCAAGTAGGTTTTTGGTCCACTTATACTGGACGGTCTTGAGTGCTCTCCCAGCCGTAACCTTACTGAGTTTGGAAATCAGGACTGAAGAGGGTAGGCAAACATTCCCATGCTATTCAGGACAGTCCATTAAACATCTAAAACCGACGACTGGAGCACAAATGTCAAGTCAATGGCTGTG
>CAJHNH020004532.1:0-10000 GCA_905116865.2 Candidula unifasciata
ATTCGTGGAACTGACAGAGCTTGAGGTTTTAAAAGAATATCTGAATCATGCCGAACGACTTCTATCACCGTGTGGTAGAGTTTGCTGTTGAATTGAGAGATTAAGGTCTGCTTTGGGTAAGACCAGATGAAATCGTTTGAAATTTTAAAGTACTTTTGAAGAATCGAACGGAAAAAGAACGTTAATTAATTGGCAGACGACTAAAAATAGTTAGTTACAAGCAAACAGTGTGCCGCCGTGATGCATTGCTCTACAAGGTCGTGGGTTCGAATCCGAACTGAGCCGAACTGTTTTTAAAAATGGCTTTGCCTCCAATATAGACCCAGTCTGACATGTTTAAGCTGTGGTAAAGTCCTGGGAAGATAAAAACGGCTGGCGTCATGTTGACCTCATCTCACACCGGGTGCCGTTCGGACTATAGAATATAGGTCTCTCACAATTTGCGCACTACGCCTCAAAGCATGCAATGGGCACCTATATGCAAACGAATTCTATCAATTTTGTTTAAACCTGCGTCTGATTTGGTTATCTTCCGAATTACAGTCCCTAATTATCGAGGCCGAAAATATACCCTAACGGGGCCCCAGTCACGTGTCAATTGCGTACTACTATACCGCCACCCCCGAAATGCGAACTTCCGGCGATTATACCTCCACCGCCGAGCGTATCCCCCCCCCCCCCCCCCCACCCCCGCGGCGTGGATCGGGGCTATACTAGATGGCTGGGACTCACAAGCAAAAAAAAAAAAATGAAGGAAGCTGCAGGAGATGCGGTAGCTGCTGCTCGTGAGTCCTAACCCTCTAGTATAGCCCCAATCCAAGCCGCGTGGGCGGCTTGTGGGATGTTCGCAATTGACACGCGACTAAGGCCCTGATAGGGTATATTTTCGGCCTCGATAATTTGGGACCGTTATTCCGAGAATAGCCTGTGATTTTGCTAAGCAGTGTTACGCCCTGCTATAATACGATTGCTCTGAATAGAGCAGAGCTTGTATCGTTGTTAAATTCGACGCAAGCAGGTCGCTACCAAATCAGCTGCACCTAAAATTGAACCCAGTTTTGCCAAAATTGTTTGACTACGTTCAGACACCAATTGTTACAGACGCCAATTGTTACAGACGCCAATAAGTAATATTAATGAGATTAGAAATAAGAATTGTATTTTTAGGAATATTTGTCTTTGGAAGTCCTAGGAAGGAGTACAACGACAAATAAAATCAGTGAGAAAAAAAAGAGGGCTACATGTAGTAGGTAAATGTAAAAACAGCTCATAGTTGATCAGCGCCAAGAGGAGGAGTTTAATATCTTGTATAAGAATAAAAAGGTAAAACTAACGTTGGTCTCCTCACTCGTGACTGGTAGACCTTGAGCCACGTGCCCCTCCTCACAAGGTTACGGGTGTTTTCCGTAATGACGTTGACATCGCGTGTTGTTTGGTTCAGCCCACCAGCGCTTTAAACACCCCAAATACATGTACAAACTAGGTCTAACACAACTCCCCTAGAGAGTGCTGCAACCTATGTCACCGGCATTCTCTTTCTCAGAGTAAAAATGTAAATGCAAGACAACCCAGAAAGCAATTAACACAACAGCACACTCGTAAACTGCATGAAAGTAGACCAGCCTAACAAACTTATAAATGAAACGTGACCTGCTTTGTTTGGGGAGACTAACTTAAACCTAACCGAATATAAACTGACTTGGAGAGCCTATTTATTCTTGGAGTGTCCATACAGTTGGTTTTATTTCCTGTAGTCTGTATTTTATTTATTATAGCAAGGCATTTGATTGTGTCCAGCACCACCAAATGTGGACTATTATGAAAAGTATGGGGTTTCCAGCGCATTCAGTGTATTTAATTGAAAATCTTTATCATGAACAACAAGCCGCCATCAGAGCAGCTGGTGAAACATCTGATTGGTTCGAGGTGCAAAAGGGGGTGAGGCAGGGGTGCATTCTCTCACCATACCTATTCAATATATACGCAGAAAATATAATGAGAAATGTCAAAAATGACCAGACTTGTAACAGTTATGATCCGCTCAAAATTGGTGGCAACCCTATTCCGGAACTCCGCTACGCAGATGACACAGTCCTCCTTTCGAACAGCGGTAAGGGAATAGAAAATTTAATATTGTCCGTCGAAAAGCACAGTGAAGATCAAAATCTGTTTTTGAATTTAAAGAAAACGAAAATAATGTCCACAGATAAAACTGGCTGTCACCCAAAAATAACAATAAATGCTGAAGAAATTGAAAATGTCACAAACTTTGAATATCTAGGCTCTATAATAAACAATGGAGACTGTTCGACAGAAATTAAAAGGAGGATGGCCATAGCAATGCAAAGATTGAACAGCCTTAAAAGTCCTATGGGTTAAGAGCACCATGCCAGGAGATACAAATTAGAATTTTGAGAGCATGCATCTTCCCTGTGGCTACATGTGAGTCGTGGACTATCTCTCAGTCCTTAAGAAAGAGAATAGGGGCTTTTGAGCTGAAATGCTATAGAAAGATTCTCAGAATATCTTGGACAAAGAAGATGAGAAATATTGACATCTTAAAAGATCTGAACATCAAGGAAGATTGGCTAATAAACAGCATCCTTTCTCGAAAGCTGAAATATTTTGGTCATATCAAGTGCCACGACGGATTGGAAAAAATTATAGCAGAAGGCATGGTACCAGGAAGGAGGGGCAGAGGCCGACCTACACGATGATGGGCACAGGATATAAGTGACTCCTTGAGTGTGAAAGTTCATGAGGCGGGAGAACTGGCAAGAGACCGAGTTTCTTACAGGCAGACTGTGATGAGAGCGACGTTCTGCAAAGGACCTGCTACATGATGATGCTGATGAGTCTGTATGCTGAGGAGAGCTGGCAGAATGGTTACAACACAGGGCTCTCATGCAGAAGATCTGGTTTCAAACCCTGGAAACGTGATGGGGTTTGTGTGTGTGTGTGTGTGTGTGTGTGTGTGTGTGTGTGTGTGTGTGTGTGTGTGTGTGTGTGTGTGTGTGTGTTGTATACACAGTTAAACATCCTAACTGGACGGTCCGTGGCGTCATCATTAGCTCTTTACATGCTCTTTCCCTAGACGTTGCAACTCAAATTGATGGTTGTGCGTGCAAGCAACAATTTTCGCATTGCACACGGCTGAGGATTTCGTATGTTTTCTTTTAGCAAAACAACCTCCCACGTCATACACTGTTATCATCATCATCATCATCATCATCATCATCATTATCATTATCCAGCATCTATCATCAAGTGCCTTGACAATTAGTGTGGGCGATCATGCCTCTCCACAATCTGAGATCTTCAACAACAAGTGTAAGTTTCTGTGTTGACTCTCCTTCAATACCAAAACAAAATGACGTCAAAAATCGTCTCTGTTGTCTTCCTCTGTATCTCTTCCCACAGATCTTTCCGGTTGTCACAGTTTTTTGCAGTGACCTTTTTCTCATAACATAACTGTAAAAAGTCATACATACAGACAGTATCGACATTGTGTTAGGGATGAACTTGTGAAATGATTTTTTGGGTTAACCCTTCGGATAACCTTTAAAACGACCCTTTGAAAATACCCTTTGAGATGACCCTTTGGGATGACCCTTATGAAGACCCTCTCTTATAATAACACAACCAGGTCAAACCAGTAACAGTTATGTGTTCCCTTTTGGTAGGTAACATGACGTCACCAAGTATTCGGAAACACCTGTCAATGATCGCAGACAGCCACGACCTTGTCGGAGCCAGCCGATCACTGATTCGACTCCAGGTTAGTTAATCAGGCAATATTCAATTAGTGAACTAGTTCCTTTAATGTAGAGTAGACATATTATTAACACGAAACTTAGTAAAATATATGATTGTATGCCAGGATGTATAGTTTACAATGTCAGAAGGAACTCTTTACCGGGAATATGGTTTGTCAAGCAGTCATTGGTCATTTACCAAGCCCATTTTATATATATGTATATCTGTATGTGTGTGTGAACGTTTACGCCAATGGCTGCATTCAAACTAACAAGATCCCAGTGAGGGTTCTGGGGCCCCATTGTGGAGAAAACCAGAATAGACCCAGTTCCTCGCCCAGAAGTTTGTCGTAAGAGTCGACTTATTGGGGTCATCTTTAGAAGTCGGAGTACATCTGCCTTACAGGCAAGGAACCAAGAAGCTGCATACAAATACACTGGATGTATGATATGCATGTGCAGGCAACTGACTAGGTTCTGAAACAATCCTAAAGTCCGTGGGTGGATAACACCAGAACTTTACAGGATGTGAACGCAAAGAAGAAAATTGCCAGTTTGGAACTGCCATATGTAAACTGGCTATTTCTAGCTACTTTGTATCCATTTTTCAGGTTCCAGTCGGCGAACATAGAAATAGAAGTGTATCTGCTACAATAGTAAAATTGATGATACTTATATTATCGTTTGCCATGTGCTCTATTCAACGTTCAATGGCGTTTTACTCGCATGGGAGTGGAGCTGAGTTCAGTGGAGCCAAAAAAGGAATAATTCTAAACACACATTAGTTTGAGTCATTCATTACCTGTATGATTAGAAGGTGTTAGAAAATGGTGGTGTGTTTGTGTCAGGTACTGACATCATTGGTTGTTACAAGAGGGAAGTGTTATCCTTATATGTGTAAAAGTCTATCATAAATGTAGATATGCTTTGTTCCCAGGTGACTGACTCTGGATAAGGAACATCCTAGATTTAATGAGTTTTCCCGACAATGTATCCGACTGTGTCAATCCCGACTGTGCTATTGGGAAGCTTAATATTCTAATTTCCATTTGGACTAATAGGAGTTTCAGAACACTATCTCGCGTGAGGGGGTGGGGGGGGAATAGGGTGAGAGTGGAGGTGTGGCGGCGCCGTGGTATAGCGGCTAGACTCATCCCTGCGGATGGCAAGGTTGTGGTTTCCTGTCCAGACGAAGAAGGACATGGGCTCCCAGGTCGACCCGGCCTAAAAACCTTACCAGGTGCACCCTATGAAGTAAAGGCGATTGGCGTGATTTTGATCACATCACCAATCGATTGGTCTATAATATATACGTCTAGTCCTATGTGACCAATACGTCTAAAGGCGTAGAATGGTCATTTACTTTACTATTTCAAGGAGAAACATCCGTATAAAAAAAGAGTGGCAGTACATGTTAACGTAGATATACATCAATAATCACGTGAGAGGACACAAACTAAGAGGAGAGTCAGGAGACAATCTCAATAAAAGTCGCAGACTG
The DNA here is from genome assembly GCA_905116865.2 of Candidula unifasciata. NCBI lineage: Eukaryota > Metazoa > Mollusca > Gastropoda > Stylommatophora > Geomitridae > Candidula > Candidula unifasciata. The sequence continues at coordinate 5,257 of CAJHNH020004532.1, forward strand.
GTTTAAAAAATGTTGATATTGACTGACATTTTACTGTTGCAGAGGCAAATAGAATAATTCAGATGCTTTTGTAAATGTACTATTTGGAGGCATGGGAATCAAAATCCACTGCTGTTTAGAGTGTGACTACCAAGAAAAACTTAAGTGGGAAAAGTCTTGATCAGCTGCAGCATATAATCCCATGACCATTGTTCCTGCAGCATGGAATTACACAACCATTGTTCCGGCAACATGGAATCCCACAACCATTGTTCCTGCAGCATGGAATCCCACAACCATTGTTCCTGCAGCATGGAATCCCACAACCATTGTTCCTGCAGCATGGAATCCCACAACCATTGTTCCTGCAGCATGAAATCCCACAACCATTGTTCCTGCAGCATGGAATCCCACAACCATTGTTCCTGCAGCATGAAATCCCATGACCAATGTTCCTGCAGCATGGAATCCCACAACCATTGTTCCTGCAGCATGAAATCCCATGACCAATGTTCCTGCAGCATGGAATCCCACAACCATTGTTCCTGCAGCATGAAATCCCATGACCATTGTTCCTGCAGCATGGAATCCCATGACCATTGTTCCTGCAGCATGGAATCCCACAACCATTGTTCCTGCAGCATGAAATCCCATGACCATTGTTCCTGCAGCATGAAATCCCACAACCATTGTTCCTGCAGCATGAAATCCCATGACCATTGTTCCTGAAGCATTAAATCCCATGACCATTGTTCCTGCAGCATGGATTCCCACAACCATTGTTCCTGCAGCATGGATTCCCACAACCATTGTTCCTGCAGCATGAAATCCCACGACCATTGTTCCTGCAGCATGAAATCCCATGACCATTGTTCCTGCAGCATGGAATCCCATGACCATTGTTCCTGCAGCATGGAATCCCATGACCATTGTTCCTGCAGCATAGAATCCCACGACCATTTTTCCTGCAGCATTGATTCCCACGACCAGTGTTCCTGCAGCATGGATTCCCACAACCATTGTTCCACTAGTATGGATTCCCACAACCATTGTTCCTGCAGCACGGAATGCTACGACCATTATTCCTGCACCATGGAATCCTACCATCATTATTCCTGCACCATGGAATCCTACTATCATTGTTTCTGTAGCATGGATTCCCACGACCATTGTTCCTGCAGCATGGATTCCCACAACCATTGATCCTGCAGCATGGATTCCCACAACCATTGCTCCCACACCATGGAATCCCACGACCATTATTCCTGCACCATGGAATCCTACTATCATTGTTTCTGTAGCATGGATTCCCGCTACCATTGTTCCCAATGCAAGTTTTTAATGTGTCTGTTCTCAGTCGCTCATTCTTAACCTACCTGCCTGCCTCCAGCTTTCTCCTTTATTCGTATTCTCTTCCTATTCCCCACCCTCTCCATGCAACCAGGTCCATAGCATGTTTCTACGGATCTGGCTTAAAACACACACACACACACACACTGATACAATAGGTGACTAGTTTTCCAAGAGGCATATTCTGCTTCAAATATACAGAACATCTACAATTTAAGTGTCTGGAATATGATGAAAGGAGACTACCTTGGCTACATCGGACCAGAACTGGGAGAAAAAGATGCTGTGAACCTGGGTGAAATAGCCTTTCAGGGTTAGTTCCTTTTTTTTCTTTTTTTTTTCTTAAATGTTATATCAAACATTTCTAGTATATTCATCTGGGTAATGTTTGCTAACAAAGAAATAGGTTAGGCATCAAAACAAGTCTAATATCGGATTATTTTGCTAGCATATACTGCTGTCTTGGTTCGCACCGTTTTTGTGTCGACTCTTTCTGTAGCAACGAAGCTATAAAGTTGCAGCTTATAATATTTCTCGATATGGTGGCTCTTCCTTGCAACACAAGTAGGCCAGCCATCGAAAAGACTGTGGATACCAGCCAGGTTGACGTTTTTGTGTGTGACCAGTAACCAAGTATGCACCGCCGACACTACGTCTCTGTCATCTGGAAATCTCTGACGCTGCAAAATGGGCTTTCAATGACCGCAGACAGTGGAAACACATTAGAATACGGTTTGAAGTACTGAAACATACAACAAACGGCACCATCGGAATTCTATTTTTTTTTGGGGGGGGGGGGGGGACCATTTGAAGGAATATTTGAGGGGTTGAAAATTTGCTGATCAATAACTTATTAATACAGTTGCCTTAACTTATTGACATCCCATCGTATATTGCAGCAAACTTCTATCACTGGAGATTGAAAAAGGAATTCTTTTACAGGGGAAAGATTTGTATAAGGAGAAACTAGGAAATATTCTTTACAAAGATTGGAAGACGTATGCAAATAAGGCAACGATAATAATGATATAGATATTCTTCTTTGATGTCAAGTGTTCCACCTAGATATTTTTGTGTACGCATTTATTTTATTAGGGTAAGTCCACCTTGAGGTCTGTCGTTAGACCGTCTGTTGTTAGATCGTCTGTTGTTAGACCGTCTGTTGTAAGACAGTCTGTCGTTAAACTGTCTGTTGTTAAACCGTATGTTGTTAGACCATCTGCTGTTAGACCGTCTGTTGTTAAACTGTCTGTTGTTAGACTGCCTGTTGTTAGACCGTCTGTTGTTAGACCGTCTGTTGTTAGATCGCCTGTTGTTAGATCATCTGTTGTTAGACCGTCTGTTGTTAGACTGTCTGTCATTAGATCGTTTGTTGTTAGACCGTTTGTTGTTAGGCCGTCTTTTATTAGACCGTATGTTGTTAGACCGTCAGTTGTTAGACTGTTTGTTGTTAGGCCGTCTGTTGTTAGACCGTTAGTTGTTAGACCGGCTGTTGTTAGATCGTCTGCTGTTAGACCGCCTGTTGTTAGACCGTTTGTTGTTAGGCCGTCTTTTGTTAGACCCTCTGTTGTTAGACCGTTAGTTTTTAGACCGTTTGTTGTTAGGCCGTCTGTTGTTAGACTGTCTTTTGATAGACCGTCTGTTGTTAGGCCTCCTGTTGTTAGACTGTCTGTTGTTAGGCCTCCTGTTGTTAGACTGTCTGTTGTTAGACTGTCTTTTGTTAGACCGTCTGTTGTTAGGCCTCCTGTCGTTAGACCGTCTGTTGTTAGACCGACTGTTGTAAGACCTCTGTGGTTAGACCGTCTGTTGTTAGACACTCGGAGGAAAAGGCAAAACGGACATGTAACTAGATTGTGACCTGGAGATGAGGACGAAGCATGCATGGAATGTTGCGAGTGCTGGGATGTCAATTTCTGACTCAACTCATTTCAACTCAACGAATTGTTAGACTGTCGGTCGTTAGACCGCCTGTTGTGAGACTGTCGGTCGTTTGACCCTTTATGGGCCGATTGGCTTCTATGGACCGGTGTTCATCATAGCGGACCGTTCTGGTCTAGACATTTCCAGGAAATGGTAAAAGTAAATAATTTAAAATGATACAGTCGAGTACCTACGTTAGCAGTCAGTCGAGGTTCCAACATCACTGCTTCAATCTTTGGTTAGTGATAATCAGAAGATGTACTTTAGTAAACCTTGTGACGTGTGAAAAATCGTGTCAGTCCTAGTAAAATTGTGAAGCCTGTGGATTTATCAAGACTTGGGGGTTGACTGATTGTATGATGCACGCCTTCCATGCTTATAGACCAGTCGGCACTAAATTGTGACAATGTATTCATTATGACGTCTGCCGTCGTTATGGCTAGATTGTGAAAGGTTCACAGCTTTAGCAGATTTACAGCAAAGGATCTGCTTCTGTGCATTCATATTTATCCCACTTGAATAGATATCTCTTGACATAACTAATAGCACCTGCTCAGAGCGTCACATAAAACACGAATGCTCTAGCAATGATTCTCAGGAATCTGGGCAGTGCATTTATTACGGAACGATGCAGCTAAGGAAATGAGCACACGACATTAAAAGCGTGTAGGAAACCACTTAACCAATCAGTCACAAAAACCTCTCCTCTAATTTTAAGTTTGTTGACCTGCGAGCACGTATCAATGAAATAAAATCACCGTTAAATCGAACACAAGGCAGCGAAGATTACAAACAAGCTAGACACTGCGTTCTCACGTTGACCTCAATCTATCCCATTGCTTTTGAGTACTTTTCAACAAACAAAATGTTCCTGTTTGTATAATGTATTGTGAAAGTTTACCACAAAAACAAGTTCTCTCGCTGACAAAGAAACAGCAACCCCTCTTTTTGTCTCCCCACTGACTTCAGCGTACTTGGCAACTGTTGTGTGGGTGGGACCCCAAAATAACCATACTATATTACGACACTGGGCCTGGTATTGACCAAATCACCCATTGAGTGTCAATTGATCTGTGAAATATAGTCTAAGTCCTATCCTTCAAGTCTAACAATTGCCCAATGAAACAACGGTAGGCTTTTCACTCTAGTCGTAAAGGTAGTAGGCAAACTTGCTACCGCAGCGACAAGATATAACCCCCAAATCTCACGATACCTCATGCAAAGCCACCCTTTTTTTTGTTTTTTGTCCCTATCCGAACATCCGATAAAGTATAGCAAGGGAAAATCGAGGTCTGGCGTCATGAACCATGTCGGCCCACCTTTCGAGATTGTATAGGAAGTAATGGGTCGAAACAATGGTCGACGAGGCATCTTTCTACTGATAATCGGTGGACCCTTATGCTCCGAAGGGGAGGAGGGAAGAGGGGGGGGGGGGGTTCTTCTTATTATATGTCTTGCTCCATAGGCTCAATAGCCACGAAGGCTTGGACGAGGG
>CAJHNH020004532.1:22500-30000 GCA_905116865.2 Candidula unifasciata
GTAGTTTATTACTACCTGCTCCCAAGCTCTAACTGAGGCATTCGGTGAAAGTTACATCAGAACAGGATCGAACCCACCCTCGGTAGACATGTATACCGCATTACTACCAAGAACCACCTGAAACATAACTTACGAAATGTTCGCTACAAAGCATAAGTGTACGAGAATGTAGGTTTAATTCCCCAGGTAATGTTTTTACAGGCAATTGTGTCTAGCTTAGACATATGAACTAGCGGTTGACGGTCTTGGAAGTAATGAAGTGATTATGAGACGATAGAACATAATAACATTGCCAGGCTAGAAGGCGCCTTTCTTGAGCGACACGATGTATCTAAATGAAGTTCAATTTATGTCCAGACGTTCTTCGGTAAACACATCATGTTTTGGAAAACTTATGTAAAGGAATTGTGACCTAATGTTAAGCGGATTCTGATAAACAGTACAATCACATGTCATAAGTTGAATCAGTAGAATATCAGGACAGACAATGAGTTTGCGAGATAACTGAAAACAGATCCCATGATTTGTCTGTGTTGTTAGCAACCGTACCTAGCAACGGGGAAGCTATTTAACCGGTTGAACATTGCGACACGAGACAGTCAGCGATGCTCCATTTATAGAGAGTCCTCGGACGCTGTAGGCGACCAATATGGTTGCAGATATGTTTTAATAACTAAATGTGAAATCTCACATATAAAAAAGATTATGTTTTTACCATATATTATAAGTACTACAAGATGCCATTGCTACAAACCACTAAACAGCAATTGTTGATTTTTAAGAAGAAGTAGTATGTTATGTAGAGCCAAGGTAGCAAGCAGCCTGCAGTAGAAGAAGTTAACGTGTCGTTGAGAGAGAGAAATTAGTTCCTGAGAGTCAAGTATGGCAAACGGTTAAAGAGAAACTTAGGGAACTCATGGCCAGATGGCTTAAGCTAATGAATCTAGGAGGTTAAAAGGCAATACTGTCACAACTATTCAGATGGGGATCAACCGGGAACAGGTCCCAGAAACCACATTTAGCCATAGGAAGTGTTTTGTTAGGGTCCCTACCATCAGCCATTGTTGGGCTTTGAAACAACAACAACAAAATCGCTTCCGACATTCGGATGAAGTATTTGTTAGACTAAAACAAGGTATAATCTAGGCATCAGATGATGATCAGAATTGATGTGTAAATAATGTTTCATTATTTGAAAATTTACAGCTTAAGAGAGCATCGGTTCAGGTTAATGGTCAATTTCAAGCAGACGAGTATCGCACAGGTCAAATGTGAGTGGGTGTTTGATCCATTTGTTTTACCCAACACATATTTTAGCATGATAATATTAACTGATAATAATAGTCAACTGTTTGACATATGCTGATGACAAGATATTACCTGCAGAAAGTGAGCAGGAGTTTCGGAGCAAATAAACAGGCGAAGTGCGGTGTAGGGTTTGGATCAGAGGTCTCTAACCGGGAAAGCATGCTCTCTAGAAAGGCGGGAGGGGATTTCGGGAGAGGGGGGGGGGGGGTCTGGCAATTTTTTAACTAGGCGCGTTTGCATTTGCATAAATAAATTTTTAATTTTTATTTCTGTTAAGGGTAATTATAAATAAAACTATAAATATTTTTTTAACTATGTATAAAACAAAAAGGCAAGAAATTGTGTTAAAAGATAATATAAAACAGGGATTTATAGATTAAAGGAGCTAACCTGGTCTAGCGTCTAGACACTCGCCTGCGGATCGGAAGGTCGTGGGTTCGGTTTCTGGCGGTGGCCGGTTTTTTCTTTCTTTTAAAAATGACCTTGGCTTCCAGGGCGACCAAACTTGAGTGGGTGCCAGTTGCAGTTATGGGAAGTTAAGGCGACAGGCGCGATGCTGACCACATCACCCACCAAGTGCCGTTTAGTCTATAAAATATGTTTAGCCCTATATACCCAATACTCATGAAAGGCGTTAAAAAAGTTCTTTATTTTAACTTTTTTTTTTAATAGATTAAGAACACATTTTGACTAAAACGTATCTCTAAGCTGTCTGTTCCATTGAAGCAGAATCTAGTGTCCTTCTCTTTTTAATTAGTTACATATTGTTATGTTAGGAGAGGGGAGCGTGGGAGTCTTGCCACATACGATATTTTTGTCAGATAGAGCTAGTGAAACTGGAAATCCTAATTTCAGCTTCATTGCAAGCAGATCAAAGCAATGTTTGCTCCGCTCTTTGCCAACGTCAAACACACAGAATGTACATCACTTTCTCATTTTTTAAAGAAGAAAAATGTCACACACTGCAGTCTTAGTGTATCTAGCAGCATACACACGCATTAGAAGCATAAGGCAGATGTGCAAACACAAACAGTCTGACATTAGGTATTCAGTAAAGTCATCGACGGAAGCAGTAGTAACAAATAGATCTGCAGTTGCACACGCGATCAGTTTTAATACATAGGTCACCACAATTTTGTGGCAGCAGGCCACGCGCCACTTTCTGAATCTACCGTTCACAACACCACGTTGGTCACAGTCGAAAACATTCCAGACGACATCCATAGCTCACAGAGTTGCGCCATGCACTCAGTTTAGTAGCTGGGCGACAAAATTATATTCTTTCAGACTACAAATTATCAAAAATGCAACGGTCAATGTATGTTGTGAGCAAACAAATTTTCACGACTAAAAACAGTGATCGTGCTCCATTTTGAAAAGATTCCTTAAAACTTGAATATTATTCGCAAGAAGGAGACACGTTTCCTTTAGTAATGTGATGAAAGGAAAGGCATAAGAGAACATTGTGACGACTGGAACGATCAATCAAGATGACGCAGAGGCACATTGAGCCGACTGAAAAATCAAACAAATATCGCAGCCATGCTGTCAAATCGTATAAGGCAGTTTACCATGGTCAAACGAAGAAGAAGAAGAACAGCATTGCATTCTGTGTTAGTTTTATTATTATAGTAAATGACTGTTCCCCCACGCCCTCTGGTGATTTGGACAAATAGTGATAGAACTATATTTAATAAAGCAAATGTCAGTGTGTGTGTGTTTGTGCGCGCGCACGTGCGTGCGTGCGTGTGTGTGTGCGCGCGTACGTGCGTGCGTGCGTGCGTGTGTGTGTGCGTGTGCGTGCGTGTGTGTGTGTGCGTGTGTGGTTCGCATCACGTGCGTGCTGCAGTGTGCGTGCGTGCGAAACTTTACCTGGTTTCTGTTTAAGGCTGGGTCGATACGGGAGCGAACGTCAGTTCACGCCGGCTGCAGTTAGTTCCCAAAAAGCCTGGTTTCTATTTATTCTGGGTCGATACCCAGCGAGCGAAAGTCACCCGCAGAGTCTAGCAAAAACAAACAAGACAGCTCTCTGTTAATATTGTTGTTGTTAATGTTGCTGTTATTATTATTAATATTATTATTGTTATCATTGTGGTTATTAGTGTTGATTGTTGTTGATATTGCTGCTGTTGTTCTTGTTGTTATTATTATTTGCAGCTCAGATTTTGCAGATGGCGAATCAAGTGTTGCACAAGGAATCACTAAAAGAATTGGAGCTGTTACTAATCTGGATACGTGGAAACACCGTCTGGACTGGGATGGTCTTTTTTCATCCGAGAATCTAGAGGTTCAAACAAAATTGTTTAATTTTACTTCTGTTGTTTGCTTTTTGTCCGCAGGGACAAGAACAGATAAAACCAGGAATAATAAATTAGAAGAAGACTAGGACTGAAACTAGTCATACAGTTCATTTAAGAACAACAAATGAGATGGTTTGGCCACCTGGCAAGAATGCCCTGGTACTAACTACAACAGAGAGCCACATTAAGGAAATATAATGAACACAAAGCAAGGGGAAGACCACACAAAAAAAAAAAAAAAAAATGGAGCGACATCATCAGGGAAAACCAAATATAAATGAACATCAACATGTACAATGCACTTGAAAAAGCGCACAAACGATCCATACACCCCCCCCCCCTTTTCCTCTTCCTCCCCAAGACCTCGATGAGGTAAATAGTGAAAGAGAAGAAGAATAAGAAAAATAAGCAGAAGAAGAAGAAGAAGAAGAAAGAAGAAGAAGAAGAAGAAGAAGAAGAAGAAGAAGAAGAAGAAGAAGAAGAAGAAGAAGAAGAAAAGAAGAAGAAGAAGAAGAAGAAGAAGAAGAAGAAGAAGAAGAAGAAGAAGAAGAAGAAGAAGAAGAAAAGAAGAAGAAGAAAAAGAAGAAGTTTGCCCTTTATATTTAAAAAATATTATCATTATCCTCATTAGTAAAATCATCACTGATAATTCCTACCAACTATTGTTTATTATCATCAAGCTTCATGCATCTAATAGATACCAGGCAAAGCCCTGGGACGTAAAGGCATCATCATCATCATCATGTACATTGCCGAAGGGCGTGGGTGATCATGCCTCTCCACAATCTGCGATCTCCTGCAGCATATATCAGTTCGTGTGCTGACACACCTCCACGCCATGCAACGAGAATATCAAGAATCTTCTCTCGGTGTCTTTCTCTGTCCCTCCTTCCACAGATCTTTCCAGTGGTCTACAACATGTTCTATTTTCCCTCTTCTCATAACATGGCCGAAAAATGATGACTGTCTCTCTCCTGATATCTACGATGGTGCCTTAATTTAAATATGTTACACTACGGTTCAGCGGGGGTTTCGGTGTTTGCTCCATATTTGATTCTCATCTTTGAAATGGCAACCCTACAGACATTAAGTCCATTAGTAGAACAGTTACCTACCTACCGTGTATTCTTGTCGGAGTTTGTGGCTTAGGCGTTTGCAAACGCGCTTCGTAATGTAGGGGTGTCGGGTTCGATCCTAGCTGCAGGCGATTTGGCAGCAAAAACATCTTGCGTTAGTTTCGACAGTGTTACCGAGAGCTGACCGTTAGTGGGCATTGGGAAACTATAGAAGGTAAAATTTGCCTGGAAAACCCACCGGAGCCCAGAAATCATGTGCTTGGTTCTGCAACGTCTTGTGAAGGATGCGCACCAAACCTGGACCTTCCCAAACGTCGCTAAACTCTGAATCACGTTTTTCTTTATATTATCTTGTTTTCCTGGCCAGATACAATCTCAAACACCAAACTATTTCAAGTCACAAACCAGGAAATTCTAGACGGAATGATAACCAAAAGAAGATGGAAATGGCTTGGCCACGTTATGAAAATAAATCCTGATTTACCTGCAAAAACAGCTCTCATATGGATACCAGAAGGAAAGAGAAAAAAAGGGGGGTGGGGGGCCGAAAACAACATGGAGATGAACGATGGAAAGCGACCTGAGTGCGGCATCTTTGACATGGAAAACTGCACTGAAGATTTCACAGGACAGGAGAGCATGGAAAGTCCTCTCTGAAGCCTCATGTGCCACTAGGCATAACGAGAACTGATGATGATGTCTAGAACCACTTCTGTGCTTATTTTCTAATCTTAATATCGAACAGATGAAATGTTTACGTATCATGCTACGTGCAACAAGGAACGATGATGTCAGGAGGAGAGTTTGCACAGAACAAATACTGAACTTTAAAGGCAGACAACAAATCAAATGGTTTGGCCATATAAGAAGATTGGCATCAGACAGGGCACCCAAGCTACGTGCAACAAGGAACGATGATGTCAGGAGGAGAGTTTGCACAGAACAAATACTGAACTTTACAGGCAGACAACAAATCAAATGGTTTGGCCATATAAGAAGATTGGCATCAGACAGGGCACCCAAGCTACGTGCAACAAGGAACGATGATGTCAGGAGGAGAGTTTGCACAGAACAAATACTGAACTTCACAGGCACACAACAAATCAAATGGTTTGGCCATATAAGAAGATTGGCATCAGACAGGGCACCACAGATACAGCGGTAACAGAGCCAGGGGTCGATCACGCAGAATACGCACGGCAGACATATCATAGACACTGAAAAGTACGTTATACGAATAGAAAAGAAGAGCCCGTTCCAAAGATTTCTTCCTGCCCTGACGGCGAGAGGCTTTCAAGGAGCAGAGAAAGGAGAATCACACACAAGAGCGGCAGACCGAATGTTTTTGAACGCAGGGCTCCCACGCGGGAGATTAAATCCTTGGTAAGGTTAGGGAATTTTTTTTTAAATGTCTGGGGCAAAACAGTCTGTGGCGACAGCACTAGCAATGTGACCCTTATCCTCAGGCTTAATTACAGTTAAAAAGACAGTTTGCAGGTTGAATCAACAAATTAGTTCAAAATTTTCCTTGCTTCAAAAATATTCTTTGCCCTCTCATCAGAAAGGGCATGAGCACAGCTATCTTCTTCTTCTTCTTCTTTACCTGTAGTTCTGGCTGTTCATCCAATTCTGGACTGCAGTCCTGTTCCAGAACCTGAGTGTTGCGTATGCATCTGTTTTACAGATCTGACTCATTTGTATGCAGACTGCTTGTTCCTTGCCTCTCAGGCAGATGCACTCCGAATTTGAAGGAAGCTCCCAGTTAGTCGACTCCTACGACATGCTTTTCGGTAGGCAGTGGGTCTATTCTTGTTTACCCTATAACAGGGCCCAGGAACCCACACGGGGATCCACAGTTATGAATTTAGAGCTGCTGTGTGTAGCGGCTTAACGCTCACCTGCAGGTCCGAAAGTAGTCGGTTCAAAACCGAACGGAGCTGGACTTTATTCTCCCAAAAATGTTCTTGACTCCCAGTTAGATTGAGCCTTGAATGGGTACCAGGTGAAGAAATAGGAAGTAAAGGCGGCTTGCGTAATGTTGGCCACATCACCCACCTAGTGCCGATTGGTCTATTAAATATAGGACTATCCCAAAATGCCTGAATATGTGGAAAATGGTCCTTTGCTTTGCAGTCATTAGTTTCGGCTGGTTCTCTTATCGCCCGTTTAAGCACACTTTGCTATTTGGATGAAAGGATAATCATAGAAATCATCATCATCATCATCATCATTATGAACACTATCACCACCATAATCATCATCACATTTATCATCATCACGATGGGGAGGCGTGGTCAATAAGTAGTTTAGACAAAACGGTTATACTGGAGAGAGTACCACGTGATATTTTTCATCTCCTTGCTTCACTAATCAGAGTGTGATTACCCAGCTAGAATGTTAAAGGAACATGTAGCACTGACACGTTACAAGTTTTGCATCAGTGGCGCAAACTGCAAGTATGGTGTGGGACTGATACTGTTGGCACATATGGCAGCTGCCATTTGCACTTTTACTGGGCGTGTAAAAGTTGCCGGATTTTACTGCAACTCTTAAGCTTTTCACTAGTTTTTGATTAGGCAGAGAAAGACATTTGTTTATGATACCCACTAGTACCAGCACGGAGCAGTTGTCAGGCGATCCGTCTTGCAGTGATGTCAAAACCACATGTAAATTACTATTCTAGCTGCTCTATTTATTCCATTCGTTCCACGTTTCTTCCTCCTTCTATTCTCCCAAAAATGTTCTTGACTCCCAGTTAGATTGAGCCTTGAATGGGTACCAGGTGAAGAAATAGGAAGTAAAGGCGGCTTGCGTAA
>CAJHNH020004533.1:0-12500 GCA_905116865.2 Candidula unifasciata
TAAACAAAATAAATTGGAATAGACATCAAGAAAGACCAACAGGACGATGGGAAGATAATATACCAGCTGCAAACAATTAGAGACACTAAATGGAAAGAGAAGGCCAATCATTGAGATATATAGAAATTGGTGATAGGCCTATCTGCAGCAAATAACTTCAAAGGAACCGAAGACTGAAGAAGAACATCTGAACAACGAGATAGCTATCTTAGCACAACGTCAAAAGCATTAGTAAGGGGAAAACAAGAATACGACCTACACAGGCATTTTATATCTTGATATTTTCTTTTTAACGGAATAGTGGTTTTATTTTACTTGCCTAAATAGACAATGGTCGGGGTTCAATCCATAACCAAGACAAGATTATTATTTCTAATTAATGCGACGCTATGGTCTACAACTTAAAATCCCAACTGCAGTATCCGCTATGAGGATTCACTATAGTATCATATTAGAGGTTCGTTTCCAGAAAGCAGCCCAGCAGTCACAGCAGGGCCATTGGGTCAGTCTGGAGAGCGCATTGCTAAGAGTACTCACATGGGGTGAGATCTGGCGAATGACCCCGCTGCGACTGAGCTTTATCGTTCGTTCGGCGTACGATGTATTACCGTCTGGTGTTAACATAGTTAAGTGGTCGGCGACCAACGATCCGACTTGCCCGCTTTGCAAAGCGAAGCAGACACTTGAACACGTTCTGTCCGCATGCAGGAAAGCCCTAGGTCAAGGCTGATATACCTGGCGACACAAAAAGGTGCTAAAAGAGTTAGCAGCCGTTGTTGACCAGGCTAGGATGCGGGCCAACGCTAGGGCCAGTCCTACCATCGTCCCCATACGTTTCCTCAAGGCTGGGCAAATTCACAAAGGTAGAATCAACAAAAACTCATACGCTCCATCTATGCTAGACTCTGCGAGGGACTGGTTACTGGCGGTTGATCTACCAGGCCATGAAAGGTACCCTGAGTTAATCCGGAAGACCGGCCTGCGACCTGACATAGTTCTCCACTCTGCGGAGAAACGGCAGCTCATCCTGATTGAGCTGACCGTCCCGTATGAGTCGCGTATGGACGAAAATCACATGTATAAGCTCTGGAATTACGGCGATTTAGCAGCCGGTCTGAGGAGAGACGAGGCGTACACAGTACGTGTCTTTGCCGTAGAAGTGGGAGCGAGAGGTCTCGTCTCCACTTCACTCTACAATGTGGTTAAAGAACTAGGATTGCGCGGTAATGAACGGAAACGGACACTTAAACGGCTGGGCGAGGTTGCTGAGAGGGCCTCGAGCTGGCTTTGGACGCAACTGAACAAAGTAGGGGACGGGCCTCGGTGAGCTGGTCCGGGTGTCTAGTGGAAAAGAGTTTCTCATCACTTGAAAGTCAATCGTGTCCGAATTGTCTGTCAGTGTTCCTCTGCCACCTGCTAACAAAAGTCCAACATGTGTCCGGTATACCAATCGTAAGCTTGTCGCTCGGTCGTCCAGGTATGCAGACTGCTCTAATTATGCTACCGCGACAACTTCTTATCTCACAGTACCTTCTGCAAATCACCGAGTCGTCTTGTCCCTATCGGAACACCATCCGGTAAATTCGTGCAGCAGGGAAACCAACCCTGAGCTTCATGAACTCAGGTGGGCCCACTCTCTGAAAACGTCTAGGAGCTCGTGGGCCGAAACGTTTGTCGACGAGAGATTACTTCTACTGACGATTGGTAGATCCCTGTTGTACATGCTCCCCTGTGGAGTTTATTCCTATCATAAGACTTCATGTCGATGGATAACTAGGTGCTATTCGGTCTAGTGTTTGTCCACCCTTCGATCCTGCCTGAAGGTTATGATTCAATAAAGAATATCGCCGTCTGGACGGCAGACTAACATGGCGAATCCCAGATGCGCGGTTCAATCTCTATAGAAGTTGTAATTAAGGCACCCATAACTGCTACTACAGCCCACTTCCTGTGCGCATACGGGCAAGATACTGTTGACTGCTTTGTCAGTTGCATAGTGATGCTGTGAATTTGATGTTGACTTATAGTTAACTTTTATCCCGTTAGCTTGTATGAATCCACACAGATACATTACCAGTCTATCCATTTGAAAAGTGAGGCCGACCTATGCAGATGTGGGACAGCTGAAGGCTACTGTTTTCGCTGGAATCCCTCCTAAAAGATATAGCTGCCTCCCCCCCCCCCCAAAAAAAAAAGTGGGGGGGGGATGGAGGTGGAGGGGACCACTCGCTGCACTGTCAAGCGTGAACAAACCTTGCAGATTTGTACCTTTTCTGTTGAAATTGCCCACTATAGCACAGCACCTTTCCACTGTATTCTAAATGTCACACAACTAGTAAGTGATGGGTAGATAAGGTTAGTTGCGTATCCTATACAGGGCGTTGCAGAACCAACCCTAACAGCAACTGGCTGTTGTGCGGTTTTTTTGGCAAATTTACGTTCAGTAGTTTGGACGGTCGGCTTTCTTGATACCACTGTCGAAACCAACGCAAGACGCATGGCCCGTAGTTGGGATCGAGGAAAACGTGCACAAAACAACACAACGTAACGTTTCGGCTGGGCAGCCTTTTTCAAAACACAAGTGAAATACACAAACGAGGAATGGAGAGTATGTAGGGATTGGTTTGAGTGTCTTCTTGTTGATATCGGAGAGGTGTTCCCGGAAACGATCAGCTAGCTTCCTGCCAGTCTCCCCAATGTATGCCTTGCTGCATCGTTTGCAGATAATTGCATAAATTACGTGGCGGGATTAGCAGGTAAAAGGTTCCCTAATTTGAAAAGAACTATTTGGGAAACTGACCGAAGAAGTCTGGACAACGAAAGGACATGTTTTGCAGGTGCTGCGTAAGCACTGAGTAGTCCCAAGAGGAAGTGCTGTGTGGATCGATGGGAGTCGGCTTCGGACAAGTATGTCTTTAAGGTTGCGATCTCGTCTGTAAACTAATCTAGGTTTCTCACTAAAGATAATCTTGGTGTCCGGATCAGAGCGGAGGATTTCCAAATGACGAAAGAATACTTTGGAAGCAACCACATTGTTAGGGTGAAAAGTCAAGATCAATTTAGGTCCATCATTGGTGGAGTTACGTTTGGTAGGAAAAGCATCTCTCCTGGTGATTGCTGAAACTTTGTTTAGAGCCCCTTGTAGAATGTGTTCCGGATAGAAACGGGCACGGAAGAATTTAAGAAGTTCAACTGATTTATCAAAGAAGTCAGAATCATCAGAGCACAACCTGTGCAATCGAAGGAGCTGTGAATATGGAATATAATTTTTACACAGTAGTGGGTGAGAAGACGTATAGAGGAGATAACTGTGAGAATCCGTGGGTTTGTAGTAGGCTGTGGTTTTCAGACACGAGAAATCGATGCTAATCGTGATGTCAAGAAAGTTAACTGAAGTGGTTGAGATCAGTGAGTTGAATTTGATAGCCGGATTGAAATTGTTGTTATAAGTTAAAAATTGGTCAAGCTCAACCATGGACATTTCGGTGATACCGACGCCATCATCTATGTATCTCCTATACACCTCCGGAAACTTGCCCGGGTATGATAAACTGACCTCGTATTCCAGGTGGCCCATAAAGAGGCACGCGTAACTAGGACCCATCTTGGTGCCCATCGCGACCCCACTGATCTGGTCAAAATACTCACCATTTAAGTTAAGGGTCAGTGCCAGTTCGGCAAGGCGTACAAGAAATGAAGTAGGGATGATCGGGTTGGACCTTCTGTCCAAAAAGAACTGGAGTGCTTTAAGACCATCAGAGTGAGGGATAGACGTATAGAGGGAGCATACGTCTATCAGGAAAAGATGATAGGTTTTACCGGGAAGTAGTCTGATGGTTGAAATATTTTGGTCACTTGAAACGTCATGGAAGTCTAGAGAGAACAATAATGGAGGGGTATATGCCTGGGAAGAGAGGAAGAGGAAGGCCAAGGAGAAGATGGGTGCAGGATGTGGCAGATGATCTCCAGATGGGTGTATCAGACGCAGGACATCTTGCTCAGGATAGGAAGGTTTTCCGGAGGGTTGTTATGGCAGCGAGGTTCCGCGAGGGACATGCTACTGAATGAATAAGTCTGATGGATTCGAAAATGTTGAGGGCATGGTTGGTGTCCTTGACAAATGAAGGGAGATGGTGACAATCGGTTATAAAATACTATCTAAAAATTCAGAAAGATACACCGTGGGACAGGAGCATGGAGATACAATGGGACGTCCAGGGTTGTTGGGGTTATGGATCTTAGGTAGCAAGTACATACACGGTTTGCCAAGTTGGCTGTCAAAAACACGCATATTGTTGGCCTGCTTAGTAAGAGTACCATGTGAAATAAATGATTGTAACGTGTCCTTGACTTTCTTATTGTTGGAGACTGTGGGGTCGTCCCTTCTGGCGGAATAGAAAACCGGGTTTCCGAGTTGGGTACTGGCTTCCTCAATATAAAGATCCTTCCTCCAAACCACTACAGCGCCCCCTTTGTCAGCTGACTTTATAACAATTTCGTTCCTCTTTCTGAGGGAGGACAGTGCCAGCCATTCACCTTTGGGGAGGTTGGATTTAGGTAAAGGCCTTTGTTCCAACTGTTGGATAGTATGGAGCGTGTGGCTGATTGTCACAGACCTCTGGGTGACCTTGCTGGTCTGTGGCTCGTAACTGGGCCTATGACAGACAGACTAACCTTCAACACACACTGAACCCGAACGCACACAGAGCACACACGACAATCTTTATTGGAAGTACAGGTAATACATAGACAGTTGACTTCCCGCCGTGTGGCCACCTATTGCCTGGACCCTCTGGCTGAACGGGCTTTACAATCTCCTCGTCCCCAGTAGGTGCGGCAGGCAATCTTCTGGTGTACAAACCACAACCCGGCAGGATACGCTCTCTTCTATCGCCACGCTGACCCAATCAAACTGTCACAGTCTCTGTCTTAGTGCAGGGTCAGAGTGTCAAGGTTAGCCACTCTCTCACAGCACATATACATAAATACTCTACACAATAACTATCCTATCCTAACACAAAACTGTACATAAACTATCCAGTCACTAACAGAAATATATCCTAACTTTAATACTATAACCTAAACTATCCAGTCACTAACAGAAATATCCTAACTCTAATACTATAACATAACTGTCTTGCTAACCGTCCTCTCTTCCTGACCGACGCACACCCAATGTCCCTTCTTCCTTCTACCTCGTGTCTCTTGACCCCGTTCACCAGCTCAGTCCCAAAAGCAGTCATCGTGTTACTACAACAAAGTTCAGTCTTTCTTGCTTTATCCTGAGCGCTGGTTTCGCCGTGCGATCACAGAACGGACTTGACCAGTTACGGCCCTGACCTTTGTGTCAACCCTGGGGTGTCACGTCAACACCCCCACCTTACGGTGTGGTACACTGACTGTACTTGATAGGGTTGTGACATTCACCCTTCCTCTGAACTGATACTTCCTGACAAAGTCAAGTATCAGCAAAGCATGGCCTGCCATCATGTACAGTCATCTTTTTAAATTTTATCGTCAACATTTAGTTACCTAAAAAAAAAAAAAATAATACGTCATGTACTTTTGGGTCAATCACCTAAGGACAAACTATCTGGCACATATTTAATGGGTATATACATTCAATGGGCAAGCTCCTCCCTGATGGGTAGAAATGGTATCAGCCCTTGACACAAATACGTCACTACTCATTACACCTTCAAATCATATGGGTAATGATATAAATAAATATTTGGGTGGACACTCAAATCGTCCGGGACCCAAGTACACCTTACTTCACTTACTGTGCAAGTAAGACGCCACTATATACACTCCCAAGCCGTTTAACCAACGACACCGTGATTTATAACAGTGGGCGTCATGGACTATCCCCACAAGGCTTGTCCATGGTTGTGAAAAGGAGTCATGACCTGACTCCCCGACCTACAGTCGTATAATGTGTCCGCGAATCCGCAGTACCTGCCAAGACACAAATCACCCCATATGACCCACAGTGCAAACTAGGCAGTAAACAAATCTGTGGCCAGTTGGACACACTCCCATCCTCCAAGGATAGTGCTACTCCTCAAATGTAGTCTCCATATATGCGATACTAGTTACAACATCATTAACTCTTCATGTGAGTGCCCTTGTAAAAGTACAATCTAACTTTCATTTAAATTGTCAATCATCAATTTTAGAAAGCAAAATAAACAATTTAAAGAGAAAAAACAATTAAAATAAGTTCATTTTACTGCCAAACTAAATTGTCAGTTATTTTAAAGTCTACTAGTTTACAAAGTTATCTACCTATAATGCATTATTGTCTAACATATACTTTAACATTTACATTTAGTGCCCATAGGACACTTAGTTAATATTAAACTCATTGAAACTTTTAATAAAAGTAATGGATTTCAGATTAAGTTTCAAAAACTGAAGAATATTATTATTGCAATTTGAGAATACTAAAACAAAAATAATTGCAAATCAAACAATTAACATTACTTATGTAATCTAACAAAAATCTTTAGCAAAGAAAATAAAATAAAATATATTTGTAGAATCCAAATGGATTGTCCCACAAATAATTTTACACTGAAAAAAAATAAGCAAAATACATACATAATAATTTCACAAACAAAAGTCATTACACTATATTCATTCCAACAAAACAATAAAATTTAAAAATCAAAATAAATAAGCAAAATATACATGAAATAATTTTCAAACTCAAAATTATTTCCCTTTTATAAATACCACCTCAATAGTTACAAATCAAAATAAATAAGAAAAATAAATACCGATAAATTACTCATCATAGATACCAACACAATAATTACAAATCAAAATAAATAAGAAAAATAAATTTAGATAAATTACTCATCATAGATATCAACACAAAAGTTACAAATCAAAATAAATAAGAAAAATACACAAATAAAAATTGTGCAAACGAAATTGAATGAATAAACTTATCAATTCAAAACCAAATAATATACATGAAAGAAACATGTACAACATATAGCACATACAGAACATATAAAACATATATAATCCATACAACATATATTATATTAAAGATGAACATAATAAGATTAACTTATAATATGACAATCACAACATAGACTTCTATTTTATACATTCATTCCCTTTTATTCCAATTACACTCTTCTTTCATACATCACATTTTCCATTCTGCTGAAGTCCTTAGAATGATCATCACCTCTATCTTCCTGTTGAGTAATCTTTTACGATTATTAAGTTCACTGGTTTTAGGCTAGAACAGTACTTGTATACACTGCTACTTGTCATTTACTGTTGTTCAATTGGATCTATGAAACTTGTGGTCGAATTTATAGTCATCTGCATCTACACAGAAAGCTGAAATTGAGAATGTACTCTCTGATGTGCCAGGCAGATGTACACACATTTACCAGCATTTACTGCTAATAGTCAACAAACCGGTTAAAATAAAACATGCTTTATTATTTCTGATACTGCACTGTATACTGTTGACATGTGCATGTTTATTAGTAATGCCTCATAGATTATCTGCTGGTCAAGGAATCCAACATTTTGGATTTACAGAAAAACCCTCCAAAGTCCAAATTTATCTTGAGGATTTCCCCAAAATTGTGATTTTTCAAAACCCCACCACCAATAAGGAGATCCGAAGCTTACTCGACCTCATCAATCATTACAACCAATTTACCCCGAACATCATCCAGGAAACTGTATTTTTCACAAAACTATTAAAAAGGGAGCATTCCAATACAATTGAGTTGAACCGAGAACTAGATCAGACTTTCACCAAAATCAAGACTCTTTTCTCCAGTTCCCCTATTTTAAATCTGTCTAATATCATATTACCATTTGTTATCAGATATCATACCAGTGGTACGGCAGTTGCATTATGTCTGATGCAGTGTGATGGCGAGATGTTACACCCGAACTGCTGTGTGAGCAGTAAGTTGCCTCCAGCCCAGGTACACTATGTTACGGCGAAACAGCAGTATCTTGCGATGATTGTCTGTGTGACAAGACTCAAGCGTTACCTCCTGGGCAGACTCCTTGTCCATGGGACACATAACCAGCCATTGCTCGTCATTAAGTCTGGTGCCCCAGAGAACAATCGAATCGCCAGATGGGCACTACCACTGCGAGATTTCCAAGTATAGATCAAGCGCCTTAGATTTACCAGCAGGAGGAGTCCACTGTAAACGGGATTTGTTAGCCGTTGAAAGAAATGTAGTTTCGTCAATAGGCCCAGTGGGGGCGGGTGGTTGACCCCAGTTATGATGTTTCAGGCGTAGACGGCGATAGAAGAAGTGTGCATCCTGGAGGAGAGTGTAAAGGCATACATTGGGGAGACTGGCAGGAAGCTAGCTGATCGTTTCCGGGAACACCTCTCCGGTATCGACAAGAAGACACTCAAACCAATCCCTCTTCATTTTAATAGCCCTGACCGCAGCGGTAAAGATGACATATCTGTCACAGCATTAAAATCTTGCTCTGGCGATCATACTACCCGCCTCGCTTTGGAAAATCGCCTTATCCACAGCCTTGGCGTTCTTAGTCCAAGAGGTATCAATATCCAACATACCTTCATCTAAATAGTTCTAATCTTATCACATTTTCAATGTTAATTATTTTTTTTAAATTTCATTTTATTACCTTATTCTATTTCTTATCAATATCATTTATGTATCATTAACACATGCATTTCTTTTATTCCTAGTATTGTGACTATATTTTTTAGCCATCGTTTATTTTATTTTATTTCATTTATTCCGCTTCACATTTTTTAAACGTCGCTCACGTCACCCCTTAGAGATCTACATACTCTCCATTCCTCGTTTGTGTATTTCACTTGTGTTTGAAAAAGGCTGCCCGGCCGAAACGTTACTTTGTGTTGTTTTGTGCACGTTTTCCTCTTTCCCATTTTGTTGAGCTTTTTAGTCAAATTTCTCTGGAATTCATTGTATTAGCTTGACTGCACTCACCCCCATAGTGTCACCAGCTGGGATCGAACCCGGCATCCCGGTATTACGAAGCGTTCGCATCGACTTAGTCACAGAGCCGACACAGGTAGATAACCCAACAATAGTAGATTGCCATATTTTATCGCATAGTCTCTCTCTCTCTCTCTCTCTCTCTCTCTCTCTCTCTCTCTCTCTCTCTCTCTCTCTCTCTCTCTCTCTCTCTCTCTCTCTTATTGTACCCCACCAGGACATCACACAAGCGATAAATACCCGGTGGCACAGAGTGCCACGATGCGGATGAGGATCACAAGTGGAGAGGTCCCGGCTATATTCAGGGCCTCTGGAAAAAGCTAGGGTGGGGCTTCCAATAACGAAATATTGCATCGTATATGAGGACGACTTACGAATGACGTAGTCAGTCGTACGCCTAAACATATCATAAGTGTCAACATTTAGGTGTTTTTTTCGCAACGGATTTCTAACACTCTTATCTCTAGTCGCGGTTGCACGCACTCTTGTTTTGTTTTCTCCGGTCTCTTGATTTTTATCATCCCTATTACATTACTTCTTTCATCACTTACGTTGAACTTTTCCCTAGAGTAAGCCTTGTGCCTTTTAATATGGATAAAAATGTTTACCTGTCAGATGTTTTCATTTTTTTACAGCAGCTATCTGTTTTATTCTTAGTCTCTTGAGAACCTTTATTTTTGATTGTATTTATTTCAATGATTTAAAGGTACGCTACATTAATTCACTTTTTTACATCTCTTCTGTGTTGCTGTAAGACACGGCCGAATATATCATTGGCCTGAATGGCACTGCTTAACTACTTCAGTCTCGCAGAAACTTTAACGTTTGAAACGAAAAATATTCTGGTTTCAAGAATGGTTGCTTAGACGATGTGAAAACTTTGACGTGTCTAAACTTGCTAGACCCACCTCATTATAAAAACTCTTTTTGCATTCCCACAGCTCCTTGGACTAAACATGTTGTGCTCTCTTTGTTTCGTGCTCTTTACCCTGAGCATATCCCACAACAGGCTCTGATAAAAGTACCCAGTCAGACAAAATTCCCAAACAAAAGCTAGTCCACTGGCGATAGACCCAACTGATACTAACTTTCCATCCTAACAATGTTGGTGCTTTCAAATTACTGCATCACCACTTAAATATCATCCTCTCTAGTTAAGACACACAGAGGGTCTTTAATGAGAAACCCAGAGCTGTCTAAAGGTGAGACCGAAATCTAAAAGTTATACTCGTCTGAAACAAGACTACATCGGAATGTGTCAACACTTTCTTTTGTGACTATGGAAAGCCCTACACTACACATGCCTATTCATTAACCTGACCGCATCGGCCAGTTTCCCGAATGGTTCGTCCTAGATCAAGGTAGCCTTACTTGCGAATTCCGAAATTTAATCTATGCTGTCACCTGTGCAAGATTTAAAAAAAAAAAACACATGCATTTGGGAAACGCCAGGAAGCTAGGTGATCGGCTTCGTGAACATCTCTATCTTTTGGAGATTGACAAGGAAATTCTCAAACCCGTCCCTTTCCATTTTAATAGACATGACCACAAAGCCAGCAACAACAACAACAACAACAACAACAACAACAACAACAACAACAACAACAACAAAAAAACATTTCTGTCACCGCTATAACATTTCTCTCTGGGGATCAAGCCACATGTTTCTCTTTGGAAAATCACCTTATGCATAGATTAGGTGTTCTGACACCCCAAGAGGTATACATAGTCAGCACACCTTTATAAAAACAACATAATCAATCTTATTGTCTATTTCGGTATCTTTTACCTATTATTGTTATTATGTTCCGTTATTTCTTATAATTTTTTTACAATTATTATTATCATTGACGTCATTGTTATTAATACTGCTATCCCGACTATTATTCCTACTGTTTTTTTTTTTTATATTTTTTTTTTTTTATTTGTATTGCTGTTTTCGTCCCTTAATTTATTTGAGTGGTTCTGTGTGTCTTTTCTTCTTCTTATATTTTATTGCTTTTCAAACTGGCCATTAAAAATCCCCTTTGTTTTTGTTGTTTTTGTGATTTTTGTGTGTGTCGATAAAGGCTGCGGTTAAAACGTCTGATTCCTTCTGTATATGTATCTTTCCTCTTCCATTTTTCGTTAAGTTTCGTGGTCACATTTGAAGTGATTATTTTCTAGCATCTGAAGAGTCTTTGCTAGAAGCAAAAACATTTTTTTTTTAAAGAATATCGTCTACTTGGCCCTATGGAGACAAAAGTAGAATATATATTTGTGGACAAACGCCAGGAGCAGTTTCGTCGAGTAGAAACAGCGATAGGCCAAATTAAATATGTTTATCGAGGCTTATTCGCTCAACTGGCTTGTCTGCTGGGAATGTGTGAATTTGCATAAATATTTTCCCGTCTTGTCGCTTTTCCTACATAAAGGCCATACCGGCATCACGCGCGTTGTGTTTAATCTATTTATAGCAAGTATTGGTTGGTTTAGGTCGTTTTTGTTTTTTTTTTTTTTTTTGTACATTGACTTGGACTTGGACATGATAATCGGGGCAGTCTAGTATTTGGAAGAAATTTGAAATCTGCAATTTTTATTACGTTTATACACATGCAAATATCAGGTTTATGGCATTATATGTTCGTGAAAAATAGACTGCAAACGATGCTTGTATACAATAAGTGTACAGTGCGTCACTTAAGGGTGTGGATAATATTCTTCTTCTTTTTCTCCTTCTTCTTTCTTCTTCGTCTTCTTCTTCCTCTTCTTCTGAACATATTTTAAAATATATTTTTTTAGCCTACAAGTCCAAACAAAACCTCCAACAGTAGGAAGTTCATTTCGTAAAGTTGTAAAATATAAGGACGGTAGACAGGCAAAGACTTCGAACGTGTTTCTTGAAATCAGGCACAACCTTTCTAAAGACGGAAAACTTCTGTATTGCACTAAGATGTTTAGAAGATCAATATTGAGAGCAGAATTTTCCTCCTGTAGGGTCAAAATAATCCATAACTTGCTTAGTGCCCGCTAGAATGCCCCAGATAAACGTATCGATGCTGCTACTGTGGGCGCCTAATAGATCACTGTTTGCGTCACTAATTGACGCCCTCGTACCGCCTAAACCCTCAATTTATCCTCGGTCTCTGCGGCACTGATAGTGACGTTTTTGTTACTTAATTATGCAAATATCAGTGTGCAGAACCGAAGTACCCAGACTGAAAGAGAGCGAAGCTCGTCGCGGAAGGGTACAAGCAAGTGAAGAGAAAATAGAAATGTCTTTTTGGGGGGGAAAGGGGGTGGGGAGGGGGGGGGGGGGTTGCAAATTATGTCTAATAGGCAAAATATCTGACGCACTGCCCCAACTAGTAGCAGAGAGATTATGAGTATTTCTCTGAGTTTTTTCTTCCATTTGTGTCTCATCTGAACTTCATTTTGATTTTCTATTTTTTTTTCGATCTATCTATCCATAAAAAATAAAAAGGTAAAGTAGGGAGATGTAAACCAGCGTCATTGCAAACGGTTATA
>CAJHNH020004533.1:17500-36854 GCA_905116865.2 Candidula unifasciata
ATTCCAACAATACTGCAGACGAGTCACCACTTAACTGTTCTTTTTCTGTGCCAGTGGAAATCATACACAACGTTCTTCACTGGCTTACCTGAAACCTGTCAGTAACAGAAACATTTCGAAGCTTGCACACGCAAAGAAAAATAATGCATAATAAAAATGCGTAAGGCAGCTGTAAGATGTGCTAAATTTAACGGAGCCACACCAGAATTCAAGCTCACTGTTTGCAGAAAAGGTTAATCACGAAAGCCTACACTGCACCCGCGAAAGTATACGTCATTCTGGAAGTAAGTGGCCACTGGCTATTTTAGTAAATTTACCTACACATCCGAGGAGGTGGGGGGGGGGGGGGGGGAGAGGACTTTACATTACATGAAATCCATAGCTCACAAGAGGCACCAAGCACTTAGCTCAGTAGCCTGGTGACAGAACTGTGGACGCCTGTTCCAGAAATAACAAGTTTACATAAAATCCAACTTCAAACAGATACATTTTCAGAGCGTCAGTGATCAGTTGGCTTTGGACCAATGAGGCTGGAAGTCTTGATTTGTATACAGTGGTCTGTACTAACTGGATAAAACGCTCAGAGATGAACAGGCAGGTTTTCGGCCAACACGGATCCTGTACTGACCATATAGCCACATTACGTATTATAAAAGAGCAAAGCATTGAACTGAACTCACACTTTACATTGGATTTCATAGACTATGAAAAAGCATTTGACAGCATAGATAGGGAATCTCTATGGAAATTAATGGGAGCACTTATAGAATACGACAGAAAATTATTAACTCAGTAAAAGCAACATATAAAGATATGAAATTAGGAGGTATTCATGAGGTAAAGCTAACAAATACCTTTGAAATAAAAATAGGTGTGCGACAGGGATGTCTTTTGTCGCCTCTCCTATTATTACTGGCTAAAGACTGGATTATGAAGACAGTAAATGCTAACAGCTAAGAATGGAATTCAGTGGACCCCTACAAAACAGCTTGATGATCCGGACTTCGCTGATAATATTTCTCTTCTGTCCCATTCACGGAATCAGATGCAAGATAAATTAAATATACTTGATGCAAGATCACAGCAGCTAGGTCTGAAAATCCACAAAGGAAAGACAAAGATAATAAGAATAAATCAGGCAAATATCCATGTGGTTTCTCTTAATGGTACCCCACTCCATGACGTGGAGTCGTATATCTATTCGGGCAGTAATATAGATAAAGATGGGGGAACTGATAGAGCTATTAAAAAAGTATACAAAAGGCAAGAGGAGCTTTCATAGCACTTGGGAATTTTTGTGGAGGTCAAATAAATATAAAAGAACATACTCAACTTAAATGTTTTTAAATTCTAATGTCAGATCAGTACTTTTAGCGGAAACATGGAGAACAACTAAGGCAATTACTAATAAACTACAGACATTTATTAACTGATGCATGCGCTGAATAGAGGAAATAAAATGGTATGATAGAATCACCAATGTAGAGCTTGGGGAGAGAATTAAGTAAGCTCCAGTGACCAAGAGGTGAATAAAAGAACGCCGGAGTTGGATAGGACACACACTGAGAAAACCGGAGAACAATATAACTAGAATATCTTTGTATTGGAACCCAGAAGGGCATAGGAATAAAGAAGGGAAAAAAAAAAAAAAAAAACACACACAAAGAAAGGAGCTGGAGAATAAAGTTAGAAAGATGAGAAGGACATAGGGAGAGCTGCATGCGATAGCAAATGATATAGCGACTTGGTGAGAGTTGATTAAGGGCCATGCTTCATTAGGGGCTAGAAAGGCGGAAGAAGACTAACTGGATGCTCTGGTCATTGTCAGGTTTTTATTCTCCGGAGCATTTTCTCTTAGTCCGCTTTAGGCTAAGTAGCTCCGTTTGGGTTGTAGGGGGCAGTTTGAGAGGGCTGGGTTGGGGTGGGGGGGGGGGGAGTGGGAGGCCAAGACCATACCAATTGAAACCACAGAGCAAGTCGTAAAGGCGACTAGTTAGGGCTTTGTTGAAATCGGATGTGTTGGTTAAAAAGCACACATATCGCCACCTTGCTATAAGCCACAATACAAAGTTCCTGCCAGCCTTTTAAAGGTGAATGTTGAATTATGAACTGACATCATAGCACTCTGAACACTCTCATAACCACTCCATCTATCTTCAGCAGCTAGCAAAGAGTTCTAACTCTGATGGCACCAAGTTGTATATCCGTCTCGCCTTTCCCTTGAGCGCCGGCCAGATTCCCTGGCAACTTCTCGCAGCGCCATCATCTCAGACCGCAACGATCTATTTGTACCTCTGCACTGCTAAAAGGCCATCACAAAATCTAGCTTGTCATACATCAACTCACCACCAGTTGGTGCAGAACCGACCAGTCTATCTGCCTACTCGTTTACCAAAACATAGGCATCACCTGGAGAAAATATCCAAAAGATGCAAACTAACGAGGGACCTCTGAAGCGTTACTTGCCAACTCTGCACGGAACATGTGTGTCTCCACCTTTCTCAACATTCTCTTTGAATCAGTTACAATCATGGCATGTGTGTGTACAGCTGATTCTCAGGCCAGCGGAAGTCTGCAGTAACTGCCGCCATCTCCATTCTCAAACTATGTTAGTTGCAAATCCTTTACAGGACGTTGCAGAACCAGTCCTAGCATTTTTTTTGGCTGTTGTGTTTTTTTTTCTAGGCAAGTTAACATCCTGAATTTGCCATTGCTTGCTAGACGGTCGGCTTCTCGATACAACTGTCAAACCCAACGCAAAGCGCTAGGCCCGTAGTTGGAATCGAACCCGGTACCCTGGCGTTAGGAAGCACGTTTGCAACAGACGCCGACTTTCAAACTATACGTTGTAAAAATCATATACCAGGCTTTGCTGCATTAAGTGTTGGGTGACAAAAGGCCAACACAAAAGAAAAAAAAAGAGACCGAATCCTTATCAGTTTGAAAATATATAATGGACGAAGACGGTCCGAATACATGACTACCACTCACGAGTGCTAGAGGTTCCGGGTTCATCCTCGGTAAGGGCTGGGATTTTTTCATGTGGACATGGACTTCTAGTAATTCCCCCTGGTGTCTGGGTAGTGAGATCGGACACCTGTGTGCATTGTTGCGCAGGTAAAACATCCCTTGGCAGTTGGAAATCAAAAAGAGTAGCCTAACGGCGCTGTCCTAGCAAAATTTGGAGTTTAAAACCAACCCAAACTATTTCAGGATCCTCGCCGGTGCTACAAATCCTCTGCACTGTGCTCAGTTTCTTCAGACTCACACTTGAGTTAGAAGAAGAACAGTGCACTTATGGGCTACTACCCGTGTGCCATGAAGTTGATTCTTTGTTCAAACATCAAATCTCACGCGGACATGAATACGAGATAGGAGTCTGTTACGTACATAATAGAAAGATGACGATGGGTACTATGTCCAAGGGGACTGTGTTGGGTTGCTTTTTTCCTCTCTCCGAGCTTAGAAACCTGCCAGGAACGCAAGTCAGATACTGGAGAATGAAACGTGTTAAAGAAAAGAAAACAAACTACAGTAAAGTTCCCTCCTCCTCAGCAAGAGGTTATTAGGTTATAATATTAATACCACAATTGTATAGACTATTCTGCACTTAATGTGTGGCATCGCTAGTATCATGCTAGCCGCCTTCACATCCCATGCCATTTCCTTGACCCTATACTACGCTGCTTGGAGCTGAGAGTCTAGAAATTCGTCTGTAACTAGGTCATAATTTAACACAGCGCGCCAGACAGGCTATCATTATTACCAATGTCAGTAATTTCCTTCTCGGGTTATCTGTACTTCATTGTAAACAGACCTCAACGAATTGCCTAAGGAAACGCTACCGTGATGAAAATACTCTAAAATGGATCAATGGTAGCCTAGGTAGCGTAAAGGCTACACGCTGGCCTGCTGGCGTGATGGTCTTGGTTTCCAAACCACATAAAGTCGGATGTTTCTTTTTGTTTCTCTAATGTTTAGGTAAAGTCGCTGAAAGTAAAGATGACCGTCGTGATGTTGATCATCATCATGTATCAGTTTCTTTGAAAAAATGTTGCTCCATCACGGTCTGCCTGCATGAAAATCTGTCTCTCGCCAGCTTCCCTGCCTCGTGAACTTTCATATTCAAGGAGTCGCTTACATCTTATGCTAATCTTCGTGTTGGTCGGTCCCTGTTACTCCTTCCTGGGACTATGCCTTCAGCTATTACTTTTTCGAAACCGCACTTGATATGATCCAAATATTTCGGCTTCCGAGTAAGATGCTGTTTATTAGCCAATCATCCCTGATGTTCAGGTCTTTTAAAATGTCAGTGTTACTACTCTTCTTTCTCCACGGTATTCTGAGAATCTTTGTAAAGCATTTTAGCTCAAATGCCACTATTTTTTGACTTAAGGACTGGGAGATAGTCCACGACTCACAACACTCACGTGACATTAACCACCAGATTTATCGAGCGACGATTAGCAAATGAAAATAGGAAACTAGGGTAATATGCCCGATGAGTGACGTTAAAATCCAACAGGACCTCACAACGAGGGATAAACACCCGGTGACACAAAGCGCCACCATTCGAATGAGAATGTCCCGGACACAAATACTTGTTCAGTAGTGTGGCTTCAAAATTAAGAAGACAAAACAAAAACAAATTGCCTTCCTTGCTCAGACGGAGTTAGTTATGTCCAATGCATTAGTGACGGGAAAAATTTGTTTTACTTACTAAACGGAAAGAGATGTGTTTATCTTATAATACTAGTCTCATGATTGCATAGACCATTCAAAGCTCAATAAATGACAGTCAGTATCATGTTTATTTCCCATTTTAACGTATGCCAATTTTTAAACTGCATCGACCAGAAAGCATAGAAACTAGGCAGTAAATAATTCATAATTATGACTTCTTCTTCGCGATCACCGGCTGTAAACTCCGACAAAAACTTCAGACTTTATGTTCCGTAGCATGAGTTTGGGTGCAATTCCGTTTTAAATTCTCAGTTCTTTGCAAGGAGACTGTTGGTTCCAAACCCTAGAGGAAGATGCCTTGCAAACTCCGAAGAAAACACCTTTAATTAGTCGAATTGTGTGACAGCAGTAGGATAAGTTCCTTTTAAGAATAATGAAGGTGTTAAAGGTGCCGAAGGTGCTTAGGAAGCTAAAGGTGCTGCCTGGTGCTTCTGTCCTGCGCCGTATCCCGACGACTGCAGCCGCCACTTGCCACTGCCTGCAATAGCCTGCCCCGTCGTGTATATTTAAAAAAAAGGAAATTAATTTGGCACATGATGCTATATATTATTTATTTTTAAGAAAAAAAAAAAGCAACAGGAAGTTGTGGGGTGTCAATTAGTCGTGTTGGCGTGTCAAATTAAAGGATTTATGGGAATATATATGTCATCGGGTGTCAAAACTGGAATAATTATAGGAAATAGGCTGGTGTGGTATCTTGAGATTAGGTGCCGGTAGTTTATGATTTTAATGCTAGCTAGGCTGCGATTTGTGGGTGGTTTGGTTTTTGGGTTGCCAAGCATATCGTAGGGGTATTACTGTTGGTAGCATATCTTATTTGTGCCACTGTTATTGTCAAATGGTGTGGGTGCTCCACTCTACTGTTAAGTTGTGGTCTGATATATGGGTGGTCAAGTAGGCCGTAGGCGTCTGCTGATAGTTGGTGTAATAATGTCTTTGATAATATTATGTGTTCGAAAGAAGCACTGTTGCAGGATGGTGTGGGTGTCATGGGGTGGTTTGGATAGTGTGGGGTGGTTCAGTGGGATACGTGGCGTGTTGGTAGAGTCGTGGGTTGTCAGTGGGTATCACTGCGTTCAGTGAATGCTTTCGGGTGGCGCAGCGGGTACCAAGGTGTTGGTGCGTGGCATTGGGTGGTTCAGCAGGGTTACATGGTTTGGTATCGGTGCCACTGATAGTGTGGGTAGCAAAGTGCAGTAATTAAAAACTGTGGCAAAGCGGGCGTGTGTCGTGTCCAGCTACGGTTATAAGATTTTCCACTGTATTGTAACCTCTCATACAAAAAAACACTATGTCCTGACTACTTGTTTCCCCTTGAATAATTAACTAATTCACTAATCTTTACCCCAACGAAGACTTGCCTAATTCCCCAATAGGCTTAGGAAGTTGCTTGTCTCACAAGTTCCTTTTTTGAGCTGCCTGGTAAAATTGTACATGACCACACTTTAGGAGTCACAGACCACAGCTAGCTCTGCAATGTCCGGAATACTTTTATCCCCAATTATTCAACCGGTGACAGATATTTCCATTTTGTTGTTCGGTTTGGCTTGAAGCTGACATTATCATGACAGCTTCTACTTCCACCATTGTTCTTGACCATCATTGCCGGTAAGATGTGGCATTCATTTTTTATATTTCTTTTTCAAAACTCCCATCTTGATAGCTTCTTCTTGTCAAAACAGGCACTATAGATTGCTTATCTTAAACTGACGACAGGTCATCTTGGAAACTTTTCTGTTTGACTTTGAGTCACTAATTACCAAGAGGCAAAATTAAAAGCTGTTTGTTTCTCTTTCCAGGGCAATCTTCTGCAAAAATATTTTCTCGCCGTTTACTTTCACTACTATTCTCAACTCACCAACTAATCATCCCTCAACTTATCAACTATTTCTCACAAAGTGAGCAATTTGTTCTTTAAAACCCCCGTCTGGATAACTTGTGCTGGTCGAGTCAACCATTGTAGCTAGCATATCTTTCAATCACTATAGACTTTTTAAAAACTTTGTGTTTCACTTTAAGTCATTAACTACCAAGCGGCCATTTTATCAATTGTTTCCTTGGCTTGCCAGTGAAATCTTCACCATAACAATCATCGCGACGACTTTTCTGGGCAGCTGCTTTTATTTTTCTCCTCAACTCACTAACTACCCAGGTTTTAAATTAACAACTTTTCTTAGAAAAGTGACATTTTTCAATTTTCAAAACCACTATTTTGAATACATAAACTCGGCAAGTGGGAAATGCCTCGCTAAAACATAAGGGATTTCTAGGTAATTTACATTTTAAAACTCTGTTTGCCCGTCTAATCAACTAACCGTCAATGTCATCAAAGACAATAACACACCAGCTATTAGCAGACACATAGACATTCCAATAACAGCGGCACAAACAACATATGTTAGTAACAATAATACACCTATGACATGCTTGACAACCCATATATCAGACCACTCACATAAAGCAACCTAGCTACCACTAAAACAGTAAGTCAACGGCGTCCAATTGCGAGACACCACCCACGTACATTTCTCCATAATTATCCTCGTCGTGACCCTTCGGTGACCACAAATCCCCTCACCTGACATACCAGCACGATGACTTGATTCTACAAACTCCTTTTTTTTTAAATTGAATAAATAAAAATGTAGCATCATATGTCCAATTTATTTCCTGCTTTAAAAAATATGCATGACGCCGCAGGCTGTTGCAAGCAGCACAAGGAATTGCCGGTGGCGGCGGGCATCGGCAGATGGTCTAGGCTGCGACAGGCGGTGGCACCCCGCAGCAACTTTAGCACCTTCGGCAGCTCCAGCATCTAAACACCTTTAGCACCTTCATGATACCTAGAAAAATCGCTATCCTATTACTAACATACTTGTTTTGTTAGGCAGTAGCCCCCCCCCCCACCCCCCCACCCCCCCCCCATTCCTGCGCCCCCTTTCCCTCAATGAATAAATAAATAAATTAAAAAAAAAAATAATGAAGAAACCGGATCCTACACGGAGTAGTCATAATTCTTCAATGCACGCCGTACATGCTGTCGTCACATTGGTTATCCCCTTGTAGGATGCAATTTTTTTGTTATTTTGAATTCCCACCCTGGCTCTTGTCAGGGGCCGCAATATAGCCAAGCCATAAATATGGTCTAATGGCTGAAAGCGGTTTCCGTGACCTCTTCACGGGTGATCCTCATCCGCATGGTGGCACTTTGTGGGTGGGGTAAAAGTACTACTACATGCTGCCGTCATTGCCTATGTTAGTAGTTCCCCCAACCCCCAGGTATTATGTTTGTCCCTTCCTTAGAAGTCGAGTGCATCTGAATAATAGGCAAGGTTCTATCGGTCTGCACACAAATAAAACAGATCCGTAAAACGCAGGTGCACGCAAAACTCAGGTCCCGGAAAAAGACCAAAGTCAAAAGTGAACGAAGAATAAGAACTTTCCACCAGAGTTTTAAACTTGGCGAACACTACGAAAAAGCCCAGAGTAAACTCACTCGATAAAAATAATTCCCACGTACATGAAATCAATGGGATCCAATGCAACGTAGCGCCTACACGCTCACCCACGGTCTGAACGTCTTGGGTTTAATCCCTATCGAGTTGATGCATCTTTTTAACGGACGTCTGAATTAATATTTCTTAGTCATGTTTTCCTTCTAATATCAAATAAAAGATGAAGTCGGGAGTTGTGAACCAGCGTCATTGCACACGGTAATAAACCACAAGTGCTCTGCCACCAGTACGGACAGCTGATAACAAATGGTCTGCCCGTGTCACCGTCCGCACGCAAATCCGTAGCTACAGCCACGTTCCTCCATTTACCCAAGAGTGTTAACTCTGGTACCCATTTCCAGAGGCTGAGTGAACCCCAGGAACCACCCGGTTTCGAACACCGGCAGTGGACTGCAGAGAGTCGACGCTTATTTGAAAGCGACTCTCGACTGCACTAACGCGGCTCGCAATAATTATATATCAGTCTGATGTTTAATGCAAGCGTCCTTGAGGACCTTTTTTTTTCAAGTTTATCCGTGTCTTGAGTTGTCATTTCTTCTCGGTTTTTGTGTTTCAAATCATGATCTTTTCATGTAAAAGCCATTTTAATCTTCTGGCAGAAATAAGATAATGATTGTGAAATGCAGCTGATTTCATAAGTACTATGTCAATGCAGTTTTAAAGAGGATTTCAAATCCTCTTCGAAATTATTAAATTTGTTTCAAAAGGATCCTCTTTCCACACCAATGGGTTTATTGGGTATGTAGTGCTAGATTTTTGTTTTACAGGTCAAGTAGCATTATGTATGTGATGTGGTCAATATCATGACGGCAGCATTTACTTCCCATGTCTTTCACCTGGTACCAATTTTAGGCTGGGTCGAGCTGAGAGCCAAGGGTATGTCTGAAAAAAAAATCCAGCTCGCTGCGGATTTGAACACATGACCTTAGGGGGAACTGACGAGAGTCATGCCGCTACAACGTGGCGGCTTCCCATCAAATTTTTTTAGGTCACCTCTAATTACATGTATCGTGATGAACTGGTCATGTAGAAAGAATGTTAGATGGCATAGAGGCAAAAACGGTGTACACAAGAGATGAGTGGGAGTAGACCCCGAGGCCGGCCAAAATGGCCGACAGATAAATAACATGTTTATTTAACATATCAATATCATGACACACGGGTCTAACTGATAAGTGCTCCGTTCTTCTTTTAACTCAAACCTGAGTCCGAGGTATCCCAGCGCAGTGCACGAATTCTGTAGCACCGTCGAGAATCCTGAAATACTTTGGGTCCATTTTTATCTTCAAATTTTGCCCTGGCAGCACCGTCAGGCTACTCTTTCGATTACCAACTGCTGAGGATTTTTTACGGGCGCAACAATACACACAGGCGCCCGGTCTTACTACACACAGACTGGGGGGGGGGTGTTGGGGGGGGGGGGGGGGGGGGGGGGGGGGGGGAGAACACTAGAAATCCACGTGAAAAATTCCCAGCCTTCAACATTGATTGAACCCGGGACCTCTAGCTCTTGAGGCGCAAACCATGCCTGGAGAACACGCAGCTCCCAGATACTATACATGCAGATCTACAAACAGCTGCAGTCGCCAACTGAAAAGATAAAGACAGTCATTTTGAAAAAGGGAGACGGTATTATTTGCAGCAGTGAACTTCAAAAGCTTGGAATGCTGACGAAAGAGATTAGGCATCAAAAAACTCATCCTTACATTATCACACCATCCCAAAACTGAAGACAGCGAAGATTTGTGATATTTCAGTTACTTGAGTTATCAATTTAGCAATTTTTTTTTTAAATGTATTTTTTTTTTTTAAACCGACACTGTGAACTAATTAACACAAATGTTATGGGGTGTTTAATAATAATAATAATTAACTTTTAAATGTACAAAATTTGATAGCGTCGCTTAGCCACACAATTAGATGAAAGTGCGTATGGGATGTACATAAACTAACAACTGTCGTTATAAAAAGACACATTTTTTTTTTCAGTTATGTGTCCTGTTCATGTTTAAAAAAAAATATTAAACTGAACTTTCAAGGTACATGACAAGTTCACACTGTGTGCCATAAAAAATGTGATTAAAACGTCTGCACACACACACACACACACACACACACACACACACACACACACACACACGCACACACTACACGCACACATACACACAGAGAATGTCTCTCTTGAAATTTCATGTTATGGGAAAGATTTTCACAATTACACAAACTAAGAAGATACAAAATATACATTCTTTAGGATCTGAACATACAGGGGTGACTGGTTCATATACGGTATTGTAACCGATAGCTATGTTAATTTTTTTTTTCAAAATGGCACAACGCTGATTTTGTCTCAGAGTCCTTCGATCCCGGCAGTCCAGCGTCTAGTAGCTACCCCAGCTACACACGCGAACAAACACAAAACATAGATACATATTATATATATATATATATATATATATATATATATATATATAGAGAGAGAGAGAGAGAAAGAGAGAGAGAGAGAGAGAGAAGAGAGAGAGAGAGAGAGAAGTGGGGGAGAGGAGTACTGACATAACAAAAATTATAAAAATAAACTGTGATAACTTTTGTCACATTGTCACACAGAACGTGTAAGAATACAACCTAAGGTCCTAATTTTAAAAAAGTGCAATTATAGTATTTTTAAAAAAAAATCAGATATACACCAAAAGAAAAGACTAAATCTATATACAGTAAACGTCAATACATTTTGACAACGTTCTTGCGTGTTTCTTGGCCCCGTTTCAAGCTAGCTGTTAGGTCTTTGAATAATAACCCGGAGTTCTTGGCAAATAACAACAATTTGTAGTTAACATGGTTTAAAATAAAACCCTAAAGAGGACAGCAGCGAAAGTAGATTATTAATTCTGACTGTCAAATCATGTTCCTGTGTTTGATCATTACTGTTCCAAACTGTCTGTGTACATTCCACAATTTCCATTCTTTTGTGTTATTGCAGCTGTCCAATATTCTACGTCTGCTGCGAATCCAATTTTGTCAAAATGCAGCCTAAATGTTTAGGACAGCTCTGTTTTATTATACGTGTCTAGTTGGGAGTCATGCAAACTCTCTCCACAATAAGATCATGATTATAGACTGTGGCGGCAAGACCATAACTTTTACATTTATTACTAATTATATTCTAAATAGACTTATTATCATGTCTATCCATATCTATCCATAGTTCTGACTAGTAAACTGCCAGCCATTTCTAAATGTGTAAATGACACTGTGATACCAAAACCTCTAACATAATTACACATAACTAGGAAGTTAAACTAGGGTGAGTGAAAAAAAAAAGGAACAATTGACCGTTTCTGTGTAAGCCTTTATCTATGAGAAACATATCAAGATGACGATAAATCCGGTACCCCCGCCACAACACGGACGAGCACGTGAATAACTATAGAGGAATTTAAAAAAAAAGGAGAAATAGACGGTGCGAAACGAAACATAAAGTAACGAAACCTTTCACATAATTTTTTCCAAGATATCTTCTTTGTGATTTTGGTTCCTGTGAATTGTGGTCTTGCCATTCTTCTGTAAAGCCAAATTTATATACAATTTACACATAATTTCCCACAAATGTCACGAATATCTTAGTTTCACTTTTGCACATTATGACCGACTCAGATAAACTCTTTTTTTTCCCGCGCCGTCTTATTTGACAGTCGGCTCTGTGGCTAAGTCGATGCGAACGCCTCGTAATGCCGATATGCCAGGTTTGATCCCAGCTGCGGGCCATGCGCCTTGCGTTGGTTTCGACAGTGGTATCAAAAAAGCCGACCGTCCAGAGAGCAAGGGCAAACTACTGCAGGTAAATTTTGCCTAGAAAACCACACAACAGTCGGGGTTGTTGGGGTTGGTTCTGCAACGTCCTGTAAAGGATACGCAACTAACCTAACCTTTTTTTGACAAAGGTGTACTGCAAGAACTACTTACTAGTCAACTTGAACCATTGTGGCCTAGCTTCTAGACACTCGATTGCGAAAGGGGTGACTTCGGGTCCTGGAACTTTTTTTTTTTTTCCAGTTCGACCTACCCCTTGAAATGACCCTGGCTATTCGACCTACAGGAGCCTAATTGGCTATTAGTAAAGCTGTTTTTTGTACGTAGCCAAAGTGACTTGCTTTAGATTATCTTAGCACTGAAAAACCCCACTGCTATTATTTTTTTTCCATTTCTCTCATGGCAATCCAATAAAAGTTATAAGCAAATTAAATGTTACTGAATATATTACCACTAGCTGATATTCATGGCATACTTTGTATAACTCAAATTAATATTTCACTACACAGATTGAGTAGAATGGACCATTTTTTACTGTCATAACCGACTCACGGAGCATGCTGAGAAATATGGAGACAGGTATGCTCTGTACAGTGTGGCAAGCATCACTTCAGAAGTGCGGGGTAGTTAGCATACTTTGGATATTTTCTTCATGTGATGCCGGTGTGTTGGGAAATGAGTAAATACAGACTGGCCGGTTCTCCATCACTTGGTGTTGAACTGATGAATACCAAGCTGGATGTTGTGTGGGCCCTTTAGGGGCAAATGCACAGCACGGAGGCACTTATAGATCATTAAAGCCTGCGGATTATGGCGCTGCGAGGAGTACCAGGGAATCTGGCTGACGCTTAACACTCAAGGAAGAGACGAGACGGATAAACACTTAAACTGTTACTGGTACCATCGGGAGGGAAACCCTTCGGTTGATGTTGAAGATGTGGGACGGAGCGCTTTTGGGAGTGCCCCGAGTGCCATGATGTCGATTCTTAATTCAACATTCAACATTCAGCTCATATTAAACCATCAAGGAGAAACCACTCTTCCCCCGGTCTTCGATGAGGTACAGGGTGGAAGAAAAGAAGAAGAAGGAGAAACCACAGCGGTGAGTCACATTTAACGCCATCCTAACAGTGTATTTGAACCATTGTGATGACTTGATGGATGGAAGGAGGATGTGGACAACATCACAATGACCATCTTTACTGGTAAACATTTTAGCTAGGCCAGACATAGAAAGCTGTATTATTTTATGAAAAACGGTCTCGATGCAGGTTTGAATCAAAGACTTTCAGAACGGAATACAGGTGCGTAACCACTAGGCTACAGTGGCTTCCATCGCTATACATCTGTAGCTTATGATTCGACAGCTAGCACAGTTTCAGGTACACCGTGTGAATCAGTGAACCGTGTATTGGCTGCTCCAAAGCATGAGGATTTATGTGCACCTGATCACCTCTCCATCTCAGTAGACGACTGAGTGCAAACAAATCACAACACTGGAAGTAGGCACATAGAATTCTCGCACCAAGAAAACAGATTACAAGACTGGAGACCATCAGACAAGTAACGAAGAGACTAAATGTTAACGTCTTAAGAATGAGTAAGAAGACGTAAAGTGGCAAGTACAACGGCATCTGACAATAGACTAAGATATCAATTAAGGAAGAGAGAACTGCCAGTGACCATCTCCACGGTAGGTATACTTAGAGACCTGGAGAGATTAAAACAATTGATGAAACAAGAAATTTAGACATCTTTATTATTGTACAAATATCAGTAATAATACTGGTAAAACTGAAAGAGACAATCTAATGTCAACTGTATTCAAGCACAGACACCTGTAGGAAACATAACATTAAAACAGATAACATTAATTGTATACAAGTAAGTAACAAGTCCTTTTCGACGCCTTCAGGCGTATCGGGCACATAAGGCTAGACCTATATTAGTAGACCAAACGGCACTTAGTGGGTGATGTGGTCAACATAAAGTCGGCTGCCTTAACTTCCTTTACCTGGAACCCATTCAGTCTGGGTCGAACTGGAAGTCAAGGTCATTTTTGAAAAAAGTCCAGCCATACCAGGATCCGAATCCACCATTTTTCGATCCGCAAGCGAGCGTCTAGTCATGGCGACTCCCGACATTAATTGTAGAAGTAATAGAAAGATCCCTTTACAAGCCCTTAGGCGCATCGGGCATTTGGGAAGAGCACCCATATTTTTATAGACCAATCGGCACTCGGTGGGTGATGTGGTCAGCATTACACCGGCCGTCTTTACTTTCCCAGGACATCCCATCCTGGTACCCATTTGAGGCTGGGTCGACCTGCGACGTTCCATAACATTAATTGTATAGTGATTTGAAAAACATATAAATCAATGACAGAAATTACAAATATATACAGTGTAAGGAACTTCCATGTTGTTTTCCCCTCGAATAAACGACAAGAGTCTTGCACGATAGGCAATTGTGGGCTTTGATAAAACAAAACATGCAGCTAAACTAGTAGAGGGTGGCAACAGATTATTATATCGTTAGAAAAAACTGGTTACGTTGATATCATTATCATTATTATAGTTGATAAGATTACAGAAAACTGGTTTCATTGATAACATTATTGAAAACTGGTTTCATTGATATTTCACTAGTCAACAACCAAAATGCACCAGACATGAAAGCAGCTAATCTTAACTAATTCTGGTGTGCTCAGAACGAAAATGACATTCAATCAATCAGGTGCCGTCTCCACAATAAAGGTTGGCTGCAATGGATCTCCAACAAGTCCTGTCTCTTGCCCTTGATGTACACTCACTCATACTGCTTTTCGTCCATCTCTTGATGTTATCCTCCCACTTGTAACGCTGTCTGCCTTTTGCTCGAGTACCTTGAACCTTTCCCTCTAAGATGATCTTTACAATACTGTTATGTCTTTTAATGTGGCCAAAATATTTCACTTGTCTCTTTTTTATTTCCCCTAGCAACAACTCTCTTTTCATTCCCAATTTCCTCAGTACCTCTGTATTTGATAGCTTTTGTTTCCATGAAATACCATGAAATACATGAAATACCATGAAATACCATGAAATAAAAAAATGACATTAACAAATGTTGATAGGCTCTAATTTTCAAGATATGCTCTACATTTGTGTTGTGCATGTAGTGAGGTGACGCTTCTCTTACAAAAACGACGGTTCAGTGTCAAGAGGCAAAAGCGGCATACAGTTTGTATTTTGACTGCAGAATAAGAGATCAAGATAAGAGCTGACCGACACACGTAGGCTGCAATTCGTGTGCAGCAAATCTTAAACTGTAGCTGACTGGCAAAAGGCAAGATTTGTCTTTTGCAGTCCCAATGATTTGGAGACAGCCCACTGATAATCTCAAATACTTTTACTTTTGCGTTGTCCCTCTAGTTGGGAAAGGCATATCAAAGAAGAAGAAATGACTCTGGAGTATCCTAACATCCCCTCTGCATTACGTCCGGTACCACAGGGCAATGACCTACCAGTACTCAAAGTGCCAGAATTATTTATAAGCTGCTTTCACTAATGAAGAGGACATTGGTTGCCTTGAACCATCAACCTCAAGAGGCCCAGACTTTGAGCAAACTGCATCCAATAAACCACACTTAATAACCCAGAGTAAACTGAATGATCTTGTAAGAGATTTGAATTTACCGAAGAAAAAATCGGAGCTTTTGGGTTCCATATTGCAACAGCTAAATCTTCTGGCTGAAGATGTATGAATTTCTATGTACAGGACCGGCAGGGGCTGCTTAATGTATTTGTTTAAAAAAAATGTGTCCTTTCTGCATGCTGCAAAATTTCTGGACTAATAGCATCCCTAAAAACGCATTACAAACCGGAAAAGTGGGAGCTTTTCATAGATTCATCAAGACGACTCTTAAAGCTGCTATGTGGAATAATGGTAATGTTTTAACGCCGAATCCAGTAGGTCAAACAGTTCACATGAAAGAAACTCATTAAATCATTAAGCAGTTTTTGAAGCGTGTAAACTACGATCATCATCATT
Organism: Candidula unifasciata; assembly: GCA_905116865.2. Taxonomy (NCBI): domain Eukaryota; kingdom Metazoa; phylum Mollusca; class Gastropoda; order Stylommatophora; family Geomitridae; genus Candidula; species Candidula unifasciata. The sequence goes on from CAJHNH020004533.1 coordinate 33,601, forward strand.
GGTCACTTTGCGGCGATTTAACCCTCTGGAGATGACGTGGCCGAAATTTCGGCCCAACGCAAAGTAGCCAGAAGGACGGCTGGGCCGATCGGTCGACCCTGTGTAATAAAAGCCTTCATATTGGCTGGCAGTTTTTCGCACCAGCCAATCAGACTGTTTCTCGCATTTCTTGCATATGCGGGCTGTTTATTGACGGCTTTCGAGAAAGTTTGATGTGTTCTGTGGTTTTACATTGATTTTTTTTTTTTGGGGGGGGGGGGGGGGGGGGGGGGGGGGGGGGGGGGGGGGGGGGGGGGGGGGGAATTATGTGTGTCCTAAAAATGGCGAAAAGGATTGTTGCATTATAGCAACTGAAACATGCCTGGAGACATGAACATGAGTAGAACTATGTGCCAGACGTGTCTAAAGGCCCTCCAAGTGCCTTAATTCAAAAAAAAACCGAGGTTAGGACTTATCCATAAAAAAAGTTCACCCAAATATTTCAGGTTAGTTACGTCTGTTTCCAGATTATATAAAATTGCTTGCATAAATTATGCAAATCAGAGTAGGTAATTTGAATAAATATTGAGATTTTAGTTTTATTTATACATTTTCTGTTAGTTCGTTCAATTTCCAACATGAATATATATATAGTTTATACATGTTAAATAAACGCTTTATTTTGTTTAATTTTTTGTGTATAAACTATGCGATTCCTCTCCTGAAGGCTCCGTCTTCTTAGCACCGAAACTCTAAAAAGGCTCCGTCTCCAAGGGGTTTATATGTGGTCGCTCTTTTGCGTGGACTGCAGGGTAGATACACCAAGTACTGATGCTTTCTCTGTGAATGGGATAGCCGTGCTCGACATGACTATTACATCAGAAGACACTGGCTAATAAGACGGTCATTACAGACTGACAGTAAAAACTTCAAAAACCCAAAACTTGACACCTGCAAGATTTTTTGTCATGCTTTTGCGCATCAGGTTGGTTCTCATGAAAAACTTTTGTCAAAGCTATAGAGAAAACAGTCGATAATCAAGAATATTAGCAAGAACCACACAAGTAGTAACAAGGAGATAACTGATCAAGAATATTAGCAGGAACCACACAAGTAGTAACAAAGAGATAACTAATCAAGAATATTAGCAGGAACCACACAAGTAGTAACAAGGAGATAACTAATCAAGAATATTAGCAGTAACCACACAAGTAGTAACAAGGAGATAACTAATCAAGAATATTAGCAGTAACCACACAAGTAGTAACAAGGAGATAACTAATCAAGAACATTAGCAGGAACCACACAAGTAGTAACAAGGAGATAACTAATCAAGAATATTAGCAAGAACCACACAAGTAGTAACAAGGAGATAACTAATCAAGAACATTCGCAGGAACCACACAAGTAGTAACACGGAGATAACATAATCAAGAATATTAGCAGGAACCACACAAGTATTAACAAGGAGATAACTAATCAAGAATATTAGCAAGAACCTCAAAATTAGTAATAAACTTAGAATACATAATCACGGACATTAGCATAAACCCTTCAAGTGGTAACGAAAAGAACTAGAGGGGGAAAAAAAAACCATGGAGCAAATACTGTACAGACCGCTTAAGGCGATCTCGTATGTGGCGAATTTCTGTTGTGAAGAACAATTTATTGATCCCCGCAATTTTTCTCGCTTGAATTCTGACCTGGCTAAAAAGAATTACTGATAAGAAGAGCTATTTCTTGGGTCCCTAGTGAGTTCTCATTATCAGGTCTATTCTGTATCTGGGGGTTTCATTCGGATGAAGCAATCACAGAAGATTTGTCTTGAAGAATAACTTTAAAAAAAGAGCTACAATGAGAAAAAGAAAATCTTTCATGCGCGCAAAAAAATACTGGAATTGAAACCCATAAATAGCGGATTATGGGAAAAATTTTTCCTCGCCTGTTGCCTTGACATTTACAGTGAAACTATGTTCAACCCCGTCTGGTTCGTCATTAACCCCAGCAAACGTAAGGTCACCAGAAATGGGCCACAGTAAATAAACACAGTTTGAAGGATTTACTAGGCAAAAACCCTCAGGTGTGTTCCCCCTCCCACCCCAACCTCCCCCACCTACACTAATTTTGTCCCCGCCATCTGGGTTAATAGTTATTTTTATTTCAGAATGACTGATGAGAGTGCCACGTTTGAAGAAATATAATAAGTACAGATCAAAGGGGATGGCAATACAAATGATGAAAGGATGTAATCAAGCTTAACATTTGACAAACGAAGTCCTGCGTATACAGGGTTCTAGAACACAACACAGAGACAATCCTTACATCTCTTCCTAACTCCCATCCGGACAATTCCCTGAATTAAATGACTAAAGTGAAGAACAAGAATACTTGACTGTAACTTAATTCTTTTTTTTTAAGGGGGGGGGGGTCGGGTGGGGTGGGGGGGGGGGGGGGGGTATTTAGTTGTATCAGAAAAAGACACACTTATAACCTACTTGTATATAAACTGAAGATCTTTGAAAGAAAAATACAAAAACTAAATAAATGTCAGTTTTACAGAGCCAATTTTAAAGAAGGTTGAAGGAGCGATTAGCCTTTCTTAGCAGAACAACCACGTGAAAGAAAACAATACAAACTGAATTCCCCTCAAATCGAAATAAATTGACTTTACCATTAATTGAGGTTTAATAATTATCGCTTGGTTAATTACAGTTGGTGGGCTTTGTACAAATGCGTTGAAATCCAGGCGCATATTTCTGTTGTTCTATTATATCATACCTTGAAATATTTTGGTAATATCAAGCGCAAAAAGGGATTTGAAAAAAAAAAAAAACGTAATAGCAGAAGGCATGAAACTAGGAAAGAGGGGCAGGGGCCGACCAACATGAAGATGAGAGCAAAATATAACTGACTCCTTGAATATGAAAGTACACCAGGCGGGGGAGCTGGCGAGAGACCGAGTTTCTTTTAGGCAGACCGTGATGCGAGCGACTTCCTGCAGAGGACCTGCTACATGCTAATGTTGAAGATATAATACCTTTTTACACCTAATGATGCTTTTTAAAACGCTAGATAATATTCGTCATTCATCATCATCATCATCATCATCATCATCATCATCATCATCATCATCATCATCATCATCATTATCATCATGTAGCAGAACGTTTACAGGGGGTTTCTCTCAGCCGGTCGGAAATATACCTTGCTAACGATCCGCCCTCGTGAACTTTCATACCCAGGGTGTCCTTGATATCAGATCAGCGGTCGTGTTA
>CAJHNH020004534.1:0-2500 GCA_905116865.2 Candidula unifasciata
TTCAATTAGCCGCTCCCAACATTCAGCACCGCCAGTGTCAACATTCAGTTAGCCACGCCCAGTATTCAGTTATTCACGCCCAATATCCAGTTTTGCCACTCCCGGCATTCAGTCACCGTGTGTCAACATCCAGTTAATCTGTTTCAGTACTCATCTAATCTGTCCTACTATTGATTGAGCCGTTCCCAGTATTCAAGAGCCAGTAGTAACATAATTCACTGGGTAATATTGTTAACATTCTACCCCACCGCAAACTTTATAACATTGCAACAAGTATGAAGGAATCCACGCCCAGAATTTATTCCCTTCACTTATTTATGTTAACAATTTTCGGAACATTTGTTTGGTTGGCTGTCCTTGCCGGTTTTTCCCATCCGGGATGCCTGCCGAAAATGTGATAACCTCTGAAAGTGTGATAATCCCTGAGAAATTGATAATCCCTGAGAAATTTAGCTTCTCTTCATGGGTGACAAAACAACGTGACAAAGCTCAGACATTCCGTTCAACATGTAAGGAGATTAGAACTGGGGCACCCGTAACGACCATGCTAGCCTGTGTGGGTACAGTTGGTAAACTGAGCTCTCTGAACATAGTTTTAATTTGTTAACTCATTTATCTTAATCTTCTTCTTTCCGTTCCCCCTGCCAGTTGTTTTTGGATAAGAAGACCACATACATCTATGAAGTCTATGGTGTGACACATCTCTTCCACCATTCCACGTAATTGGTTTATATTGGAATGCCAACCGGGCAAACCTGAGATCGCTCTATTGCATGTAGAGAGCATATATGTAACACACAGGTTCCACAGTTGTAAAGATTAATGTACCCTTTTCACGCGAACACGCTTCGTAATGCCGGGTTTGATCCCAACTGTGGACAATTTGTCCACGACCGGCTCCAGCTGACGGGCCGTGCTGCTGACGTCACCGGGTCGGGCTAACGATGCGTTAACGCAGCATTTCTCAAACTGGGTGCTGAGGCAGCCTGGGGTGTCCTGAGCGTATGGCAGGGCTGCCGCGTAATAAAGAAAAGTCGGCTAAAAATGTGAAATAATGAAGAAGGCATGTAGATACTTAAAAGATAAAATTGAAGTTGTCTTTCCTTGCCACTGTCGAAAATAGTTTATATCTTGTTTGAGAACCGCTGCGTTACCGCATCGTTAACCTGACGCGGTGACGTCAGCAGCACGGCCCGTCAGCTGGAGCCGGTCATGGATAAACCCAGGCTTTCTGTAATTTATGTTAGTCTACTATAATAAATGTGGGATATAAAACCAAAACCCACCACTGATACCAAGTGATTCAGACTATTCAGAAACTACTCGAGGACAGAAAATAGAGAGAATATAGACCTAGTTCTATCAATGAAATTACTTTTACCGATGGCCACGTCATCCCCAAAAATGGAAAGCATCTTATGACATCGCAAAAATAATAGTAACTGCAAGAAAACATACCCACGGTTCAAAAGATCTTCAGACGGATTAGAGGCAGCATATTGTAAAGCATATTGTAGTGTCAGTGCACTGTTGCACCAAGAATTAGTAGCATATCAAATCATGAAAAATCCGAAAAACACAGGATGAAAACTCTGTCAAAAAGCCAGTCACAGCTTATTACAACAATAACTCCTAGGCAAAGTAATCATCATCATCAACATCATCAGTTCTCGTTGTGCCTAGTGGCACATGAGGCTTCAGAGAGGACTTTCCATGCTTTCCTGTCCTGTGCAATCTTCAGTGCAGTTTTCCATGTCAAAGATGCCGCACGCAGGTCACTTTCCATCGTTCTTCTGCATGTTGTTTTTGGGCGCCCCTGTTTTCTCTTTCCCTCTGGTGTCCATGTGAGAGCTGTTTTGGCAGGTATATAAGGATTCATTCTCATAACGTGGCCAAACCATTTCCATCTTCCCTTGGTTATCATACTGTCTTAAGTTTCTTGGTTTGTGACTTGAAGTAGTTTAGTGTTTGAGATTGCATCTGGCCAGAAAAGTTTGATAATTCTACGTAGACATGTGTGGTGGAAGGTAGACAGCTCGTGTGCATCCTTTTTGGTCATTCTCCAGCATTCCTCCCCATAAAGAAGAACTGGCAAAACGATGCTCTTGTGGAGTCGGTTTAGTTTCTCTGCAGTAATTGTTGGATTTCCAGATTTGCCTCATCCTTCCAAAAGCAGCTTTAGCTTTGTTCAGACGTGACTGTAGGTCCTCTTCGGTCCCTCCCGGCAGGGACACCACACTGCCAAGATATGTGAAATGTTCTACATTTTCCAGAGTTTGGTTATTTATGGTCACTGGTTGTTGGTTTTGACTGCTTGTCATGATCTTAGTTTTCTTTGTATTTATTCTCAGTCCCACCATTTCTGCTGTGCTGTGTAGTTTGTTACTTTTTTCGTGTATATGTTCATGTTTGTGTGATAGCAGTGCTATCTCATCTGCAAAATCAAGGTCCTCAAGCATGGTGAATGGAGTCCATCGTATGCCTCTCAATGTTCTGTCTA
>CAJHNH020004534.1:12500-36850 GCA_905116865.2 Candidula unifasciata
AGCTCACGAATTGGAAAATCTACGTATGTTGATGAAGACATACTTAGCAGTGAGTAAACTTCAAGTTTCTTTTCTGCTTCTAAAACTTTATGAGCAGATAGTAGATAGTTTGCATCTGATAACTGCCGATATTCACCAAACCGAGCTTCTAAGTTGTCAGTCTGCAGCTTTCCAAGAAGTAAAAAACTGGCTTCTGTGGTTGCAAATAGATATATGATTAAAGAAAGCATTGAGGTCACTGTACGCAGCAGGGTATTATACGTTTCCTTGGTCAGTTTTCCTTTACACCCAGTCAGCCTGCCCTACATTTTTAGCCATTCAGCAGAATGTTCAAGATAATGTACTTCCTTGTTCCTCATTATTTTACAATATAGGATTTGAGTTCAAAGTTTTTTTTTTTTTAATTACCTACACATTTGCTTTCCACATTAACAATATGCCACCATCTAAGGATGCCCTCAGTAAAATTTGATGTTTTTCTACTGCCCACTAGACGCATAGCATCAACATTTTATTCACTTAAAATTGCCAAAGCAAGAGGAACATTCTGACTGTCTGTGCTGGAGGGATAGATAGCTTTGTAGGAAAGTTTAGGTACCAGTTTTGCAATATTCTTTTGCTCACTATAATACAGTTTCTTTAAATGAGCAAAGTTAGCTTCTGCAGCTCTATCACTATCACAGGCATTTAGCATTTTTTTCAAGTTACTAAAGGATTTGTGAATGTCTGGTCTGTGTTCTTCTGGCTTATCCAGTTCAGTTCCTCCAAATTCATTTTAGCAAGTTCATAGAATTACGCAGCGATTTTTTAATCAGCGAAATCTGGGCTCTTAAGAAATGTTTGGCTTTGTACTAGAGACAACATTGCAGATATAGATAATTTATTTCAAGCGAATGAAAGAAGAACAAGAAGAAGTTTGGATTGATTTCAGTAGATCTGTGGTAATTTTGATATTAACGGCACTATTATCAGCAATTACAGCAAATACTGTGAAGCCATACTCCTGTACAAACTGGATACAATAAAGAAGTTTTAAACGCAGATCCTGAGATGTCATTCTGTTCAAAGTTCTATTATTTCCTGATAGCTCCCAAAAACTGAATAAAGGAGGAAAGCCTGCACGTTTGTTGCTGCTTCTTTTGCATTGTCTGCAATGCCAAATAGCCCCCCCCCCCCCTTTTCCCAACACCCCTACCCCGCAGTATATAATTGTAAATTTAACATATATTTCAAGGTTGTAGTCATTCACGTGTATGTTGATAATATGTCTGCGAGTGTACATATGTATATGGGCATTCGGTATGCATGAAGGTATTTTGCGAGTGGGCACACATTTATATGTGCGTTTGAGCAATAGTGTTTGATCAAAACATACGGTTAGTATCAGCGTGTTTTTGTATTTCTGTAAGTGATATCATAATTTGGTCGTGATATACGGTATCGATAGTCGCCGCCTTAAGTTCAAAGTGTTTCCTTCGTGCCTAGGACCTGCATGGCTGTAGATAGTACAGTTAATTCGGGAAGTCAGGTTGTTGTAGGGGCGATGCTTGGCTGATGGATGTAATGCTCTAAGTCCCTACTCCAGCAAAGAGTGGGGGTGACACTGGGGTGATCGTTTATTCACCCTCACATAACGGCGTATCAATATGGATTTAAGTTAAACTATAAAGAAGAATTATCACCAAAGTTACGGAGTGCGTGCACTGTGTTTTACAATTTCTTCACTGGCCAGCGAAGATAGAGTAAGAATAAGGAATAGGGGCTTGGCAGAAGAAAGATGAAGAGATGGTCAGGTATTAGAAAAACGGTGAAAAACAGAAAGATAGGGTTGAGATTTTTTAGAGTAGGCTACTGGAACTGCCACAGAGCAACGCAGAGGGGACTCATTTTAGAAAACATATTAGTTTTTTGATTTTGACATTCTAATGCAAAGGGTTTTGACAGCTACATTGAATTATCCTGGATACAGTAGATACGTCAATCCACCAAGGCAAGGAAAACTTGCGCAAACAATACTAGTAAGAAAGGGAATGCAACTGCTTCTGCTGTCCATAAATTCATCTCCGCATCTCAAGATAGGATTCACACAGCTCTTGCACATTCTCTTTCTAGTCACAATTTACAAAGACAGATTGCATAGAACATTCTTCATTTTGTGAAATGCAGCCTCTCCTGGAGCTATTCTACATTTGACTTCTTTAGTACACCTTCCATCTGCTGTTATCAGAGTACCCACGAGCTTAATCCTCTCAGCGTCGTTGAAGACTGTTTTATTAACTTTTGATATTAAATTTTGGAGTTCATTAAAAAAATTTATGGTTGTTGTTGTTGTAATTATCATTTGTTTTTCTGTTTTCTGCTGTCCAAACCAAGAAAGTTGTTTAGATATTCTTTTAAAATCATATCCATCCTTAACTGCAGTTGTATTAACTGAGGATGATCAGAGTTATAGCCTCATCATCTAGCAGGTTGTTATCACTATACCATCCTACCCCTCGCCATTTTTCCAACTCCCCAACCGATATTTCTGGCATACAGTGTATGGATCTATTATTATATCCCTGTACACATTGAATACAACAGGCGATGCTACACATTCTTGTCTAATGCCTTTCTAATGTACACCTCATGTCTAATGCCTTTCTAATGTACACCTCATGTCTAATGCCTTTCTAATGCACACCTCGTGTCTAATGCCTTTCTAATGCACACCTCATGTCTTATGCCTTCTAATGCACACCTCTTGTCTAATGCCATTTTACTGCACACCTCATGTCTAATGCCTTTCTAATGCAGACCTCTTGTTTAGTGCCTTCTAATGCACACCTCTTGTCTAATGCCTTTCTAATGCACACCTCGTGTCTAATGCTTCTCTAATGCACACCTCATGTCTAATACCTTTCTAATGCACACCTCTTGTCTAATACCTTTCTAATGCACACCTCATGTCTAATACCTTTCTAATGCACACCTCTTGTCTAATACCTTTCTAATGCACACCTCATGTCTAATACCTTTCTAATGCACACCTCTTGTCTAATACCTTTCTAATGCACACCTCTTGTCTAATACCTTTCTAATGCACACCTCATGTCTAATACCTTTCTAATGCACACCTCATGTCTAATACCTTTCTAATGCACACCTCTTGTTTAGTGCCTTCTAATGCACACCTCTTGTCTAGTGCCTTTCTAATGCACACCTCTTGTTTAGTGCCTTCTAATGCACACCTCATGTCTAATGCCTTTCTAATGCACACCTCTTGTTTAGTGCCTTCTAATGCACACCTCTTGTCTAGTACCTTTTTAATGCACACCTCGTGTCTAAAGCCTTTCTAATGCACACCTCATGTCTAATGCTTTTCTAATGCACACCTCTTGTCTAATGCTTTTCTAATGCACCCCTCGTGCCTAATGCTTTTCTAATGCACACCTCTTGTCTAATGCCTTTCTAATGCACACCTCGTGTCTAATGCTTTTCTAATGCACACCTCGTGTCTAATGCTTTTCTAATGCACACCTCTTGTCTAATGCTTTTCTAATGCACACCTCATGTCTAATGCTTTTCTAATGCACCCCTCGTGTCTAATGCCTTTCTAATGCATATCTCGTGTCTAATGCCTTTCTAATGCATATCTCGTGTCTAATGCTTTTCTAATGCATATCTCGTGTCTAATGCTTTTCTAATGCACACCTCGAGTCAATTGCTTTTCTAATGCACCCCTCGTGCCTAATGCTTTTCTAATGCACACCTCGTGTCTAATGCTTTTCTAATGCACACCTCGTGTCTAATGCTTTTCTAATGCACCCCTCATGTCTAATGCCTTTCTAATGCACCCCTCGTGTCTAATGCCTTTCTAATGCACACCTCGTGTCTAATGCCTTTCTAATGCACACCTCGTGTCTAATGCCTTTCTAATGCACACCTCGTGTCTAATGCCTTTCTAATGCATACCTCGTGTCTAATGCCTTTCTAATGCACACCTCGTGTCTAATGCCTTTCTAATGCACACCTCTTGTCTAATGCTTTTCTAATGCACACCTCGAGTCTAATGCTTTTCTAATGCACACCTCGAGTCTAATGCTTTTCTAATGCACACCTCGAGTCTAATGCTTTTCTAATGCACACCTCGAGTCTAATGCTTTTCTAATGCACACCTCGAGTCTAATGCTTTTCTAATGTACATCTTGTGTCTAATGCCTTTCTAATACACACTGCGTGTCTAATGATTTTCTAATGCACACCTCGTGTCTAATAGCTTTGTTTAAGTTAAATACAGCTGGGAAAAACCACTTGTCCTGTTTTTAATGGCTTCTTTTTTTTTTTCTGCGCTGAGAGAGATATTATAGTCCTTCAAGAGGCCCACATGAACGCACCAAGCTACCCGACATACAATAAAAATTGCCAGTCAAAGTAGAGAGGCAAACTGACGTGGAACATGAACTGTGTGTTTTAAGTTGCTTTTGCGTTGCATATCTTCAGCGCTGAAAGTAAATTACCCGTTATACCAATACAATAAAAATGTTGGGCGCTAGGTTATGGTATCGACAACAGCCTCTGAAGTGGAACAAGATCTGTATAATTTAGGTTAGCGTTCAAGCGTGATATCATCAAACTGTTAACACATCTGACAGCAGATATTTTAAGGGAGTGAAACAGGACGTAGTTGTTAGGTTTTTTTTTAAATCTTTGCTGGTTCTTGGTGTAGGTGGCTAAACTTTATAGGTTTCGGTATGGGATTTCCTACTCTTGGTTGCTTTCCGAAGGTCTGACCAACTCCTGAGATTCAATGAGTCAGGTCCTGTAGGAGTGTCAGATAACATCTCTAACGGCTTCAGCAGCTCGGTGTAACCTGCAGTTCTGTGCTGGTAAGGAGTCTTTAACAGTAAGGTGTTTTGCATACGTTAAATAATTTATTGATTTTTTTTTATTCAGTGGAGTACATTCGCGTTAAGAGTTAACTCTTTCAGTATCAGATAGTAGGCGGCGTCAGTGGCTTAGGCGTTGCGAGTCCGACTTGTAATTCCAACGTACCGCGATCGAAAACCCACTGATGGCTGCGTGAATTTTTATCATGGTATAAGGCGTCACAAGTCGACCCAACCTTAAATGGGTCCCAGGATGTCTGTCCTGGGGAAGTAAAGACAGCCGGCGTATGCTGACCACATTACCTACCTAGTGCCTATGGTCTGTAAGAATATTGGCGCTCTTCCCATATACTCAATACGCCTAAAGGCGTGGAAAGGCATCTTAACTTTACTTTACTAGTATCAGACAGTGGTTACTGTAATTTGTTCTGACCTGACAAGTTCCTCCTTTAAATAATAAAAGGGTGCATGCAAATAAGACGACTCTGAGACTATTATCTAAATTTTTGCCCCCGACAAAGCAAATCTCCATCTCTTACCTAGTGTATAGGGGTTCACAACAAAAGCGAATGGACGTCGCTTAGTGCAACGAAGCCTGGCATATAGTATCACAACGTCTAGTTTGAGAATGGAGGTGGAGGCAGTCTCTGCTGCAGTCTGCTGGCTTGAGAATCAGCTGTACACACATGCCGTGATTGCAACTGACTCACAGAGCATGCTGTGAGAAGGTTGAGACAGGTATGATCCGTGCGCAGTGTCAAGCATCACTTCAGAGGTCCCGCGTAGTAAGCATACTTTGTATCTGGTAATCTTAGTTTCAGCTTCATAGCAAACGGGTCGCCCTATAGTTGCTCCGCTCCTGTGCCAACTAAAAAAAAATGTTTATTACAGTTCAAATGAAATCCGCAGCTCACAGTGTTACGCCATGCACTTAACTCAGAAGCTAGGCAACGAAACTATATCCTTCCAGTCTATAAATGGAGCAAAAATGCAACGGCGACCGTCTGGCCTAGCGTCCATTCTGACCTGAAGCATTATTTGAGGGTTAAGAAACGGTCACCCCAGCAGTACCCTCATTATTAGCTGGGGAAGGGGCTTAGGACATTACATCCACCAGCAAGCGTCGCCCCTATAACGACCTGACTGCCTTCGTTAACGACTGTTCACCCAACAGCCATGCAGTTCTTTGGCACGAAGGAGACACCTTGAACTTGGATTTCGGACTGCCGATTCCCTACAAGATGTTATGTTATTTCATGTTATCACAATCGACGTCACTGCACATTAGGCATTCCCATTCGCGCCCAGTCCTCCGTTGCAGTAGCCACTCCAAAGTCCTTCTACTAATTGTTCCCATGAGAAGCTGGTTATATTGTCTCCTATTTTGGTCTTGAGGACGGCAAAGTCGTGCTTCACCATGCTTTACTCCCATGTCACGCAATCGTGTTATCGTCAGGGATTCCTCATTATCCACTAGCCCAGTCCGTACAGCGTTGGCGATATCTGCTCTGTCCATGCTTTTTCCCGTAATCCTTAGTGCATTGCTTGCCAGCTGGTCCGCTCGCTCATTTCCCTTTACACCCTTATGACCCTGTCTGTAGATCCAGGTTACAGAGGTTAAGTGCGATTTTTGAATGCTTTCTACCCATTCAGAGCGCATACTGCCTGTTGCTACTTTCTGAAGCATATCATGGAATCTGATACAATGACTGCCGGTGTGCCGGTTTGCTCAGATACCCATGCTAAAGCTTTAGAAGCAGCGGCTATTTCCATGGTCATGCTTGACGTGGTTGTCTGGTAAGCGCCGCTGTCCTCCTTTGTTGTTTTCCCCCTTCTTTGCGCTGTGTATGCCTATGCTGATCTTGATCCGCGCTTCACAGATCCATCTGTGTACAGATGATATCTTCAGGGTTTGAATGCTGATCTATCAGTTTTCTTACTTCTGGGTCTACGGCCGCAGGAATTTGATCCCGGCAGTATCTTCCGAGTGTGATGACAACATTAGAGATGCCATGCATGTGTACTGGTGTATTCGTCCATTCTTTTCCATGACTGATCACGTCTAGGTCCCATACCTGCTGGATTAAATCCTCAGCCTTTGCCATCCAAGAGCAGCCTCTTTTGAGACGCGTTCATTTTGTGTCGTATATAGCTTTGTGCAGTGGGTGGTTAACGTCTGCCGATACCCTCATGTACAAATCAACCTATAACATAACACGTGTTTCTTGTGTTTAACGTAAATTCTTAGTAAGACCGCAACTGTTGAAAGTGGCTCATCGCGCTATAACATGAGGGTGCTGGATCATTTCCAAGTTCGTGACAACTTGTAAAGGTGTAACTTAGGGCAGGCGATAATCCAACCCCTTCTTCATCGAGGCTCCAGTCTGTGAGCGATTACATTAATTTTTTAGTACGTGACTAGTCATGCAAGACTCTTCTTGATTTCCTCCTTTGGGTGTTGAAGGAGATACAAGATTTTGGCTCTCGTTATGCTGGCTGCCTCAATCAAAGGCAACAATGACGAGGGAGGCAGAGCACGTGTGGAAATGTCTGAAGTGCAGTGATGACAATTTAGGCTTCTTAATTCGTTCAACAACAGAAAATTGATTCTGTTGTTTTTCTATCGCATTCTCTGCTTATCTCTCTCTCTCTTTTTTTTTTTTTTTGCTGCTCTGTATTGTATAGTATGGTATTCTTTCCGCGTGGGTTCCGTTGCGGAAACAAAGGGAGGGGTGAGGGGGGAGAGATATAGATCCACTGCCTCCCTAATAAGCATGTTATAAGCGTCCACTAACTACATATGTTTCCTTCGAAATCTAAGTGCTTCTGCCTGAGGGGCGGGGAACCAACAGTCTGCATTAAAGTAAACCAGATATTTAAAATAGATGTGCACGCAAAACTCATGTTCTGGAACAAGTCTAAAGTCCTAAAGTGGACGAACAACCAGAACGTCTCCCCGGAGTGTACATCCATTGAACGAGAAGAAGAGAAATAAAAACAGTATGTTTTGGCATCACAAGACATTCTCTTTAAATGAGTGATTCATATTTCCTTCCTGCTCTTGAATGTACGAAAGTAGTGCTTTGATGCGGACTTTTGACTTTTGTGACATCATTCTTGACTTAAATCTGTTTTGGTCACTTGTGGCTTTTCACCCACTGAGTACCGATCGGTCTATACAAATGTGACTTTAGCACCATATGCTTGCTGTGCTGATTGTGTTTAAAAAAAAAACAGCATATGTCTTTTTAATTGCATGCTTCGTTTTCGCCTTCACAGGTATCAAGCACAACTGTGTCAGAACAAGTGTATTTTTTCCACACATGATACGACTGACTGACTGACCATTGCTGGTCATCAAACATGCTGAACTTAATGTTTTCGTTCTTTAGGCCTGTCCAGCCTAAGTAACAGCAAACAAGTCAGAGCAAACAAGTGACAGCAAACAAGTAACAGCAAAGAAGTAACAGCAAACAAGTAACAGCAAACAAATAACAGCAAACAAGTGGGAGCAAACAAGTTACAGCAAACAAGTGGAGAGCAAAAAGTAACAATAAACAAGTGGGAGCAAAAAAGTAGCAGCAAACACTTAACAACAAACAAGTAACAGCAAACAAGTAACAGCAAACAAGTAACAGCAAACAAGTAACAGCAAACAAGTAACAGCAAACAAGTAACAGCAAACAAGTAACAGCAAACAAGTAACAGCAAACAAGTAACAGCAAACAAGTAACAGCAAACAAGTAACAGCAAACAAGTAACAGCAAACAAGTAACAGCAAACAAGTAACAGCAAACACTTAACAACAAACAAGTAACAGCAAACAAGTAACAGCAAACAGGTAACAGCAAACAGGTAACAGCAAACAAGTAACAGCAAACAAGTAACAGCAAACAAGTAACAGCAAACAAGTAACAGCAAACAAGTAACAGCAAACAAGTAACAGCAAACAGGTAACAGCAAACAAGTAACAGTAAACAAGTGAGAGCAAACAATTAATAACAAACAAGTGAGAGCAAACAAGTAACAGCAAACAAGTGAGAGCAAACAAGTAACAGCAAAAAAAGTGGGAGCAAACAAGTAACAGCAAAAAAAGTGAGAGCAAACAAGTAACAGCAAAAAAAGTGGGAGCAAACAAGTAACAGCAAACAATTATAGGAAACTAGTGAGAGCAAACAAGTAACAGCAAACAAGTAACGGCAAACAAGTAACAGCAAACAAGTAACAGCAAACAAGTAACAGCAAACAAGTAACAGCAAACACTTAACAACAAACAAGTAACAGCAAACAAGTAACAGCAAACAAGTAACAGCAAACAGGTAACAGCAAACAAGTAACAGTAAACAAGTGAGAGCAAACAATTAATAACAAACAAGTGAGAGCAAACAAGTAACAGCAAACAAGTGAGAGCAAACAATTAACAGCAAACAAGTGAGAGCAAACAAGTAACAGCAAACAAGTGAGAGCAAACAAGTAACAGCAAAAAAAGTGGGAGCAAACAAGTAACAGCAAAAAAAGTGAGAGCAAACAAGTAACAGCAAAAAAAGTGGGAGCAAACAAGTAACAGCAAACAATTATAGGAAACTAGTGAGAGCAAACAAGTAACAGCAAAAAAAGTGGGAGCAAACAAGTAACAGCAAACAATTATAGGAAACTAGTGAGAGCAAACAAGTAACAACAAACAAGTAACAGGAAACAAGTAACAACAAACAATTAACAGCAAACAAGTGAGAGTAAACAATTAAAGCAAACAAGTGAGAGCAACAAGTAACAGCGAGCAAGTGGGAGCAAACAAGGGAGAGCAACAAGTTACAGCAAACAAGTGAGAGCAACAAGTAACAGCGAGCAAGTCACAACAAACAGTAACAGCAAACATGTAATAACAAACAAGTAACAACAAAAAAATAACAACAAATAAATAACGACAAACAAATAACAGTAAAATCTTTTCAGCCAGAAAGACCAAAAGAAAAAAAAAACCATCAAGGAATGAGCATCAAGCAAGTTACAACCAACAAGAAACAACAAATAATTACATTCAAACAAGCAAAAACCAGCAAGTATCACAAAATAATTAACTTTAAACAAGCAACAGCAAATAAGTAACAGCAAATAAGTAACAGCCATCAAGTAACAGCAAACAGACATGTAACAACAAGCAAGTAACAGCAAACAGGCAAGTAACAACATGCAAGTATAGCAAAGCAAGTGACAGCCATCAAGTAACAGCAAAGAACTAACAGTAAACTAGTAATAGCCAGGAAGTAGCAGCAAGGGAGTAACAACAAGCAAGTAACAGCAAGTAAATCACGTCTTATGTAAGAAACGTTTTCACGGATGCTACTCTAAGCAAGATTCTTCAAGACGAACGATGTATTTAGTACTTTATATAGGTATATCGGTATTTATGTTGACCCAGCATCACTCTGAAAGTGTTCTCACTCCAAAGAATGAATCTGCAAAATTACCACTACAACCTCAGGCAGATTATATGGTTCAGCCTAAATGGGAACTGAAAAAGAATCTGATAAGTCTACAGCAAGGTAACACAGAACATAAGTTTCAACAAATTCGTAACGGAAATGAAACATCTCAGTTGAGACAAGAATCCTATAGCGAAGTTCTCCAGCCGGGTCCATGTTCTGTACTGTACTGTACCATGGAAACAATAGTCAATTGCACTGGAATGTCACTGGTAAATGTCAGTCCCAATTGGTTTCCACACAATACCACTATACTTTTACTCGATAAAAATAGCATAGAAACTGTGGATAACAGAAGCTTTTCTTTTCTGACACGACTTCGTGTTCTCGATTTATCAAACAACAATATAAGACATATACAGGAAAACGCTTTTAAGGAATTGATAAACCTGGAAATTCTCAATCTTGAGTACAATCATCTCAGCGAACGCTCATTTCCTCCTGGAATATTTGATCCTCTTCGTCAGGTAAATTCGCTACTTGTCAAGAAGAATAAATTAAAATACGGTCAACCAGGAAATTTATTTAGGAAACTTGATAACTTAACATTTTTAACCGTGGACGCTGTAGGTGAGATTTTTAGTTTAGACAAAATGTTCACACATTTGACCAAGTTAGTATTGACTGGAAATGTGAAAGTTTTTGATCATTCAAGTTTTAGAAATGTTCCTCACACAAGAGAACTCGTAATTAATGATCTTAATTCTATTTCTAATTTTACAGACACTGCCCTTGAACCACTTCAAAATTTAGATATTCTTAGAGTCAACAGAGTGTACATTGGTATTGAAAAATCTCTTCAGATTCTGAAACCGCTAACAGGCACAAATATGACATCGATATCTTTCTCGCGAGTGTATGTCAATCCACATGATAAAGCTTTAAGCATTTACGACAACCAGGGAATACTTAACGCTGAGAAAACGCAATATTTATTGCACATATGCGTGGAGCACTTCTCCTTAACCGAAAGTAATGTATATGTCATACAAATGAACACATTTACTAGTGACGTTTTTAAAACGTGTTTACGAAGTCTCGACTTATCATCTAACAGACTTCTCGGCAGTAGGTATGCTTTTTCTATTTTCCTATACTTTTATAATATTGAGATAATAAATCTAGAGAATGACCATGCAGGTTGTTATGTTAAAGATTCATTGTCGACAAACAGTAGACAACAAGACGTTTCATTCTCTTCGTTCACGACACAAACTGCAAGCTGTTATTCTTACGAATCAACCGAATCCGCGACTGCTTCTAGTAAGACAAAAGTGGATGAAGCTTTAATCGCACATATGTTGCGTCACCGGGACAGCTTTGAGGAGATTCTTTCTGAAGAAAATATGAGGTATCCCCAAATTCCGTTTGATGACGATATTAACTCTCAGTGCCCATCTGCTATACTACCAGAGGAAAACAATTTACTTGGCTACCTCCGACTTTACATGTCAAAATCAGTGACATATTTTAAAGGAAAAGGGTTAATCTCAGAGGGCACTTTAAACGTCAATACTATATTTGTGGGTGGAAGCGGACTGCGTTATATAGACATTAGAGATTGCGGTATGAAAGATTTTGTTGGAAATATCATTGGTTTTAATCGGTTGCAGATAATTTTGTTGTCTGGAAATGATGTTTCAAATTTATCGGAAACATTTTTTGATGGAATGTGCCATATTACTGAACTCGATTTATCCAACTCTCATCTGGATGTCAACTTTATGTCCAATCAGAGTGCTAGACTCTTCCAGAAACTGCTCGACCTAAGGCGAGTGGACCTTTCATATAACCTTTTGAACCATTTTAAAACGGGTACATTTGAGTCAAATAAGCAAATTGAACACATAGATTTGTCTAGAAATAGATTTAGAAATGTCCCGTTTAATTTAGGACACACTCCAAAACTCCGAACGCTGGATCTGCGTGAAAATTCGTTGACAACATTGGAATCGCATGAAATAGATCACATAGACAGCCTAGCCACACACTCAGTAGGGTTTAAACTGCTTATAGCAGGAAACATTTTCTCGTGTGGATGTAACAACCTCAGATTCTTAATTTGGTTGCAGACTACAAGTGTTAACCTGGACGATGGTGGACAATTCACTTGCTTAAGCGACGATGGTCAACTGTCATATATTACTGATGACATAGACACACTGTGGCGCAAATGTTGGGGTGGAACATTTTTATCCCTTTCTTTAATTCTCCTGTGTTGCATTGCTGTTGGGTTTCTTGCACTTTTTTGCGTGTGGAAAAACAAAACGTTCATCAGGTCAAAGATTCTGCAGATAGTGACTGGATACAAGCTGAAGACACCAGATGATTACCCTACCGGGGTCTACATAGGGTATTCAGAGAACGACTACAACTTTCCATGTTTTGTTCTAAGAAAATTTATAGAAAAAGAGTTGAATCTCACCACTTATGTATACAATCGTGATAACGACCCACGTTCTGACAGGGCCAGTAGTATTGTAGATGCTATAAATGGTTGTTGGAGGATAATTCTTGTAGCCACTGATAACTTTCTCCGTGAGGACGAATGGGCCATGTTTACAACAAGAACTGCCATATATGGACTGTCTCCGGCCAATCCTGCCCGTGTGGTGGTGTTAGTTCATGAAGACTCACAGTACAGCCTTCCTCCAGAGGTTCTAAGTTCAGTTCCTGAGGAGAACATTCTCGTATTGTCTTCATGGACAATCTCTGGTGACTTGCATAGGAAACTTAGAACCTGTCTTAATGAACTTTGACGTTCATATGTTCCCTAGGAGACTCCAACCCTTTCTGTTACTTTAGAGAAGTGGTCTTCAACCTCCCCCCCCCCCTCTTTTTCCCCGAACCGCGAGTATATGGCAAGACCCCACGCACTCCTCCTCCAAAGTAACAAAATCTGATTAAAAAAGAGGAGGGCAATGGATTCCACAACAAGAGAAACAGACAGTACGGAGAGACGTTTTGGTCAGAATGTGTTCTTATTCTATAAATGGCCATGCTACCCTATTAATTAGATTGTTAACTGTAGATTTACAAACTGCTCATGGAAACAAGAGATGTCCTTGGCTTTTTGTTTTATGAATAGTTTTACAAAATATTTTATTATACTTGAACCGGAAAAAAAACCAGTAGGACAGATTATTACAAATTCCCTCAATTTCAAAATTGACTGCGCTCCCAGTGAAACTTATTCCCCCCACCCCCCCCCCCCCTTTCCAGTATAGGGACCCCTGCTTTAGAGTCATTCAGTTCAGTATATCGTGTTAGCACCATCATTCCGCCATTTCTGTAACATTCTGGCTAGTTAAATTTTTTTTTCACCGCATAAAAAATGAACCTGGCTGCTCAGGTCCTGCCCCCCCCCCTCCCCAATAATTAGCTCGTTGTTAAATGTGGTTTATTTTAAACATTAATGCAAGAAAACCAGCCTATCTCAATGATACTATCTGAGTCTGCGTATTTGAGTTTGAGGTTTGAAGTTTGAACAACTGATCAACATCATGGCAGACGGGTAGTAAACCATAAGTGCTCCGTCTTCTTCTAACTCAAATTTGAGTCCGAAAAAGCTCAGCACAATGCACAGGCTCTGTAGCACTGGCTATGATCCTGAATTCTTTTAGTAGATTTTAAACTCCAAATTTTGCCCGGGCATTTTGCCGTTATGCGACTCTATTTTATTTCCAACTGGCAAGCGATTTTTTCACGTGCGAAACAATGCACAATGGGCGTCTGATCTCACTACAAAGAGACCAGGGGGTATTACTAGAAGTCCGACCTCACTACAAAGAGACCAGGGGGTATTACTAAAAGTCCGATCTCACTACAAAGAGACCAGGGGGTATTACTAAAAGTCCGATCTCACTACAAAGAGACCAGGGGGTATTACTAAAAGTCCGATCTCACTACAAAGAGACCAGGGGGTATTACTAAAAGTCCGATCTCACTACAAAGAGACCAGGGGGTATTACTAAAAGTCCGATCTCACTACAAAGAGACCAAGGGGTATTACTAGAAGTCCGATGTCACTACAAAGAGACCAGGGGGTATTACTAGAAGTCCGATCTCACTAAAAAGAGACCAGGGGGTTTTACTAGAAGTCCGATGTCACTACAAAGAGACCAGGGGGTATTACTAGAAGTCCGATGTCACTACAAAGAGACCAGGGGGTATTACTAGAAGTCCGATCTCAATACAAAGAGACCAGGGGGTATTACTAGAAGTCCGATGTCACTACAAAGAGACCAGGGGGTATTACTAGAAGTCCGATGTCACTACAAAGAGACCAGGGGGTATTACTAGAAGTCCGATCTCAATACAAAGAGACCAGGGGGTATTACTAGAAGTCCGATGTCACTACAAAGAGACCAGGGGGTATTACTAGAAGTCCGATCTCAATACAAAGAGACCAGGGGGTATTACTAGAAGTCTGATCTCACTACAAAGAGACCAGGGGGTATTACTAGAAGTCCGATGTCACTACAAAGAGACCAGGGGGTATTACTAAAAGTCCGATCTCACTACAAAGAGACCAGGGGGTATTACTAAAAGTCCGATCTCACTACAAAGAGACCAGGGGGTATTACTAGAAGTCCGATGTCACTACAAAGAGACCAGGGGGTATTACTAGAAGTCCGATGTCACTACAAAGAGACCAGGGGGTATTACTAGAAGTCCGATGTCACTACAAAGAGACCAGGGGGTATTACTAGAAGTCCGATCTCAATACAAAGAGACCAGGGGGTATTACTAGAAGTCTGATCTCACTACAAAGAGACCAGGGGGTATTACTAGAAGTCCGATCTCACTACAAAGAGACCAGGGGGTATTACTAGAAGTCCAATCCCACTACAAAGAGACCAGGGGGTATTACTAGAAGTCCGACCTCACTACAAAGAGACCAGGGGGTATTACTAAAAGTCCGATCTCACTACAAAGAGACCAGGGGGTATTACTAGAAGTCTGATCTCACTACAAAGAGACCAGGGGGTATTACTAGAAGTCCGACCTCACTACAAAGAGACCAGGGGGTATTACTAGAAGTCCGATCTCACTACAAAGAGACCAGGGGGTATTACTAGAAGTCCGATCTCACTACAAAGAGACCAGGAGGTATTACTAGAAGTCCGATCTCGCTACAAAGAGACCAAGGGGTATTACTAGAAGTCTGATCTCACTACAAAGAGACCAAGGGGTATTACTAGAAGTCTGATCTCACTACAAAGAGACCAGGGGGTATTACTAGAAGTCCGATCTCACTACAAAGAGACCAGGGGGTATTAAGTCCGAGTCCACGTGAAAAAATCAAAACACTTACGGGGATTGAACCCGGAACCTCAGGGCACGTGCTATCTGACCTCGAAAGGAAGCCCTCAGTCAATCGACATGCTCGTTGGGGAGGTACTTGGTCTATTCTTGTTTCCCCAACAATAGGACTCCAGAACCTACACGTGGAAATTACATGGATATGACTTTGTGTATTTTTTTTTTTTTTTTGATTGCCAAGAATGTATCCTTATTAAGACATCTATGTAGCTTTGCCTGTGTAATGCATTTCTTAATCATGATCTAAACTTCTCCAATATATTGAGCATTTTTTCTATAGCTATATCTGCTAACGCCCTTGTTTTTTCGCCGACACACACACACACACACACACACACACACACACACACACACACACACTTTTTTTGCAATTCATATTGCTACCTTAAATTTTGACTTTCGACGTGACTTTAAAAGTGACAACCTGAATGACAAACCATTTAACCAGTTTAACCCCCAAACAGTTATAAACATTTGATGTTCCTTAATTAATCATGTACATTTTGTTTCTATGAATTTTAAAGCAGTTAAGTCTTATGTTGTATCGTAAATATTTTTATTACTTATTTCTTAGTAGTAGGAGTCGCCGTGGTGTAGCGGCTAGAAGCTTGCCTGCGGATCGGAAGGTCATGGGTTTGCTTCCTGACGGAGCCAGACTTTTCTCAAAACTCATCTTAGCTCCCAGGTTGATTCAGGGTTGGGTGGGTACCAGGTGCAATACCGGGAAGGAAAGCCGGCCGGCGTAATGCTGACCACATCACTCACCAAGTGCCGGTTTAGGTCTAGCCCTATTTGTCTAATAAGTCTGCAGGCAGGGAAAGTGTCCTTGACTTTAACACAGTTAAGTCTTATGTTGTGACATTGAATATTTGTATTACTTATTGCCTAATAATGCCCTAATGACATGTATGTTTGTTTGTTTGTTTTAGTATCCAGAAGCCATGAGTTGTTAACCCTTTGGCTCGGTATTATGGATATCGCAACGCTTCGGCCTTGATTCCATGATAAATACCGTAAATCTAGGAGAAATGTGGCTTTTCTGCCTACCCCCGGGAGTGAACCCGGACCAGAAGGAGTTCATCACCCGGTCACCGCGCAATCCGGTTTAGCCAACTACGCTATAGAGCCGGGCAATTAAGACATGTATAAAATGCTATAGTCAATCTTTTTAAGCAATGCAGACTGAGAGAGGGAACATGATGTAGAACAAGCACAAGATTTCCTCAGATTTGCCCACGCGTTGTGCTATGTTTGCAAGCTCTAACTGTGGGAACCTTTTAACGTGACCTGGTCTTGTTAATCACACTCGGCATCGCCATTAGCTGTGATTTTCATGCTTCCTAGACAATAGAACGCTATCGTCTGAAAAGACGAGAAGGTTTTAAGTAACAAGTCAATCTTACCTGCCTGCCAGGTAATAAACTGTTCGTATCCATTTTGGATTTTAAAAATCAGTCATGTGTACTTGTGGATTAGCATCTGAGAGAACAGATCACGTCCTCCAAAACTGCCCCATTTACAACATACCAAGGCAAACACTTTTGGGCAAGAGAAACACCCGTGCAAGTCAAACTTTACGGGTGGCTGATTTAATTATAACAGACAGTGATGTGCATACTAGAGACACAATTGCAGGTATAGATAATAATCTACTTTAAGAGAACAAAAGAAGAAAAAGAAAAAGTTTAAAACATCAATCTCGTCATATAGTAAGTCCTTTAGAGAATATCTTCTGTTGCCTGCCCGTCAGAAAGAAACCCTGTTGCTACACATCTCTTCCGCCTTCGCGACGTGAAAACGAGGTAAGAGCTCACAGTCACTACATCCGCCAACATAAAAACAGGCATCGTCAGCGTAAGCACACTAAAGATTGGTAGGTCAGTTGTACCCCACCAGGACATCATACCAGCGATAAACACCTGGCGACACATAGTGCCATCATGCGGATGAGAATCACCCGTGGAGTGGTCCTGGAAACGCCGCTCAGACACTAGGCCATAATAATGGCCCGGCTTTACTTAGGGCCCCCGGCACAAGCCGAGGTGGGGCTTCAAAATAACAAAAAGTTGCATCCCACAAGGGGACGACTTCTAAATATGTATAATAAACACACTAAAAAGTTGTGCGGAACTTTACCAATCTATAGACCCGCAACCCCTCTGTGTAAGTTGTTGAATTTTGGCATGCAACATGCTAATAATCAGGTCTTTGTAATAAATATATTTAAATATAAACAAAGAGCTAGTTTTTATTTCGCTTTTTTTCGGTAGATGAAAAGAAGAAGAAAAGACACCGTTTAAAAGCAAACAATGAGTATGTTTATAGCCAACTCAGCAATGCAAACTTTTAATGTGGTTATCTCCAGATTAACCTCCTGTGAGTTTCAGATTTTTCATTTTATGTAGGATAGGATATCAAAATATTCATCAAACCTCAGTATATCCGTGAACTGATTTCCAAACAATCTTCACTCATGTGCTAATTACTGTATAATGTATTCTGTTGTTGTTGTTGTTGTTGTTGAATTGGTACACACATTATTAGTCAAACAAAGATCAAAGAAATTCGTCGCTTTAAGAAAACAGCAGCACCTGTGCAATTGGTAATTATAAAGCCATAAGGAGATGTGACATTGTTGTTGATCTGTAAAGGTGTTTTCGTGATGTTTGTTGAAGTGCCAGGTTACTGAGCTTTGATGCACCATAGAAGAAGATCACAGCACTCACTACAAAGAGATTTCTGCCATCATCTCTTATCACTTGCAATACATGATGTGTACGTGTAATAAATGATTTGTACATATAATAAATGATAAGTTACTATACGAAATGATATGTCCTTGTAATAAATAAAATGTGCGTGTAATAAATGACATGGCCAAAGTACTTCAATTTCCCATACAAGATGCTGTTTTCCAGCGAGCTTCCTCGATGTTTATAGTTTAGATCTTTTAGAATATCAATATTAAATGCTGGAAATTTGGAGTCAGGTGTCCAAATGTATAAACAAAGCCGTTTGTTTGTCACCACAGTCGTCAACTTGTTTTCAGCTTTTCTGAGTAACTTTAAACAACAGTTTATCGCTGCTTGTTTTTGTCTTGCTTGACGCCACCCCCCTCACCACCACCACCAACATGGTGGTGGAGGGAGGGGGGGGGGGGGTTGAGAGTTGAGCCATAAGCAAATTTTTCGATTGGAGTGAGTGGTTTCTCTAGCCAGGCATTACTCCCCCCCCCCCTCCCTCTTTCACCACCACCACCACCACCACCACCAACATGGTGGTGGAGGGTGGTTGAGAGTTGAGCCCTAAGCAAATTTTTCGATTGGAGTGAGTGGTTTCTCTAACCACGCATTACTCCCCCCACCCCTTTCCCAAAACAGTATTTACATATACAGTCCCAATTGTTATCAGCAGGCATTCTATCTGGTTTCTAGATTCTCCAATGATATAATTAAGACAGTTTGACTATCCTGGCGTTATGAGGGTGTCTATTCTGGTTTCCCCTGGGCATAACCATTACTTTTCAGGAGAGGCAATAACTGCTTGTGCCCAGTCTTCAAAGTGTTCTCAAGTTTTCTCAGCGTGTGTCCTATCTAACGCCAGCATCCTTTCTTCACCTGTTGCTCCACTCCGTCTTGTTTGGTTCTCTCTCAAAGCTCAACATTAGTGGTTTAACAAGTTTCTTATTTCATCGACTGTATTTTGTTGTTGAAAATACTGCAGTTCCTTTCTTTTTAATCACCGTCTGCCACGGACGGTTAATCCAACACATACTGCTGTAGAGTGTCTTATTTTGGGTACTGTTTTCAACATTAGAGCTTTATTCATAATTGATTATACTGGTTAAATTGCTAACAGTATGAGGGTTAGGCACTTGAGTATCAGGAAATGACATCACAAATTACTGAACAGTTTACTCTAATGCCTGCCACATTTAAGGAACACAAGTTCAACCAAAAATACTATTTCTTCAATAGTTAACACCATTATAGCTAAGAGGAATTACTACAACACAGGTATATAGCAGTGCTATTCTAAATTAACAGTTACATGGCGCTTGAAACATGACGTAAAATACACATTTCATTACGGTGCGTAGATGATTAATTTCAAAAGTCTACAGTCACTAAACATACACCCTATACCATACCGGTAAATCGCCTTTATTCTGCACAGTTCCTTAGCTAGAATTTAATAAAATTAAAAGACATCTGGTTTCTCTCTTCTCGACTGTTCGGATTACTAGAAATGAAATATTAGAAATAAGTACTTATAGCCTTAAATGTGTATCAGGTGCATCCTGGGAAGTAAATGATGCCGGTATGATGTTGACCACATTGCTCACGTCAATAAAATATAAGTCTAGCCCTTTATACTTAATACGCCAGAAGGCGTAGGAACGGCTCCTTTACTTATAGAGGTATCCGTTGCAATCCCATAGCTTGAACATATACGGACGTCAGAGAACAAGAAGACCACATCTAAACAAACTAGACGTTCGTGTGATTAAACATTTGTCTATGGATACATGGCAACATATAACCAGCAGCAATAATTAAGATATCTGTCTATGGATACATGGCAACATATAGCCGACAGCAATAGTTTAGAAATCTGTCTATGGATACATCGCAACATATAGCCGACAGCAATAGTTTAGACATCTGTCTATGGATACATAGCAACATATAGCCGACAGCAATAGTTTAGACATCTGTCTATAGATACAAGGCAACATATAGCAGACAGCAATAGTTTAGATATATGTCTATGGATACATGGCAACATATAGCAGACAGTAAAAGTTTAGACATCTGTCTATGGATACATGACAACATATAGCCGACAGCAAAAGTTTAGACATCTGTCTATGGATACATGACAACATATAGCCGACAGCAATAGTTTAGACATCTGTCTATGGATACATGACAACATATAGCCGATAGCAATAGTTTAGACATCTGTCTATGGATACATGCCAACATATAGCCGACAGCAATAGTTTAGACATCTGTCTATGGATACATGCCAACATATAGCCGACAGCAATAGTTTAGACATCTGTCTATGGATACATGACAACATATAGCCGACAGCAATAGTTTAGACATCTGTCTACGGATACATGGCAACATATAGCCGACAGCAATTGTTTAGACATTTGTCTATGGATACATGGCAACATATAGCCGACAGCAATAGTTTAGATATCTGTCTATGGATACATGGCAACATATAGCAGACAGCAATAGTTTAGACATCGGTCTATAGATACATAGCAACATATAGCCGACAGCAATAGTTTAGACATCTGTCTATGGATATTGACAACATATAGCCGACAGCAATAGTTTAGACATCTGTCTATGGATACATGGCAATATATAGCCGACAGCAATAGTTTAGACATCTGTCTATGGATACCTCTGAACATATAGCCGACAGCAATAGTTTAGACATCTGTCTATGAATACATGGCTACATATAGCCGACAGCAAAAGTTTAGACATCGGTCTATGGAGATATGGCAACATATAGCCGACAGCAATAGTTTAGACATCTGTCTATGGATACATGACAACATATAGCCGACAGCAATAGTTTAGACATCTGTCTATGGATACATGGCAACATATAGCCGACAGCAATAGTTTAGACATCTGTCTATGGATACATGGCAACGTATAGCCGACAGCAATAGTTTAGACATCTGTCTATGGATACATGGCAACATATAGCCGACAGCAATAGTTTAGACATCTGTCTATGGATACCTCTCAACATATAGCCGACAGCAATAGTTTAGACATCTGTCTATGGATACATGGCAACATATAGCCGACAGCAATAGTTTAGACATCTGTCTATGGATACATGGCAACATTTAGCCGACAGCAATAGTTTAGACATCTGTCTATGGATACATGGCAACATATAGCCGACAGCAATAGTTTAGACAACTGTCTATGGATACATGGCAACATATAGCCGACAGCAATAGTTTAGACATCTGTCTATGGATACATGGCAACATATAGCCGACAGCAATAGTTTAGACATCTGTCTATGGATACCTCTCAACATATAGCCGACAGCAATAGTTTAGACATCTGTCTATGGATACATGGCAACATATAGCCGACAGCAATAGTTTAGAAACCTAAATAAATTATTACATCCTGGTTCAATTAAATTTTACACTGTACACGACAGTTACACATTTTCAAACTGCATTTTTACTCTCCCTATTAAACAAAATTTTTGTAGCCCGATGTAAGGCGCTGGAGTGTGTAAATTTTATCCTTAGGGTTTAGTGTCGCATGGCTGGTGCAACGGCCAAGAGCTGTGCCGGTTGTCTTACCCTTTTTTACGGTCCAGTAGATCTTCGTAACACAGTGCGTCCCAATGACTTGCAGATGGTCGAGAAGTAGAAATAAATCTATGCATGCCCACTACATACACACTTTTCTTCTCTTAAGATATCGCTATACACTGTTTCTGAACTGCAGCAAAGTTGGATTTCTTCAATATATCGTCACTTGACAGAGCACGGGAAATATTAACAAAACTACACGTTAGGTCTTAGAAACGTACAAAAGAGATTTTTGTTTCAGTAATGCTATTTTAAAGAGGCTTTTGATATGTTGCAGACGTTAATGTTGTCTGGAAATGATCTTTCAAAATTATCTGAATCTGCTCTTGACGGAATGTGTCATCTTGTTGAACTCGACTTATCAAATTGTCATCTCCGTGCAAATTCGATGTTCAGCCAAAGTGACCGAAAGTTCCACAATCTACACGACTTACAAAGACTGGACCTCTCTTCAAATTTTTTTTTCTACTATTCTATAACCAAATGCTACGCTTAGAACAAACATAGGAATGTCAGAAATGGCCCACATTAGATGTGGCACAAGACAGGGATGTGTCTTATCACCACTGCTGTTCATCACATACGTCGTACAAATGTGCAAATTATCAAACACCAGCGAAGGGGGATTACACTGGAGAATTACTAAATGAACTGATTTTTTTTAAACTGACCACTAGGCAATCATAGCATCAACAGCAGTACAACTACAAGAATACATTAACAAACTCCACTCATCATGCGACAACTATGATGTGAAGATCAACGTAGACAAAATAAAAGTGATGACATTCTCCACCAGAACCACCAACATCAAAGTTGAGGATCATTAGCTAGAGTAGGAGAAGACTCTTCATTTATGGGGAGCTTTTTCTTCAGAAGACGGAAGAATTAATAGAGAAATCTAACACAGATGCAACAAAGCCGACCAAATTATAGGCCAGGTGGCACTAATTTGGGAAGACAAGCACGTGAATATAAACACTAGAATAACACTATTCAAAGCAATATTCTTACCAACTCTATGCTATCAATGTCAAACATGAACACCGTCTTTAAAAAAAATAGAAGCAAAATAGTCTCGACAAAAATTAAATGTTTACTAACTATGCTAGGAGTATAGGTACTATGCCAGGTGGACGTCGAAAGATCGATTTAGGAATGATGATATCAGGAGGAAAGTCGGCACAGAACCAATACTGAACCTTATCGGTTAGACAATACATCAAGTAGATTGGTAATGTAACAAGAGTGGCACCAGACAGCTCACGACCGAGAGTAATGTTATACATATATAGCGGTAACACATCCAGAGTAGGTAGACCGCAGAAGATCGCAGAAGACTGACCGCAGAAGATCGCAGAAGATTGACCGCAGAAGATCGCAGAAAATTGACCGCAGAAGATCGACCGCAGAAGATTGACCGCAGAAGATCGACCGCAGAAGATCACAGAAGATTGACCGCAGAAGATTGACCGCAGAAGATTGACCGCAGAAGTATCAAAGACACTGAAAAGTATTATATACGAAGCAAACAGAAGGACCCGCTCCAGAGATCCCTTCCTGTCCTGACGCTGCGAAGCCCTCCAGGAGCAGAGAAAAAAAAAAGAAGAAGAAGAAGAAGAGGAAAGAGACATGGTCATATACCTGAGTTTGCTGTGGTAAAACGGGCAGTTATTTTGAGTGTAGCTGATTGTGTATTTAAGTTAGAATGATAAATTAATTTTCTTCGCTGTGTTTAATTATTACTGGTATGCAATTGTCTAAACACACAATGAAAATTGATGGTTTCATGGAAACCTTGTCAAGTTTAAATAACGTTACATAATATAACCACCCTCTATCCGTTAGGGTCGTGAAGGTGTATTGATGAAAACACTAGCACACGAAACCCACCACCGTTCTCTGTCTTCCGCTTGATAAATAAACGTGTGGTAACTTAGTGCTATCCATTTCTTGATGTTGTCACTCCAGTTTCTTCGTTGCCCTTCTCTTCTTTCACTACCTTCCACTGTTCCTTTAAATAGTCTTTGCAAGCGAATCATGTCTAATTAAACTTTGGTGGCAGTGAATCCACATCACTCGCCAGAATGGCAGACTTGGGAATTAAGATCGGCACAGCAAAAAACGAGACGCACACCAGCTACGCCAGAAGACTTGTTAATCAACATAGAACTGGTACTATTAGCCATCGGACGTTGGGGTTCATACTGAGGGGAGGATCTGAGCACCTATGGACATGTCCGGAGTGCAATGAGGATAACCCAACTAACTATCTAACTAACTATCTAACATGTCTAA
>CAJHNH020004535.1:0-150833 GCA_905116865.2 Candidula unifasciata
GATAGCAGCTTGGCAATTGCACTACAAATGCAGAGTGATAAATGAATGGCAGATACATCTGAGCTGTACACAAAAAGGAGACACATCTTTAATTCTGGACCATACCGAGTTCTTGCACCCGACCATGTTTAAAGCGCCATCTGACGCAAACCCAATGCAATTTGTTAGACTCTGACCACACCTTTTGATTTCCTTATCAATCAAATTAAAAAAGTTTTCTCCTGTAGCCACTTGCAAGTAAATTAAAGCAAGAAATCCGGTAAATATTGCATTTTTCCTGTCACTGAAAAACCTATAATGCACAAGTACTTTCTATAATGATGGCATATTTCTTGTTCCGAAAATCATCAATAAGGTCATCCTTAATTGCAGGCGATATAATATTTCTTATTAAGCATAAACATTTAGTTCTATGCAACTGTATGTGCTCCAATGTACTCCCCTGACCATGCGCTCTCATGATTTCACTTAAATGTTCAATTGTGCGTATTGCACAATGGCAGGTCATGCTTACAGCAAGTTGCAACTCTGCTGCTTTAACTTTATCATTACTTTGCCTAGGAGTTATTGTTGTAATAAGCTGTGACTGGCTTTTTGACAGAGTTTTCATCATGTGTTTTTCTGATTTTTCATGATTTGAAATGCTACTAATTCTTGGTGCAACAGTGCACTGACACAGATTACAATATGCTGCCTCTGATCCGTCTGAAGATATTTTGAGCCATGAGTATGTTTTCTCCCAATTACTATTATACTTGCGATTGCTGTCATAAGATTAAGATACTTCCCATTTTTTGGATGACGTAGCCATTAGTCTTCTTCTTCTTCTTCTTCTTCTTCACTTCCTCTTTTACCGCTTTGGGTGTCGAGGGAGATATAAGGTTCTGTTTCTAGCTCTTCTGGCTGCCTCGACCATAGGCACATCGTGCTGTTGTAGAGTTTCTCTGATGTTATCCTTCCATATTGTTCTTGGTCTACCCCGTGCTCTACGTCCTTCTTCTCTTTCCATGTATGCTTTGTATGGTATGGTGTCACAAGGCATTCTCTCTAAGTGGGCAAACCATTTCACTTGCTGTCTTTGTATGTAATCCAGAATTGGTTCTGTGCCGACTTGTTCTCTTATGATCTCATTCCTGATCTTATCTCTTATGGTCACTCCTACAGCCCTTCTCAGACATCTCATTTCCGTGGTTACTAATTTTCTTTTATGGTTTGTTGTGAGTGACCATGTCTGGCACTGGTAGCACAGAGTTGGAATAAATATGCTTTGAATAAGATGTCTCTGTGTGCTGATTGGGATTGTCTTATGCTGTAAGAGGGGGGCTAGCTGTCCCAATACTTGGTTTGCTTTACTGCATCTAATGTCAATTTCTTTATCCAATTTCCCATCTTCGGTAAATGTAGTTCCTAGATATTTAAACTCAGATGCCTGTTTAATGCCTTTGTATTCTATTGCTATGTTTAGATCTGTCTTCTTTTTTCCTATTGACATTACTTCTGTCTTTTCAGTGTTGGTTCTCATATTATTTGTTTTACATTCTTCATTCATGGATGTTAGATGTTGTTGCAATTTCATGGCTGTATCTGCTATCAAGGCCTGGTCATCTGCAAAGAGTAATTCGTTGATCTTACTAAGATCTTCATTCATGGGCTTGGCATTCTTGCATATACTGTCGATGTAGGTGATAAACAGCAGTGGTGATAAGACACACCCCTGTCTTACTCCAGATGTCACTGTGAAAGGATGAGATGTTCCCTGATTTATTCTAACTACACTTCTACAATCCCTGTATAAACTTTTGCACACTTCGATGAGGTGTTCGCTTACTCCATATCTTGCCATTATTTTCCATAATAATTGTCTGTCGACTCTGTCAAATGCCTTCTCCTGGTCTACGAATGCCACAAATAAGTTCTTATTGTATTCAATGTTCTGTTCTATTAACTGTTTAAGAGTGAAGATTGCATCTGTGCAGCTTCTATTTCTCCTAAATCCCATCTGTTCTTCTGCCAGCTGTGGTTCTATCACTGGCCTCAGTCTTGTTTCTATTATCTTGGCATACATTTTGCCAACATGGCTTAAAAGAGAGATGCCTCGATATTGACCGCATTCTCGTTTGCTTCCTTTGTTCTTCCACAATGGTATAACTATTGCATGTTGCCAATCAATAGGGGCCGTTTGTTGTACCCATGCTGCATTGAATATTCTGTGAAGCCATCTGATGATGCTTTCACCTGCTGCTTGAATTATTTCTGTTGGTAATCTATCAGCTCCTGGTGCTTT
Source organism: Candidula unifasciata (assembly GCA_905116865.2). Taxonomy (NCBI): domain Eukaryota; kingdom Metazoa; phylum Mollusca; class Gastropoda; order Stylommatophora; family Geomitridae; genus Candidula; species Candidula unifasciata. The sequence continues at coordinate 2,285 of CAJHNH020004535.1, forward strand.
ATATTTGGGAGCCTGTTTAATGACTTTTTCTATTTCATCCATTAGTATGTGTGGTTCTAACACTGTTGCTCTGTGCTCTTCAGTTGTTCTTTCCTGGTGATCTCCTAGAGGATTTAAAGAGCTCATTGAAGTATGTAGCCATTAGTAACAGTAATGAAATCTATCACAGATAGAACTAGGTCTATATCCTATCTATTTTCTGTCATCGGGTAGTTTCTGAACAGTCTGAATCACTTGGTATCAGTGGTGGGTTTTCGTTTTATATCTCGCATTTATTCTAGTAAATTAACATAAATTACAGAGGTTTATAACATTCGCGATCCGTTTAGGAAGGCAACAAAACAATAAGAAATGGCGCGAATCTCCGTTAGTCCGTACCAGGACATCACAACAAAGTCAAACTGAAATAAAGATTTTAACTGTAGGTCTAGATTGCTTTTAGTAAATTTGCGTGTTTCTAACAGATGAACCATGAAGCAAATGTGAGCACATCTTTATAAGAAAAACCAGGAAAAACCCATATATGCCAGAATATGCCAGTTCATTATCTTATGCCAGTTCAATTTCAAATATGCCAGATTTGTGGAATCTGGCATAAAAAATGCCAATATGGCAACCCTGCTTCAACCTACCACGTTACAGTTTGCGAACTCTGAACCTAAGCAAGCACTAGACATCGGGTCAAGGGTCACGTCGTTTCTTTTACAGTGTACAGTAATATAAAAGTAACACACTATTATTTATCATCAATTATCAACTGTTAGTCTGATCAACTTGATATACACAGCTGCTGACTCTTGTTTCCAGAAAATCATGGCAATGTAAGTCATTTAACTGCGTTAATAACTGTCATAGTATAACTCACAGTACAAACCAGATAGACCGTAATTCAAATTGTTTCCTCATTTATCTAAGATTTTTTATTGTAATAATATTACACATATAATTTATCCTTCTGTCGGCTGTCCTCCGAATAACGGTCCCAAATTATCAAGGCCGAAAATATACCCTAGCAGGGTCTTAGTCACATGTAAATTGCGGACTTCTTTCCGGCGACCATATCGCCACCGCCGAGAGTATCTCCCGCGCCGTGGAGTGGGGCTAAACAAGATGGCTGGAACTCATAAGCAAAAAAATGAAGGAAGCTACAGGAGATGCGCCGCGGGTAGCGGCGCGGAAGATACTCTCGGCGGTTACTTTAAATCGGCCAAAGCTTTTTCACGGAATGCTGCATAGTTGCCGGAAAGAGGTCCGCAATTTACATGTGACTGAGGCCCTGTTACGGTATATTTTATGCCTCAATAATTTGAGATGGTTATTCGGAGGATAGACCGTCTGTAATAATATTCGAAGACAAAACCCTGTCTTGCTGAGCCTCTAAAACTGAGCGACCTAATCACATATCAGGGGCGCAGACACGGAAAAAACCCAACATTGTGGGTGACGGGTTAATGAGGTCTAAGCCTTGTTTATGAAGTAAAAGTCAAGGTCCCTTGACACGCCAGTGGCGTATGGGGCATATCAGGTTAGACTCATATTTTCATAGACCCACTTGGTGGATGATGTGGTCAGATCCTGCAGCCGCCTTTACTTTCCATGAATGTTTTTGTTAGCACAAATGTGTCCTGGCAGTTGCCTGAACTGATCATAATTGAAAGGGAGCTTAGAAATTCAGTTAGAGATAACTTGTCTAATACTATAAATAATTATTATTTTCAGGATATCATTAGGGTGGAGGATATAAAATATGTAGTGCAAAAAAGCAAAAGACACTGTCCTGGGCCCAGACGGAGTGAGGTATGCCCATATGAAGAGCATGAGTGATGAAGACTTGAGGGAGATGGCTTTTTACTTCAACCAGAGCATCAGAACAGCTTCAGTACCCCAGGACTGGGTACACAGCTACCTGATCCCACTTCCAAAACCAGGCAAAGATCATTCCAGACTCAACGGTTTCAGGATTATCACCCTACAAAATACTTTTGGCAAAGTGCTTGCTAGAGAAGATTATTGCTGTTGAACTACAAATATTTTTGGAAAGGGAAGAGCTCCTGCCAAAAGGTTTGGGTAGTTACCGGCCACGGAAAGATATCTGGGCAAATGCAGCTACTTTTGCTTTTAACGTCTATGAGGGGTGTCAGAACAGGCAGGAGAGGGTTGTGGCAGCACTTGATCTTGAGGATGCCTATAATAGAGTCAGATATGTTATTTTGATATCTGTACTCATGAAAAGGGTTTGGCTTGTGAACTGAATAGCAGCTGTCCTGCATTCATGTATGGTTGCCATTCTCCTGGGTACATGGACCTCAGAACCATGTAATATCACCCCGGTACTACCCTAGGGTTCTGCAATTTCACCAGTGCTCTTCAATGTGTAAATAAGCAAGATTATAGAACTTGAAGCTCAAGGTGGAAGGATACTGACATTTGCCAGTGAATGATGTGTTTACATATAGGCAGGGGAGTGATGGACAACTGATAGCCCAGTAGCTGCAGGCAACTGTAGACAAAGTGACTGACTGGTGTGCAGAAATAGGTACTGTCATCAATTCATAAAAAAACATCTGTTTTATGGTGCTCTCTGAACAATAGAATTATTAGAGCTAATGTTCCAAGCCTCACAATTAATAACAGTAACATCAAAAGAGAAAGCAAACTGAGCTACCTGGGTATAATTGTAGATAGAAACCTGTCCTTCAATGACCATGTGAAGGCAGTTGCGGTGAAATGCCAAAAAGGGCTCAATGCTCTCAAAATTAGGGCAGCAATGGACATGGAACAAAGAATGTTATTCACAATGCTCTAATGTGATCCTGTTGGTGATAGATTATGGACTTGGCATGCTTACCAGAGTCAGCTGATGAAACTTAAAAAGCATACAGAATGAAGCCATGCGGGTAATTCTGGTATGTACAAGAGATACCCTGGTAGTATGCTTGCAATATATACTTGCACTGCCTACTATTGCAGATAGGCTCAAAGTTTTGCAAGCAAAGTCATATCTCAGAGTAGCTGCAGACAAGAAGCACATTAGGTTGTGAGTGCAGGTACTGGGCAGCTGATGCTGCAGAATCAGAAGTTCAACACATTTTTCGTAACTTTTCCCGCTCAAGTGATGTGATTATATATACAAATGGCTCTGTGTTTAGAGGCAGACAAAGTGCATTCGGGTTCATAGCAAAAGTGAGTGGACGTCGCTTAGTGCAGTAAAGCCTTGCATATGATATCACCTCGTCTAGTTTGAGAATGGAGTAGGAGGCAGTCACTGCTGCCTTCCACTGGTTTGAGAATCAGCTGTACATACATGCTGTGATTGTAACTGACTTATAGAGCATGTTGAGAAAGGTGGATACAGGCATGCTCCATGCAGAGTGGCAAGCATCACTTTAGAGGTCCTGGATAGTTAGCGTCCTTTGGATATTTGCTCTTGGTAATGCTGGTGTGTTGGGAAATGAGCAGGCAGACAGACTGGCTGGCTCTGCACCACGTGGTGGTGAATTAATGTATGACAAGCTAGATGTTATGAGGGCCATTTAGGAGCAAGTGAACAGTGTGGAGGCACAAAGAGATCATTACTGTCTGAGGAGAATGGCGCTGCAAGGAGTTACCAGGGGATCTGGCAGATGCTCAACACTGAGGGGAAGGGAGAGATGCATATTCAGTGAGACAGTTACTGGTGCCATGGGAGCTGCAGTTCTTTGTTTGCTGCTGAAGATAGAGACAGAGCGCTTATGGGGGTGTCCTGAAGGCTGTGATGTCAATTCTTAATTCAACATTCAACATTTTCTAGGCATTTGTTGCTTTTGCTCTTTCTGCCTCATAATGAATGAATGAGATTCAACCCCCACCAGGACATCCACCAAGCAATAAATACCTGGTGACACAAAGTGCCACCATGCAGATGAGGGTCACCCGGGGAGAGGTCCCAGAAACCCTGTTTAGTCGTTAGGTTTTAGTAGGGCCCCCCTTTACATTCGGGGTAGGCATTTAAAATAATAAAAAAATTGCTTTCCATATTGGGACGACAAATGTGTAACAATTTCTACCTCATACCATTGATTAGGTACCTAATGTAATCGATATGTGGATGCAAAGGGGGTAAAAGTCGACAACCCTATTTGGAGTTAACAATATCTGGGGTGACTGTTAAAGATATAGTGAGTTACTAAGTTCATAACAGGTTCTGAGGCTTGTTTCCTGGCGGTATGCAATTGTATACTGTATCAAACCTTTATTTAAACCTTATTTTTTTTTTAGACTGGTGATTTTCTTACTTGATTGCAAGGACACATAACATAGTATCCTCATGCGAATGTAGAAGGGGCTTCTCTAAAATGAACCTGATACTGAATAGAACTAAATCATTTCTCCTTGGACATTAAATTTCTGCACTGCTGGTTATCAGAATGCTTAGACTTCTTATTCAGTTTAAACCTACAAAATGTCTGCAGTAATGGCTCTAACAGGCCACAATTCTGCAGTGGCTACCAACAAGCAAACAAAAAAGCAAGAAGCGACCTAGAGAAGATGAGAGTTTGTTAGAGGATATTTTAAAAATGTGAACCTTACTGTAATAATAGATACTGGGGTGAGCGCTTGCACCTTTTTCTAGATTAAAAGAAAAGCGTTGGATAGGACACACACTGAGAAAACAGGAGAACAACATAACTAGAATGTCTTTTCATTGGAACCCACAGGGGCATAGGAATAAAGGAAGGCCCAAAAATACATGGAGAAGAGAACAGGAGAATGAAGTTAGAAAGATAGGGAGGACATGGGGAGAGCTCCATGCAATGGCGAAGGATAGAACGACTTGGCATGAGTTGATTGAGGGCCTATGCTCCATTGGGGGATAGAAAGGCAGAAGAAGAAGAAAAGACAAAAATCCCTAAAGAGTTCTATTAGGTTGTTTAATAAATGCATGTCCCTGATATAAATATGTTATGCTATATGATAACTGAAGAGTTTTTCACGACAGAAGCTATTCCATCAACTTCAGCCGTCTGTAGTAAATATGTGATGCTTAAGAACTTACGAATGAGTTGGAAATAAATTGTGTTCCTTTTTTTCTGAAGTCCTCAAGTTGCATGGATGCAGCACATTGCTAGTCAGCCTGAGTGCAACTTCACTGTGACACAACAGCCTCTAAGAGCATCATACACCCACCCTGGCCTCAGCTATTGTGTATTTGACAGAGATGGTGTGTACACAAATTCTTAAATTTGCTGCTTTATGTGTGTATGTGTATTTCTAACATCAGTTTACTATGCTCAATAGTATTTATTTTGTTTTTTGGCTCCATTAATCTGGGCAACACACAGTGTTCTCATCAACTGGCTTAAAATAACCAAATAAATACTGATGAGCATAGTCAACTGATGGCAGAAACCATAAAAAGAACTTGAATGTTTTTCTCAGAAAGTATATACACATGCAGTTATTAATATGAAGCCATCAGTTTTGTTATACAATTATAATGTTACACCACTATAAATGTAATACTTCAGTCAGTATAATGTGTCTGCACTACTGCGTATTTGTTTTGTAAACTAATCAGAGCACTCAAGAAGGAATTATATTTTGTGCTGACACAAGTCTTGCAGCAGATGAAATTTTTAAAATAGCAGAATTTGTTTAAATAACACATGTGGTAGCATGAATATATTGTGGTATGTTGACCAAATACATAACATACTAATAAGTGTAATTCAGTGTAGCCATTTTTGTGTCAAGTAATATCATGTGGGTTATCATAGAAGAGACAGACAGCAGAAGTCAACTGCTGAAAATGCACACTCATCATCGTCATCATCTTGATGAAACAGATTCTAGGTAGAACATTATTCTGATCACACACAGGAAAGCCGCACCATTCTTTGCCAGTCTCATATACATTCATTCCCTGAATGTCGATATCCTGTGGCCACCCTTGTGCCAGTCATTACCTGCAACTTCTTCTAGGAACCATACCCTTCTTAAACCCCCCCCCCCCCCCCCTCCAAAAAAAAACTGGTTCCTGTAGCCATGAATTCTTCATCATTAAATTCATTAAATCCAGGCCATGTGGCCTTGGTGACCATGTTTGTCCACAACCCTGTTCTTATGTATTCTAGTTTTTACCCTCTCATTATGTGTTGAGGGAATGTGGAATGTTTACTGCCGATGTGGGTCATCTGTCAGTTTTGTCTTTGTTAGTTAGTTAGTTTAGAAATCACGAAATTGGACAAATGCTAGGAATAAAGCCAGTCTTACAAGTCATCAGAGAACAACAAATGAAGTGGTTTGGACACCTAACAAGAATGCCCTGGTACTATCTGCCACAGCAAGCCACTCTAAAATATTACAATGGGTATAGAGTGAGTGGAAGACCTCGGAAAAATTGAGTGATGGCATTAAAAACAGCCTAACATAAATTAACATCAGTGTTAATAGTGCTGTTGACAGAACTCATTAGCAAATGTTACATCTTCCCCCGACACTCCAATAAGGTACAAGGTGGAAGAGAAGAAGAAAGTTAGTTTCTGACACACTATCTTCATTACATTTTGTTGTCTGCCCATTCTGTTCTTATCCTTTCTTTGTAAAATCACATCACTGGAGCTTCCAAATAATTGCTCACGGATCTGCCTGCTGTCCATGATTCACCACAATACATTAGAATTTATCCAGGCAGCTTGTAATAATTCTGTTTCCTCTCAGCTGACAGATAGATTACATTATAAAATTGTCCCCAAATAGGGTAGCTCTGGGGTTGACCCACTCACATAAAAATAGATACCAGATCATTTCTGTATTATTGTGGACAATGTCCACTAAGGAGAGGTGATGAGGAAGGGAATTGGTCATTGTCACCTTATATCACCTAAAGGTCTAATGCTTTGCACTCCAGAGACACCGTCTGCTCTAGGATCATTTTTATATTACAGAAAATATTCTTCCTTTAGTAAATAAATCCTAAATACTTGCCTCTAACATAATTATTGTATTTTCTCAGGGAACATTGACGTTTTCAGGCTCCTGTCCTTTATTGCTGACATGCGCTTTTTTCCGGAGTATTACTCCTACACAGACCAAGAGAATAAGTGGTTTCAGTGGGATGGAGTCCTGCATGATCGCACCCTGGTCACCTCATCTCTGCAAGTTGCCTTGTCAAGGAACATACATAACTATCAAGTGCCTAAGTGGCCTTTACAAGCAGAAGTGACTCTAGGATATGTTGGAAAGTCCTCCTTATCAATTTCACTTGCTGTGTACGGTTCTATAAGCCCTGAGCCATTGCTGACCCATCTTATCCAGTTTGTCAGCATAGATACAGAGACCAGAAAACCAATGCCTTTTCCTGATTGGTTCATGAACAAATACACAAAGCAGTGCTCAATGGAAGCAGGTTTTCGTGTTGAGACTTTTCCCAGACCAGCAAAGACTTTCATGCAAAGGAGAGAGGTAATAAATACCCGCTTATCTTCCTGAGATATCTGATGTAGACAATTATACATTGAACATGAGGCGCATAACACAGCTGGAAGGTCCTGGGTTCACATCTTGATGGAGCCACATTTTTTTCAAAAATGACCTTGACTCGCAGGTCGACCCAGACTTAAGTGGGTATCAGGTGCAGTCCTGAGAAGTAAAAGTGGCCGGCGTGACCACATCACCTACAGAGTGCCGATTGGTCTTTAAAAATAGAGGTCTAGCCCTATATTCCCAATACGCCTAAAGGTGTGGAAAAGGGACCTTTACTTTACTTCTACATAACACAGTTCATTTCATAACTCTGTTTTCATCCCACCACTGAATGCTTTTACCCCATCATGAATCAATCTATGTTGAACTTCTTCGATTATCTGGCTCACAATTATCCAGACTCCATATTATCCGGCTGGTTTTTTTCTCTTGGTAATAAATAATGAAAAATTTACTTTGCCAAGATGGTGCATGTGTCACATGATTTTATTTTTCCTGCTCTCAAGTTAGACATTCTAAATGTTATCTTAAAATGTGAACATTATTTGTATTTGTAAACTTCCTCTTTCTGAAATAAATGTTTAAAACATAGTACAATACGTCAGAAATATTGACAAAGTACTGAACCGTACTAAGAGGTCAGAAAATATGAATAGAAGGTTTTGGTATAAAAAGTTCTTCAGAAGTAAAAATTTTTTCAAAACATTTTTATTAACAATTTCTTAAGTGTTTGTAAACAGCTAGCTGTCGAGAGCATTACATGAACTCAATGGATCCAGAGTCAATTCCCAAATGTCTCAGTAAACATGGCAGAACTGAGGCATCACCTCTTATTTACTTGTAAGACTGAGGCATCAACTATTGTTTACTTGTGGTGAGACTGAGGCAACAACTATTGTTTACTTGTGGTGAGACTGAGGCCTCAACTATTGTTTACTTGTGGTGAGACTAAGGCATCACCTCTTGTTTACTTGTGGTGAGACTGAGGCATCAACTATTGTTTACTTGTGGTAAGACTGAGGCATCAACTATTGTTTACTTGTAAGACTGAGGCATCAACTATTGTTTACTTGTGGTGAGACTGAGGCAACAACTATTGTTTACTTGAAAGACTGAGGCATCAACTATTGTTTACTTGTGGTAAGACTGAGGCATCAACTATTGTTTACTTGTGGTGAGACTGAGGCATCAACTATTGTTTACTTGTGGTGAGACTAAGGCATCAACTATTGTTTACTTGTGGTAAGACTGAGGCATCAACTATTGTTTACTTGTGGTGAGACTGAGGCACCAACTATTGTTTACTTGTGGTGAGACTGAGGCAGCAACTATTGTTTGCTTGTGGTGAGACTGAGGCATCAACTACTGTTTACTTGTGAAAAGACTGAGGCACCAACTATTGCTTACATGTGGTGAGACTAAGGCATCAACTATTATTTACTTGTAAGACTGAGGCATCAACTCTTGTTTACTTGTGGTGAGACTGAGGCATCAACTATTGTTTACTTGTGAGACTAAGGCATCAACAATTGTTTACTTGTGGTGAGACTGAGGCATCAACTATTTTTTACTTGTGGTGAGACTGAGGCATCAACTATTTTTACTATTTTAGATGTGGTAAGACTGAGGCATCAACTCTTGTTTACTTGTGGTAGGACCGAGGCATCAACTATTGTTTAATTGTGAGACTAAGGCATCATCTATTGTTTACTTGTGGTGAGACTGAGGTATCAACTATTGTTCACTTGTGGTGAGACTGAGGCATCAACTATTGTTTACTTGTGAGACTGAGGCATCATCTATTGTTTACTTTTGAGACTAAGGCATCATCTTTTGTTCACTTGTGGTGAGACTGAGGCATCAACTATTGTTTACTTGTGGTAAGACTGAGGCATCAACTATTGTTTACTTGTAAGACTGAGGCATCAACTATTGTTTACTTGTGGTGAGACTGAGGCAACAACTATTGTTTACTTGTAAGACTGAGGCATCAACTATTGTTTACTTGTGGTAAGACTAAGGCATCAACTATTGTTTACTTGTGGTGAGACTGAGGCATCAACTATTGTTTACTTGTGGTGAGACTGAGGCATCAACTATTGTTTACTTGTGGTGAGACTGAGGCATCAACTATTGTTTACTTGTAAGACTGAGGCATCAACTATTGTTTACTTGTGGTGAGACTAAGGCATCAACTATTGTTTACTTGTGGTAAGACTGAGGCATCAACTATTGTTTACTTGTGGTAAGACTGAGGCATCAACTATTGTTTACTTGTGGTGAGACTGAGGCATCAACTATTGTTTACTTGTGAGACTGAGGCATCAACTATTGTTTACTTGTGGTGAGACTGAGGCACAAACTATTGTTTACTTGAAAGACTGAGGCATCAACTATTGTTTACTTGTGGTAAGACTGAGGCATCAACTATTGTTTACTTGTAAGACTGAGGCATCAACTATTGTTTACTTGTGGTGAGACTGAGGCAACAACTATTGTTTACTTGTAAGACTGAGGCATCAACTATTGTTTACTTGTGGTAAGACTAAGGCATCAACTATTGTTTACTTGTGGTGAGACTGAGGCATCAACTATTGTTTACTTGTGGTGAGACTGAGGCATCAACTATTGTTTACTTGTGGTGAGACTGAGGCATCAACTATTGTTTACTTGTAAGACTGAGGCATCAACTATTGTTTACTTGTGGTGAGACTAAGGCATCAACTATTGTTTACTTGTGGTAAGACTGAGGCATCAACTATTGTTTACTTGTGGTAAGACTGAGGCATCAACTATTGTTTACTTGTGGTGAGACTGAGGCATCAACTATTGTTTACTTGTGAGACTGAGGCATCAACTATTGTTTACTTGTGGTGAGACTGAGGCACAAACTATTGTTTACTTGTGGTAAGACTGAAGCATCAACTATTGTTTACTTGTGGAAAGACTGAGGCATCAACTATTGTTTACTTGTGGTAAGACTGAGGCATCAACTATTGTTTACTTGTGGTGAGACTGAGGCACCAACTATTGTTTACTTGTGGTGAGACTGAGGCAGCAACTATTGTTTGCTTGTGGTGAGACTGAGGCATCAACTACTGTTTACTTGTGAAAAGACTGAGGCACCAACTATTGCTTACATGTGGTGAGACTAAGGCATCAACTATTGTTTACTTGTGAGACTAAGGCATCAACAATTGTTTACTTGTGGTGAGACTGAGGCATCAACTATTTTTTACTTGTGGTGAGACTGAGGCATCAACTATTTTTACTATTTTAGATGTGGTAAGACTGAGGCATCAACTCTTGTTTACTTGTGGTAGGACCGAGGCATCAACTATTGTTTAATTGTGAGACTAAGGCATCATCTATTGTTTACTTGTGGTGAGACTGAGGTATCAACTATTGTTCACTTGTGGTGAGACTGAGGCATCAACTATTGTTTACTTGTGAGACTGAGGCATCATCTATTGTTTACTTTTGAGACTAAGGCATCATCTATTGTTCACTTGTGGTGAGACTGAGGCATCAACTATTGTTTACTTGTGGTGAGACTGAGGCATCAACTATTGTTTACTTGTGGTGAGACTGAGGCATCAACTATTTTTACTATTTTAGTTATAAGACTCAGGCATCAACTATTGTTTACTTGTGGTGAGACTGAGGCATCAACTATTGTTTACTTGTGGTGAGACTGAGGCATCAACTATTGTTTACTTGTGGTGAGACTGAGGCATCAACTATTGTTTACTTGTGGTGAGACTGAGGCATCAACTATTGTTTACTTGTGAGACTGAGGCATTAACTGTTGTTTACTTGTGGTGACACTGAGGCATCAACTATTTTTACTATTTTAGTTATAAGACTCAGGCATCAACTATTGTTTACTTGTGGTGAGACTGAGGCATCAACTATTGTTTACTTGTGGTGAGACTGAGGCATCAACTATTTTTACTTTTTAGTTATAAGACTCAGGCATCAACTATTGTTTACTTGTGGTGAGACTCAGGCATCAACTATTGTTTACTTGTGGTGAGACTCAGAAATCAACTAATTTTACTATTGTTATTTGTGGTAAGACTGAGGCATCAACTATTGTTTACTTGTGGTAAGACTAAATCATCAACTGTTTTTTACTTGTATGTCATTACAGGTTCTGTACCTGGAGACAGACATAAATAACCATACAAACTTTGCATCTTACGTGCAGTATGCTCTTGATTGTCTTTATGCTGGCATACGGCACCAGAATGTAGCAGAAGTGGGAGCAAGTTCAGCACATGAACTGCGGCTTATCTAATTCTGGTTCTCAGGAGTCAGTAGTTCCAGTGCCTCAGATAACAAAGAGTCGTGGAGGCCTGAGAGAGGGCATGAGAGACATGATCAGAGATGGCCTTAAGGTCTTAAACATTTGTTACGTGAATGAGTGTCATGAAGGCGACATCATTGACGTCCATGTCTGGCAGGAAGACAGTGAAGCCTGCACTGTTCGATGTTCTATAGAGAAAGGATCACAGTTATTGTGTCAGCTAAGATTAGAGTATTTTGCTCCACTGGCAAAACTCTGATGGCAAAACATCCTCACACACCTTGCATATTTTCTGTATTAGCGTTTACGTGTTACCATCATTGAATGAGTTAGGTGAAACTAGAAAATTGGGTGAAAACTGGAGAAAACAATGACTAGGGGATTTGGAAGCGAGGAATGTCTACGACACACACCATTGAATAAACTGACAGATTGCATATGCCAGAAACAGAAGCATGACATCTGGCCTGTTATAAAAGCAGAAATATCAAGTCGGTTGTGGGATCAAAGTTTACTTGTAGCAAGACTAAGGCATCAACTATTGTCAAATGAAAAGCTACTGGATGATTTATCCAGATATTTTGTCATTTTCTGCTCCAGTTCCTAGCAAACTTTATTCAGGGTTTTAGCTTAAGACCTGCCTTTTCTGGACTTGTTTATTTTTTGGAAGCTTCAATCAACATACTGTTCATACAAAAACTGGTCGGTAGTCATCTTTTTCCTCGGCTGTTGAAACTGCCAGCAGTAAAAGGTTATTCACCTACACAATATTAACTGAAGAGATACCTCGGTGAAGCCTCACATCAGGTGCCCAATGCTTGTGTGTATTTAAAAGATTATGAAAGCTTTCCAGAAAATGTCCAAACAAGTAATTAATTTTTTTCTTTTTGCCCATATTTATTTTCTGCCTGAGATTGATATTCAACCATTGTTTACTTTGTTGCTGGAATTGTAACTGTTGATTTCTGTGTGTCCCAGCCATGTGAGCAAGCCTTCGAAGATTGAGTCTTGAGAAAAACCATATATCAGCTCTTCCCAAAACCTTAGTATTTCTGACAGTTATCGGTTTTATAGAATCCCATGTTACCATAAACTATTATCCTGGCATATATAAAATATAGGCAAAAACTTACACAATGAAGACAAGGAATGAATAAATTAAAACCAGCTGTTTTATTTTTGGTATTGAACAATTCATTAGATCTTCCAATTACAAATACTGGATGGGTGAGTACAGATGGCAAAGTGAAGAACTTCATTGTAATATCTCACATAATAACAGATGGCCAAGTGAACACCTTCACTGTAGCAACTCACATACTGGATCAACTGTGACACCATGCTCTACCAGAAAGTCTCTGACAGCACAAACTCCTTGCCCTGGTACAGTGCTACAAGCTGAGACCGACTGCCACCAGCTCTGTGCAATCATCTTCTCATGTGCAGACAATTCTCATACATCAAATTCATGGAAAATACAAAATGCACTTCAAGTGTGGTGTCACTGAAGAAAACCAATAAGGAGTTATCTGATGTAAAAAGTTTCACTTTCTCTGGCAGTACTGATCAATCTGTCAACAGGGGCGCCACTTCGGTGCAGTGCTGTTTGTTCGCTGGCCCAAAGGTCAGATGTGAATCCACATCAAAGCTGATTTTCATTTGACCCAGCCTAAAACTGGTAAGGTCCTGGGAAGTAAAGGTGGCTGACAGGATGTTAACCACATCACTCATCAAGTGCTTATTGCACTATACACATATACGGGTGATAGGTCTGATGCCATATCTAAATTTACCGATGGTAAGAAAATTATACTTGACCTTACATGTCAACACGTGTGATTATTCAAATGTGCTTTCTATAAAAAAAATTTTTTTTTTGTAAATGTTTTGCTCGACTTTTTGAGTTTCAACAACTGCATTCACAGTCGCTGTTCAAAAAGTAGTCACAGCTGTTTCATCATGTGAACACACTGGAAAAATTAACAATAACAGCTACATCTGATCATGAATGAATCTGAAAGCATTCAGTTAGTACTGACAATGTCATTTGGTTAGTACTGACAATGTATCAGTGCAGCTGAGGTGTAAACCTGGCTTTTATTAAACAAGACTTCAGCTGCATCCTGGGTAGACATCAACTTGGGAGGGGGAGGTGGGGGACAGCTACCAGGGAATCAGTAACTCACTGGGCACTCAACAACTCACACACAACATTCACAATGAATGAATGCACTTGATGAGTCCTGCTGATTAATTAACCAACAGTAGTCACTTTTCTTACCCTTACAGCTATTTTTAAATATATGATATCACAACATCTAGTATGAGAATGGAGGTGGAGGCAATCACTGCAGCCTTCAACTGGCTTGGGATTGGGAATACACATTTTGTGATTGTAACAGACTCAAAGCATGCTCAGAAAGGTGGAGATAAAAGTATGCCCTATGCAGAATGGCAAGCATATCTTTAGAGGTCCCGAGTAGTTAGGGTCCTTTTGATATTTTCTCCAGGGTGTGTGTTGGAAAATTAACAGGTTGGCAGACTGGCTGGTTTTGCATCATTTGGTGGTAAGCTGGTGCAATACAAGCTAGATGTCGAGATTCTTTGTGACAGAGTGAACAGTGCATGGCCACAAAACAGGTCATCCCAGTCTGTAGAGATTGGTGCTACTAGGAGTGACCAGGAGATCTGGACCACACTGAACAGCAAGATCAGTTGTGCTCAAAATCAAAGATGCCAGGAAGGCTCAGAGTGTAGCAGACAACACCTTCTGCTGTCTGTCCAGCATTGGTTAGTTCACAGGCTGGACCCTGGCAGTGGCTGTCTGTCCAGCATTGGTTAGTTCACAGGCTGGACCCTGGCAGTGGCTTTCTTATATGCCTGCAAACTCACTGCATTCAGTGATATGGATCAACAAGGCAAGAACCTGATATGCTCCTTAAGATAACTGATCCTCATGGTCTGACAATTGTGTAGCAGAGCAACCAATGGATCTGGCAGACAATCAACACTCAAGGGGGTGGGGAGGGGGGGTGGTTACAATCAGACAGCTGCTGGTTGGCATCAGAACTGGAATTCAGCTCTGGATTTTGAAGATGCAGACAGAACGATAGGGGAATACCCCATGTGCTATGATGCTGATTCTCAATTCAACTCTTGACTTAAGAGAGCAACTAAGTTTGTTTGATGTGGGAAGATCTTCCCCAGATTGTATTTTCTGTGAGTGGCAGGTAGGAACTCACATCATAGCAAAACCTCCTGGATAGCTGAGACCTGTCAACATCACAACAGTTGTTCAAAAACCCGTACTTTGAAGTCTGGCTGTACGCTGCAGTTCTGTACCAAGAAGGTGCTTCTGTGTACATCACTGATGCTGGAAGAGACACAGAAGAAGCATATCTTCCCGACATGCTGAGGTAATTTTTCTGCACCTAGCAATTTATTGCTTTCCAAATCTGCCCACACACACACACAAGTGGGGAGCTAAGGGCACATCAACTCAATATTTTTAACTTTTGACTGTTCAACAGCTATCACCTCTGCAGGTTCACAGAACACAAACACACACAAAGCGACTAGGAAGTTTTACAACGGATGCCCCCTGTTTCTGATATTTCTTTGCATTCAATTGAGATTGTCAACTACCACATGCTTGATACTGGTAACTGGATCAGCAACCCCTGGCCTCAACAATTTATTTTTTAAATAATAAATTCCCAGCCTATAAGTAAAATGTACTATTCTTTCTAAATATGCAACTTCACTGAGCGATCATTTAATATGTATTTCAAAACAAGCACTGGAACCATCCCCCCCCCCCCCACAAAAAATGAAAGAACTTATTTGGTAATTTAAAAAAACCTTCACTGACTCTTTAACATTTTGTATATGTACAAATATATTTACTAGCAAACCAAATGCTATTGCAAATATAATAAATATTGGGTGTCAGAACAGAGATGCTCCTTAATGGAAATAAAATCAACTAAATATTACAATTTCTGAAATTTAAAAAACTTGTTAATTGTTTATGGTATCATTGAAGCTGTGTGCCTGGAACATTCACTGGCAACCACTCACGCTCACACAGACCAGGTCTATTGGATGGTTCTCTCCCTCCCTTCCCCAATCTAATGCTTAGACTTCACATTCTGGTTCACAAGTGACAGTGTTAACTTGCATGTCTCCCAGCACTGCCACTACCCCAACCAATAGCAGGAACAGTATCCCTATCAGCATCATACACTTTTATGCAGCTTCTTGCCTTCCACAACCTGCTGAATCTCATCTTTGTCTAAAGTCTCGTACTTGATCAGTGCTTGTGCCAGGTTGTTCAGTTCTGTGTTGTGCTGTTTCAGAATGCTCTTCGCTCTGTCATAGGACTCCTGTTCAGAGGATAATAAACAACATTCATGTGGCTAAAACACGGATGGGAGTAAGTGGAGGGAAGGGAGGGAGGGGGAGAGACTAACAATAACAACAAAGAAGAGAGAACAACTTGACAGAAATGCCTTCACAGATGTACAGAGAGGGCAGCATCAGTTATAGACTATATAAAACATCAGCAAATCAGATGATATGGTCATGGAGGACAGTGATCATGAGACAATTCTCTGACAATCTGACACAATATAAAGTAAAACAGAACAAGCCGTAGCATCAACAAATGATGTATCTGAAGCTGTAAATAAAACCATGCAAGAAGCACACATTTTGAACAGTCTTGCAAACAAGAGCCCGTGGATGTACATCTACAACATCAATGTTTTTTTTTTAAAGGATGACTAGCTAATGACAATTTATGACCCCAACTATTAGAGAACTGTCAATGAGACTGACCCTAATTAAGAAAGAAATGTCACTGAGATCTTAAATTTGGTAGTTTAGTCCCTTTCAATATAGATAATACTCAAAATGACACAGACAGCCATCAATAATCAACCTTTAATAGACGTTGGAAAAAAAAAAAAAACTTTTTTTTTAAAAAAAATAAACTAAACTAAACTGCTTCATAGGCCAATTAGACTTTTTCATCAGAATTGTTCTTCTTCTTCTTCTGCAATCGTTCTTAAAAGGGTAGCAGGTAGTTTGTGTTGTGGTTTACAGCTGGGTGACCTTTCACAATACGTTTTTAGGGAGAAGAGCAGTAGGTCTTTTCTTTTGTTTCTTTAAAATGGAGGTTCAGGAACCACCACTGCTTTTTAATGGTTTAGGAAATGCAACAGGTTTTATGGTGGTAAAATGTGGAGAATATACTGGTTATTTGAAGAATGTTATACACAAAGTTTCACTGGGGGAGAGAATCAAGTGGTTGTTTCATTAGCTGTATAAGCCATGCTTTGTGAGAGGATGAGCTAACCTGAAAGAAGGACAGATCTGAAAGCCTGATATCCTTAGCTGTTTGCTCACAACCTGTCATTATAAAACAGGATGCAATGAAGTCGTTACTCTCTGCGTAACTTTTTTCTTTGTTAACATTTGGAACTCCAAAATAATGGCAGCATCACTTCTGCTGCAGATGTGTGTGCTCTAAGCTTGACAGATACTCTTGAGTTTCCATCACAGGCTGGAGATTTCAGAATGGGTGTCATAATGCTGGACCAGGAGTTTGCAATGCATGCTGGAGAATTCAGAATGGGTCATAATGGTGAATGCAAGTCTCATTTACTGTCACCTGAACATCCACGTTTTACTGACTAAGACTTCTACTCTTCTGAGGAACTGCCTTCCGCAATTTTCTTATTTGCTTGAGTTTCTTCATCATCTGTGTTCACCGTCTGTAAGTTCCAGCAGAATGTCTTAGTTGTTCATTTGGACTCTGGCTTTGTGGGTCTGAGTTTTGCATGTACATCTGTTTTACTCGATTATTTGTGTGCAACAATGCACTCCGACTTAGACAGAAGCTCCAAATTAGTCGACTCTTACAACATAATATTTTGGGTGGACAGTGGGTCTGTTCTTGATTTCCACATTATGGGGTCCCACAACACACATGAGGAGTTTGCTTGGGTTCATAGTCGCTGTCTCAGCTTGCAATGCACTAACCACAATGCACTGCAGCTTCTGGTAATCAAGATGCTATACAATCACAACCCATACAGTGACACATACAGAAACACAACAAGTAAATATGGGTGTTATACTGATTCAAATGTTTAAACCCATACAGTGACACAAACACAACAAGTAAATATGGGTGCTATACTGATTCAAATGTTTAAACCCATACAGTGACACATAAAGAAACACAACAAGTAAATATGGGTGTTAAACTGATTAAAATGTTTAAAAAATATTATTTAAAAAAACTGACCTGAAGAAACCTTCTGATTTCCAAGTCAATGACCTCTCTCTGGCCTGGACTAATTTCTGTATCCACGAATGACCTCAATCCAACCTGGCACAAGAAACACATGGCAACTATAAAACATGTCAATAAACAACAACATCAATAATAATAATACAATAAAAGAAGAGATCTAGAGATTAAGTATTTCAGTCTTACAATCCAAGAGTTTTAATTTCCAAAAGCTACTGTGTTCAGTTAAAGATGATATAAAGTCAGACCCTTCTGGGCTCCAACAAGAGATGTACACAGCCCACACTGGCATATCAGATAACAGACTATTTATTAACCTCCTTCAATACACAGCAACTCACCATATGTTTCTTTGTTACGCTATTCAGGCTAAACATTTCTCCATTTCTTCTGTCCGGTTCTTCTTGCTGGGTGATCCATGTTATCAAAACTGTCATTTTATCCCTTTATACTCAATACTTTCATTTCCTTAATGACATAAAGGATCTGCAGTGGCGCAATAGCTAGTTACCTGCCAGCACAAAGCTTTTGGGTTTAAATCTGCACTGAAGCTGATGTGTACAACTGAGCTTGGCTCCAAGGTCAACCCAGCTTGAAGTAGGTCATAGGGAATGTTTGTTATTTTACTGACACATAAATGACAAGAATGTTGGCAGTCTGCAAATCAAAACAAAGAAAATCCTGAACAGTGTCCATTCTGGTGCTTCTGTCATTGTCATCACATAAATGTTTCCTATAGAAAACTGTTGACAGACAAGAGAATCAACTTTACAGCAGCAGGTTTTGTTCCACACTGCTGAGTCTGTCATCCACAAGAGCACTGTATAAAGTACACACTGTTGGTCATCCACAAGAGCACTGCACAAAAGACACTGTTGGTCACCCACAAGAGCACTGTACAAAGCACACACTGTTGGTCACCCACAAGAGCACTGCACAAAAGACACTGTTGGTCATCCACAAGAGCACTGCACAAAAGACACTGTTGGTCACCCACAAGAGCACTGTACAAAGCACACACTGTTGGTCACCCATAAGAGCACTGTACAAAGCACACGTACAAAGTACACACTGTTGATCACCCACAAGAGCACTGTATAAAGTACACACTGTTGGTCACCCACAAGAGCACTGTACAAAGTACACACTGTTGGTCACCCACAAGAGCACTGTACAAAGTACACACTGTTGGTCACCCACAAGAGCACTGTACAAAGTACACACTGTTGGTCACCCACAAGAGCACTGTACAAAGTACACACTGTTGGTCACCCACAAGAGCACTGTACAAAGTACACACTGTTGGTCACCCACAAGAGCACTGTACAAAGTACACACTGTTGGTCACCTACAAGAGCACTGTACAAAGTACACACTGTTGGTCACCCACAAGAGCACTGTACAAAGTACACACTGTTGGTCACCCACAAGATCACTGTACAAAGTACACACTGTTGGTCACCCACAAGAGCACTGTACAAAGTACACACTGTTGGTCACCCACAAGAGCACTGTACAAAGTACACTGTTGGTCACCCACAAGAGCACTGTATAAAGTACACACTGTTGATCACCCACAAGAGCACTGCACAAAGTACACACTGTTGGTCACCCACAAGAGCACTGTACAAAGCACTGACTCTATTGGTCACCCATAAGAGCACTGCACAAAGTACAATCTCTGTTGGTCACATACAAAAGTGTTGCTCAAATTATAAACCAGCAATGACCCCCAGCCATCTCTAAAATACCTGCACCCATTACTCTAGAGGCTAGTCACAGCAGGAGGCAAATGGCTAACCCATTTTGCCATGAAGACCCCATGAAGAGAAGAATCACAGATCCAGTGACCACTGACCTTATCTGACATGCCGTTGACCATCACCATTGAAGTGGCAATCCTTGTAGCCTGTTGCAGGTCATTGGATGCTCCTGTGGTCACCTTTTCAGTTCCGTAGATCAACTCCTCTGCTGCTCTGCCTCCCATGGCAGTGTCCATAGAGGCTTTCAGCTGGGACACTGTTTTGTTGTAGACCTCTTTCTCATCAATAAATGCAGTCTGAAGGACACAGGCAGAATCTCTAGTATATGCACATGACTGAACATAAAGGTTGTAGTTTCTGAATGACCTATATACAAGGGCCTATATGAAGTCTTTACCACACACACAAAACTTTATATTTTTTGTGTGGAGATGTTCACCATCATGTGCCACCATAGTGGCACATGTGATCCTGTTGCTAAACAACCACACATCAACAATTTCACTGCTTATCCCCCGCCTTGTTAAAAAAAAAAACTTCAACCACTTTTCAACCGCTGACAACCCTCGTTTTTAGCACCGTGAATATTTATCATCATCACACTGTTCTCGGAATCAGGTAATAGCAGTTTCAACTTCAAGGCTAACGGGTCACTCCTTAGTTAATCCATTCCTATGCCAATGAGAAATGGCAGAGAAGTCCATCACGGTGCACAGTGAAAACATTGACATGCTGCAGTCTTAGCAAATCAAACATCATATATGTTCATTTATTGCATAAGGCAGTGGTCAGTGACAACTCAAACAGTCCGACACCAGAAATGTAGTTCACCGTTGAAAGCTTCTCTCTGACCTCTGCAAATAATGACAACAATGGGAAATAAAACATAAGACACATCTGTGGACTATATCTGAACTGAGGCTCCTACAGCTTCCTCTGCTATGATGGTATCTTTACACTTAGACTGGTAACAAAATGATCTTCTTCTTCTTAGCATTCACTGGCTGTAAACTGTGGCAGAAAGTCCTGGTTGTTTGTCCACTTCTGGATTTTGATCTTGTTCCAGAGCTTCAGTTTTGTGTGCAAATCCATTTTACAGATCTGGCTTACTTGTAAGCAGCCTCCCCGACATATGCACTTGACCTAGTACTCCAACTTATAATAAAACACAGTAAAAAGTCTTCTTTTACAATATGCTTGTTAAGGAGCAGTGGATTAGGTAGGTTCACATTAATCTCCCTAAACAAAGTAGGTCACTTTTTATTCACGTTTGTTAGGCTGGTCAACTGGCGTACTGAAATATATAACATGCAATATCAACGGCATTGTGGGACGCCCCCATAACCTTGTGCTAAGGTGACAGATTCAGGAACTACCAATGAGAAGTGAGCTAGTTTGTATAACGTAATTTTAACCAAAGCAGTGGGTCCATTCTTTTCCTTCACAAAATGGGGTCCCAGAACCCTCATAGGAAACAAAATGACCACTGGTGCCAGTGTTCTCAATCTGTTGACAATCACGGCACATGGACTCACACAGACTAGTTGGCAACTGCTGATAAACTTGGAGGTACATGGACAGGTACAGACTTGCCGATAACTGTTGACAATCCTGACACATGGACACACACAGACTAGTTGGCAACTGTTGACAATCATGGCACATGGATACACACAGACTAGTTGGTAATCGTTGACAATCATGGCAAATGGACACACACAGACTAGTTGGTAATCATTGACAATCATGGCACACGGACACACAGACTAGTTGGTAACCGTTGACAATCATGGCACATTAGCCCAACAATTAGACATGCATTGAGCAGAGTGATTCACAATCATGACATAAACACCACAGTTTTGTGTTCACGATCATGACACACAAATACAGCAGTTATGCGTTCACAATCACGACATACAAACACAGCAGTTGTTTGTTCACAATCATGACACACAAACACAGCAATTTTGTGTTCACAATCACGACACAAAAACAGCAGTTTATTCACAATCATGACATACAAACACAGCAGTTGTGTGTTCACAATCATGACACATAAACAAAGCTCAACAGCTATCTTTGGTCCCTTTACAAGATACGTACATGACCTAATGATTGACCCCTGGGTATGATGGTCACTTTGTGTAGTGGTGTGGAATCCTTGGTGAAGTAAGACACCAGGGTGTGACCTGCTTCATGATAGGCTGTTAACCAGTTGGTTTCTTCATCAGGGATCCTGTTCTTTCTCTCAGGACCTGCCCACAATAGTCACAGATTCACAGTCAGATATATATATATATGTATCTTGTGTATATATATATACATACATATATATATATTTTTTTTTTAAGGTTTAAACAAAGTTAAACATCATGGCACAAGGGTAGTAACCCATAAGTGCTCTGTTTTACTTCAAACTCAAACCCTAAGAATCTCAGCGCAGTGAATGAACTCCATAGCACTGGCGAGGATCCTGGAATACTTTGGGTGGATTTTTAACTTCAATTTTTTGCCCAGGCCGCGCCGTTAGGCTACTCTTTTCTATTGCCAACTGCAAAGCGATTTTTTACGTGCGCAACAATGCACACGGGCGTCTGATCTTACTACCCAGACACCAGAGGAATTCCAGCCTTCACCTGGGGTTGAACCCCGGGCCTTCAGCACTCAAGGCAGAGATCTTTTGTTTTTTCTGCCCACAATAGTCATAGATTCACAGAGTCAGACATATGCTCATATTAAAGATGTTTTATCTGCACACAATAGTCACAGATTCACAATCAGACATATGCTCATATTAAAGATGTTTTATCTGCACACAATAGTCACAGATTCACAGTCAGACATATGCTCATATTAAAGATGTTTGATCTCCACACAACAGTCACAGATTCACAGACTCCGACACATATACTTTATCAGCCTACAGTAGTCATGGATTTACAGTCAGATATTTGCTCACATTAAAGATCGTTAATCTTTTTCTTCTTCGTGTTCACCAGCTGTAAACTCTGGCGGAAGGTTCTGGTTGTTCGTCCATTACTAAAATGCAGTCCTGCTCCAGAACCTGAGTGCTGCGTGTGCATCAGTTTTACAGATCTCATTCTCTTGAATACAGACTGTTGGTTCCTTGCCTCTTCGGCAGATGCACTCCGACTTCAAAGGAAGCTCCCCAATTAGTCGACTCTTACGACATGCTTTTGGGGAGGCAGTGGGTCTATTCTTGTTTTCCCCACAATGGGGCAAAGGAAACCCACACGAGGGAAAGCTTTAATATTCTATTCATAACTCATAATGTGTGTAAAGAAACCAACAAAATGGCTACAAAATGCAAAGGAGAAGAAGACCCAAAGCCTAATAGTTTTATTAAAGAATTACTTTTTGCGGAAGATCAAGCACTAACTGCTACTTCACAAATAGAACTTCAAGAAAACATAAATGAATAATCCAAATTTGCAAAGAGGATAATATGAAAATTAACACCTACTAAAGAGAGGTCATGACCACAACTAAAGAGTACTAAACAATAAATATCGAGATTACAAAACACCTGTTGAAACAAACCAGGAATTTGAGATACAGAGGAAGCATAATAATATCAGCTGGTAAATTAGAAGATGAGATCGGTGACAGATGTAACAGAGTAAAACAACTATCGGGCAATTGGCACCAAAACTGAGAAACAAACATTGCCTGTAGAAACCAAAAGAGCACTTTATGACAAAATTCTTGCCAACCCTGGAACAATTACAGAATAAGGTTAGTTGCGTATCCTTTACAGGACGTTGCAGAACCAACCCTAACAGCACCTGGCTGTTGTGTGGTTCTTCTAGGCAAATTCACATCCAGTAGTATGCCATTGCTTTCTGGACGGTCGGCTTTTTGGATACCACTGTCGAAACCAACGCCAAGGCAGATGGCCCACAGCTGGGATCATACCTGACATCCCGGCATTACGAAGCGTTCGCATCGACTTAGCCACAGAGCCGACTACTGAATAAGAGAAAAGAAAAATTACAATAAATGAATTTAGATCCTGCGAACAGCTCCTAATATTAACCAGAAGAGATCAGATCAGAAACAATGAAATCTGAAGGAAAATATGGGTAGCGGCAGCTCTGGATCAACAAGTGAAATGGTTTTGGCCAGGTAACGCTGATACCAACAAACCGTATATTACAGCAAGCAATGATGTACAAACCAGATGGGGAGTCAAGCAGAGGCAAACCATGCAAGTGATGGACAGACAGAATAACAGAGTCCCTGGAATCAACACTTATGAAGCACTTTCAAGCACTTTCCCATAAATGATTCTTCACCTTGACACCTCGAGGTATAAGAGGATCAAGGTGAGATGAGAGATCGTTTGTTTTATTTGCCCACAACAGTCACAGATTCATTCAGATATTTTCTTACCAATACTTTAGGCATCGTCAGATATCTGAACTACTCTATCTGTGGACTACTTTATCTGTTATGTGTGTGTAGAATGCTTTATCTGTTGTGTGCCGCACATTTCATTATCTACAAAACTTCTAGTCATATAGAGATACATACATAAACAAACAACAGTGAAGAGAATACTGTGATACCAAATGTTCAGGATAATAATATGCGGTGGACCAAATAGATTTCTATAAAAAATCTATCACAGCAGGCATATAAACAACTGAAGACAGTGGCACAGGGTAGACAACAATGTAATGATGGTGATTAACTCATTCAGCCTCTGAAACAGATGAGTGTCGATTGCTATTCAGTATGAATACAAACCATCACATAATGTATTCCTTGACTGTTTTCAGTTAGTCACAACATACTAGGAAAACCTGGCATAACCAACCAGTGTTCCCCCCTACTGTGTAATTTAGCTACAAACAACTACAAATGTTAACAATGATTTCCTTCCTGGGGAACCTGTTGCCAGTCTTTATGTACTGAACAAGTATAATAAATGAAAGGGCACACCATGGAAATAAAACAAGACACATCACCAGAAACAAAAATGACCACACATTCATACCCATCAGGATTTTGTCTCTGGCAAAATCAAGGTGACTCATGGTGACAGTTTCCCGACCATCAATGACAGCTTTCAAGGCTGCCTGGTTGATCAAATTTTCCAACTCTGCACCTGCCAGACAAAATGACACCAACCATTCACTTACTCTTCTATAGAAAGGTATACAGTTACCTCTTTCACTGATACTCTGAAGTCTGCAAGCATAAACAAACAGTCTAGGGATGTCAGATCTCAGTGATCATTTCCACCAAGTATGCAAATGTTTCTGTTGTACTATCCACCTGATCCCAAGAAACTTCCCCACGTCCACCTTATCAGAATGTAACCTGCCACCCAGAGCAGTAGTAGCCAATCCACCAGCATGTCCAATGAGGCACACAGCCCAGACAGACAATCTGTGGTATGTTGCTGACCTGAGCCCCACAAGTCACTCCACACACAGCATAGTCACATATTTCACTAGACAAGCAGAAACATACTTCTCAGATAGTGCCCCCATCCCCCAAGCAAGCTTGGTTTTCCAGCTGAACAAAAATGTAAAATTTTCTCGTGGGGAAAAACTCCAGTTACAACCCAGATGCTGCAACAAGCCATAATCAAGATGTAAGCAGATTTTTCATCTCCTTATCAGCTAAGCTTTGTTCCCTACCTGGCTCAGAAATTGTGAAAATGGAATGGAGGAATAGACTGCGAGCTCTATGTGATGTAAACAGCACAATTGGATTCTTCATCGTGTTCAGAGGCTTGTAAACTTTAGTCACGACTTAAGTCAGAACATCCATCCATTAAAGAGATCTGGCCTCTCTGTATACAAACTGTTGGTTCCTCGTCTCTCAAGTAGATGCACTCTGACTTCAAAGGAAACACCCCTATTTAGTCGACTTTTATGACAAGCTTGTTAGTTGGGTAGTGGGTCCATTCTTTTTCTCCCCACAGTGGGGTCCCGGAACCCATACAGGGAGTACAAAAGAATTATGATGATGTTTGAAAATGTTAGACCTAACCTGCTGATTACACCCATATATATAAAAACCTGTGCACGCACATACACACACTCACAATGCCTACAAATCAAATTAAAATCAAACGTACCTGAAAACCCAGTAGTTCCCCTGGCAAGCTTATCTACATCGACATCTGTGGACACAAGTGCAATCAAATCAGAACTGCTGGAAAAACACTCAACAGTTACCTCCATATCAAGATTAAAACAATCAAGTGTGACAAGCAAAAATCAAATAATGAAGATTGTCACAAGTCAACTACAACTTTATATATGCAAGTACCACCACAAGCAAACACTGTCAATCAACATGTGTAAGGTGACAAGACATTTGAAGAACGTTCTTCTTCTTCTTCTTCTTCACTTCCTCTTTTACCGCTGTGGGTGTCGAGGGAGATATAAGGTTCTGTTTCTAGCTCTTCTGGCTGCATCAACCATAGGCACATTGTGCTGTTGTAGAGTTTCTCTGATGTTATCCTTCCATCTTGTTCTTGGTCTACCCCGTGCTCTACGTCCTTCTTCTCTTTCCATGTATGCTTTGTATGGTATGGTGTCACAAGGCATTCTCTCTAAGTGGGCAAACCATTTCACTTGCTGTCTTTGTATGTAATCCAGAATTGGTTCTGTGCCGACTTGTTCTCTTATGATCTCATTCCTGATCTTATCTCTTATGGCCACTCCTACAGCCCTTCTCAGACATCTCATTTCCGTGGTTACTAATTTTCTTTTATGGTTTGTTGTGAGTGACCATGTCTGGCACTGGTAGCACAGAGTTGGAATAAATATGCTTTGAATAAGATGTCTGTGCTGATTGGGATTGACTTATGCTGTAAGAGGGGGGCTAGCTGTCCCAATGCTTGGTTTGCTTTACTGCATCTAATGTCAATTTCTATATCCAATTTCCCATCTTCGGTAAATGTAGTTCCCAGATATTTAAACTCAGATGCCTGTTTAATGCCTTTGTATTCTATTGCTATGTTTAGATCTGTCTTCTTTTTTCCTATTGACATTACTTCTGTCTTTTCAGTGTTGATTCTCACATTATTTGTTTTACATTCTTCATTCATGGATGTTAGATGTTGTTGCAATTTCATGGCTGTATCTGCTATCAAAGCCTGGTCATCTGCAAAGAGTAATTCGTTGATCTTACTAAGATCTTCATTCATGGGCTTGGCATTCTTGCATATACTGTCGATGTAGGTGATAAACAGCAGTGGTGATAAGACACACCCCTGTCTTACTCCAGATGTCACTGTGAAAGGATGAGATGTTCCCTGATTTATTCTAACTACACTTCTACAATTCCTGTATAAACTTTTGCACACTTCGATGAGGTGTTAGCTTACTCCATATCTTGAAATTATTTTCCATAATAATTGTCTATCGACTCTGTCAAATGCCTTCTCCTGGTCTATGAATGCCACAAATAAGTTCTTATTGTATTCAATGTTCTTTTCTGTTAACTGTTTAAGTGTGAAGATTGCATCTGTGCAGCTTCTATTTCTCCTAAATCCCATCTGTTCTTCTGCCAGCTGTGGTTCTATCACTGGTCTCAGTCTTGTTTCTATTATCTTGGCATAAATTTTGCCAACATGGCTTAAAAGAGAGATGCCTCGATATTGACCGCATTCTCGTTTGCTTCCTTTGTTCTTCCACAATGGTATAACTATTGCATGTTGCCAATCAATAGGGGCCGCTTGTTGTACCCATGCTGCATTAAATATTCTGTGAAGCCATCTGATGCTGCTTTCACCTGCTGCTTGAATTATTTCTGTTGGTAATCTATCAGCTCCTGGTGCTTTATATTTGGGAGACTGTTTAATGACTTTTTCTATTTCATCCATTAGTATGTGTGGTTCTAACACTGTTGCTCTGTGCTCTTCAGTTGTTCTTTCCTGATGATCTCCTAGAGGATTAAAGAGCTCGTTGAAGTATTCCCTCCATCTTTCTGCAATCTCGGGTGGATCTATCAATAGCCTTCCTGTCTTATCATGAATTATTTCAGTGGGGTTGTAGCTCCCATCTCTTTTCCGCATATTTTTAACTACTTTGAAAAATTTTCTGCTGGCTGTTTTCTCATTTTCTGCTAGTGACTCACCGAAACGTTCCCAGGATGCTTGTTTTGCTTTCTTGACACTCCTGTTGGTTTCTCTCCTTTGCAGTCTATAGTTTATATAATCTTCTTCTTTCTTTGATTTTATCCACTGTTTATTTAAGTCTTTTTTCTTTTTAATTGCTTCTTTTACTTCTTCGCATCACCAAGGTGAATATTTGTTATTTCCCCATCTGTTTCCACTCTTCCGTTTTCCACATAATTCTTCTGCAATACTAAGCATGGTGTTTTTATATATACTCCATTCTTCCTCAATATTGCCAACTACATGTGGAAGTTGTTTGAATGCTGTCTCTACTTTCTGTTGTAACTGTTCTTTTACTCCTTCCTGTTTCAGGTTTGCTATCTTGATGAGATCCTTGCTTTTGTTTAATTTCTTTCTGTGTTTCTTTAATGTAAGATGTTTTGCTGTTAACACAACTATTTTATGGTCAGTGTCACATAGACCATTAGGGATTGCTTTTGAATCAAGAATTCTCCTTCTTCCTTGAACTCTGGTAAGTATAAAGTCAATCTGGCTCTTGATGGAGACATCATTCCATTTGTACCAAGTGTAAAGTATGGTCAAAGAATGTGTTCGTAATAAAAAGATTGTGCTGGCTGCATAGATCTAATATTCTTTGACCATTTCCATTTCTAGCACTGTTCTTAGCTGCATATGGACCTAAAAACTGTTCGTATTCTCTTCTGTTATTTCCTACCCTCCCCTTGAAGTCCCATTACATATAGTATGCTGCTTCCCTCAACTTTCTTAATCTCATCATCAGACAGATCGTCAAAGAATTCATCTTTCTGCTCTTCTGTATAATTATCATTGCATGGTGCATATATCTGTATATGTTTCAGCTTTTTCTCCTCTTTTAATTTTTAAAGTAATAATTCTATCTGAGTGATAATGTATGTCTAATATGTAGTTAGATATGTCCGGATGTACCAGGAAACCCACTCCATTCTTCGATGTTTCTCCTCCTGCATGTGTTAGTAAGTAGCCTCTGTGTATTTTCTTATTAATATTTTCCTTGCGTCTTATGTCAGCTAGCCCCATTAACTTGATTTTCCTTTTTTTCCATCATTTCAATAATCTCTTCTGTTTTATTTCCCAGGCCAGCGGTGTTAAGTGTTGCAATCTTGTATTTCGCGAAGAATGTTCACATCTATGAAAACACAATGTTCCTATGATATATACACAGTATCAATTATCTTTCTTCTATCCAGTGAAAATCTTGTTTTAGGCAGTCCCATCACCTTCAACAAATAGGAGAATCTAGTTCTTCAATATCCACATTATTCTCGGGCATCCTTTTACTGCTGACCCTCCTACATGGGATAAAATTGTTTCTACTTGACCAACCAATTCCTTCAGTTCTGCTGCGTTTTCTACTAATAATTAAGGTCATACCACTAGCACAAAAGGTGGAAAAAAGAGTTTTTCCTGGCATATATTCTTCTTCCTTGTATTCACCAGCTCTAAATTCTGGCTTAATGTTTTGGTTGTTCATCCACATCTGGACTTTAGTCTTATTTCAAAACTTATGCTTCTTCTTCTTCTTTGTTCACCGGCTGTAAGCGCCGGCAGAAAGTCCTGGTTGTTCGTTCATCTTTGGCTTTGTGCCAACAATTATGTACAAGTCTTTTGGAATGGTTGAGGGCCTACACTCTAGTGGGGAATGCAACCAATTAGCTATGTAAAAGTCTGTCTATACAGACTTGGCACAGTTTGCCAGAGGGTTTACACCCTAGCGGGGAATACAACCAATTAGCTATGTAAAAGTCTGTCTATATAGACTTGGCACAGTTTGCCAGAGGGCCTACACTCTAGTGGGGAATACAACCAATTAGCTATGTAAAAGTATGTCTTTACAGACTTGGCACAGTTTGCCAGAGGGCCCACAATCTAGCGGGGAATACAACCAATTAGCTATGTAAAAGTCTGTCTATACAGACTTGGCACAGTTTGCCAGAGGGTTTACACCCTAGCGGGGAATACAACCAATTAGCTATGTAAAAGTCTGTCTATATAGACTTGGCACAGTTTGCCAGAGGGCCTACACTCTAGTGGGGAATACAACCAATTAGCTATGTAAAAGTATGTCTTTACAGACTTGGCACAGTTTGCCAGAGGGCCCACAATCTAGCGGGGAATACAACCAATTAGCTATGTAAAAGTCTGTCTATACAGACTTGGCACAGTTTGCCAGAGGGTTTACACCCTAGCGGGGAATACAACCAATTAGCTATGTAAAAGTCTGTCTATATAGACTTGGCACAGTTTGCCAGAGGGCCTACACTCTAGTGGGGAATACAACCAATTAGCTATGTAAAAGTATGTCTTTACAGACTTGGCACAGTTTGCCAGAGGGCCCACAATCTAGCGGGGAATACAACCAATTAGCTATGTAAAAGTCTGTCTATACAGACTTGGCACAGTTTGCCAGAGGGCCTACACTCTAGTGGGGAATACAACCAATTAGCTATGTAAAAGTATGTCTTTACAGACTTGGCACAGTTTGCCAGAGGGCCCACACTCTAGCGGGGAATACAACCAATTAGCTATGTAAAAGTCTGTCTATACAGACTTGGCACAGTTTGCCAGAGGGCCTACACTCATGTGGGGAATACAACCAATTAGCTATGTAAAAGTATGTCACTACAGACTTGGCACAGTTTGCCAGAGGGCTTACACTCTAGTGGGGAATACAACCAATTAGCTATGTAAAAGTATGTCACTACAGACTTGGCACAGTTTGCCAGAGGGCTTTCACTCTAGTGGGGAATACAACCAATTAGCTATGTAAAAGTATGTCACTACAGACTTGGCACAGTTTGCCAGAGGGCTTACACTCTAGTGGGGAATACAACCAATTAGCTATGTATAAATCTGTCTATACAGGCTTGGCACTGTTTGCCAGAGAGCCTATACTCTAGTGGAGAATACAACCAACTAGCTATGCATAAATCTGTCTATATAGGCTTGGCAGTTTGCCAGAGGGCAAATACTCCAGTGGGCAATAAAATTTACAAGAAGACTTACCAGGATCCTTCTTGATTTTACTGATATACAGTTCAATAATTTCCTTGCGACCTTTTAGATCAGGGAGCTGCACTGTCACTTCAATATCGAATCGACCGGGACGTCTCAAAGCTCTGGAAGGCAACAGAGAAGCATGATTATAAGTTCATAAAGCTGCCTCTTCTAACCTTTCCCTTCTTGCAAAACTGTTACATTGTAGGCAGAGATTTGTACCCTCAGAAAATTAGGAAAAATATAATTAATATCATGGTTAATTGCCCAGTTGATTGGCACAGGTATTCATCTTGCCATCTCCAACAGCATGTATCTTGCCATCTCCAACAGCCTGTATCTTGCCATCTCCAACAGCATGTATCTTGCCATCTCCAACAGCATGTATCTTGCCATCTCCAACAGCATGTATCTTGCCATCTCCAACAGCATGTATCTTGCCATCTCCAACAGCATGTATCTTGCCATCTCCAACAGCATGTATCAGTCTGCTGACATCCTTAAATGCCCAGACAACAGTTGTACAGAATTTTCCCTCCTCTACCACACTTTCCATAAATCTATCCAGTTGTCACAACACAGGAGAACATTATTAATAAATTCGAACCAAACCCACCTCCTGTCTGTTGTATGGATTGATCAAGCTTTATCACAGCCTCACACAGAACCACCTCTAGATATTTTGTGTTAGTTGCTAAATCCTCAACGCGTTTCCTGAAAGAATAAGCAGCTGTAGACCCAGGGGTGGTCCTATCAGTCCCAGCAGGCTGTGATGTGGCAACTGGTGGTATTGCTGCCATGGCTGAAATACCCAAACGTTCTATGCTGGGAGCACTTGCAAACGAGCCCCTATCACCTAAGCTGGTGGGACAGGAGTCTTATGTAAACACAGGAGTCTTATGTAAACACATGACACTGCTGTCTTGCAGCTGTCATCAGGACAATTAAAGTCTATGGGACACTTCCCAGTCTTTCACTAGATGGAGGGCAGCAGCTACATTGCAGACAGTGGCAACATAAGGACAGTTGGTTAACAGATCATCCTCACTGTATAAATAAGCAACATAAAGTAATTTCATTAGCTGCTGGTGCCTTGGCCATGATTATACGTGATACTGAGAGATGACATAACTTTGTTAACATGGCAACACAATGTAAAAAGTTCTATCGTATAGCTGATGAAACATAAACACTGTCTGCACAAAATGATACGTGACAGTCTGTTCACCTGCCAGGAGACTCAAAGAAAAAAGAAACATGTAACCAAGTAATGAACTCATGGGGGAACCATGTATCTTAATGGCCTGTATACTGACATGAAACAATGATGCAGTCAATCTTCGCCAGATGTCCCCAAGTGTGTGGGGGGGGGGGGGGGAGGAGAAGAGAAAACAAAGCAATGGTAAATGTCACATACTTGTCCATGTTATCCACCTTGTTGGTAGCACCCATAACAATTATGCCTTCATTTTGTTGAAACCTGCAACAAAAACACAGATTTCAGCACACATCATCATTCTAGGGTTACCTCAGCCAATACTGAACATACTAGTACATCTTTCTTTGCCAAAGAAACAGAATACAAAGGACCTCACAATAACGTAGACATTTAGTTTAAAACTCACTTCTACAAACATGTAAATAAGACAACCCACAATGGACTACAGGTTACTTCATAACCATTTTTTGGCACCCCTATATAACTGTGCTTAATAACTATATGGCTAAGCGAGGTTTTTGCGATTAGCAGCAGTATGAGTCCCATCTTTGAGGTGTTCATCTTAAAGAAAGCAAATCTGAATGGGACACTAAAAAAAATAAAATTCAAAACAAAAATTACAATAAATAAATAAATATTCACACAACTCGCAGCTGACATTAACTTTAAATACTGTCTCCAGGCAAAAGGGTTGATTTCAATGACGGCTGAGTCAAACCTCCCCTCCCCTCCCCCTACTCCAGAGCAGTTGGCTTGCTCACTGATAACATCACACAAATCGGCACAGTGGCAGTGATGACTCCAAGAGGTCTCTGAAACAGCTGCACTTACCAACCAGATGAGGGCAGCACAGGTCAAAACAGAAAGTCAGGCATACAGTTCAACTACTTCTAGCATGAAGATATGAGACAGCAGCTGTCACAGGTGCATGTGCATGGCTGGAGAAGCACACACAAAAAACACATGCACTGATAGTGACAAAATTATTCAATGAGCATGCTTAGAAGATCCAAACTAGCAAACTCCAACTAAAATGGGTTGACAGTATCTAGAAGTCTCGCTGCAACTGATTAATTAAATTCAATCCATAAGATTCTGACATGAACTGTGAGTACACGACAGGACATGACTTACCCATCCATTTCATTGAGGAGTTGATTCACTGTCTGATTAGCATAAGGGTGGATAGCAGAACTAGTTCTCTTGGCCCCCACAGAGTCAAACTCATCAATGAATATTATACAAGGAGCCTGTTCCTTAGCAGCAGCTGTTGGCAAAACACAGGGCATCATTTGAACTTTGGTTCATCATCAGATTAGTACAGACAAACATGTGAGCCGAAATATACAGAGAACAAAGGGAAAGGAAATGTGATAAGTCCTTAACTTCTGTTTTTTGTTCTCCCTGCCCATGGTTTTCAAATGAGAAAGCCACTATGAAGTCTGTGTTGCTATGCTTGTTTTCCACTGATCCATACCATTTACTTTCCATTGGAATGCCAACAAGTCAAACCTGGTATCTATCTACTGAATGTAGAGAGCACATGTCTGTAGCACACGTTCAGTATTCAGTGGTGCCTATCCACATAGGCAACAGTTTTGAATCACAAACTCATAAGGAAAACATGAAATTCTCTGGTAATTTCAAAAGATGACATTCAGTGACAGCATCATTATGGGCACAATTTTGAATCACAAACTCATAAGGGAAACCTGAAATTGCCTGGTAATTTTAAAAGATGTCATTCAGTGACAGCATTACTATGGGAAAACTGTCACAACTTTCTTTTACTCTTGACTGTGTGCACAGTTTGTAGTTCTTGGCATGTTTCATTCATCCGCAGGCTGTCTTACGTTGGTTTCAACACTGGTATTGAAAGCCGACCATCCAGAAAGTAATGGCAAACTACTGAACATAAAATTGCCTAGTGAAATCACAAACCGATAAAAAATGACGGGGTTGGTTCTGCAACATCCTGGAAAGGATACCGCTAACTTGCTTTTTTATTGACCCCACTCAATACCATGGTCAATCTCTCCTTCATTAGGATGATTTCAAAGACCCTGGAGTACCACTGCCTCTATCCCAGACCTCGGTAGCTGAGAAAA
The DNA here is from genome assembly GCA_905116865.2 of Candidula unifasciata. Classification (NCBI taxonomy): domain Eukaryota; kingdom Metazoa; phylum Mollusca; class Gastropoda; order Stylommatophora; family Geomitridae; genus Candidula; species Candidula unifasciata. The sequence continues at coordinate 36,628 of CAJHNH020004535.1, forward strand.
GACTATGAGTGGATGAACACATGCAATAACAGCCAGTGGTGACCACTTACAAAACAGCTGTCGAATGCGCCGGGCTCCCAGTCCAACAAACATTTCATCAAACTCTGACCCAGAAGCATGAAAGAATGGAACACCAGCTTCACCTAGAGAACAGACAACAGGTGACAGATGTTAAAACAAGCCATATACTGAGACCATTTGCTAAATATAAATAATCCAACCCTACTTCGACGACATACGAGAGCTAATATAATAAGCTCTAGTTATAATCTTTACTTGGGTCCATCTAGGCAACAATTCAACATCACAGCATTCCGGACATGCCAACATCAGCTCTGTCTCCTCCTTAACAGCCAGCTAAGTCTCCATTCTGATGGTACCTGTCATTTGGTTCAATGCTCATCCCCCCCCCCCCCCCCCCCCCCCCCCCGAGTCTCGACTGGCTCCCAGAGTCAGCAGGCACCCCCAGCTGCATTCATTCTCTCCTGGTACAGGTATTTTAATAACTTCTATTTTACTTGTTACAATGTTCCTGGCATATTTTGGCAACTAGCCATATGTGAAGCCAAACTTAAATACAGCAGTAGACAGTGCAAAAGTGTTAAAAAAGTAGTTTAATAACAAATCCACTGAACATGGCAAATCGAATGAAGACATTAACATCCAATGCAGTCAGGCAAACCAATTATTGGAACAGCAAGTCCCCTCCTCCACAATTTAAGACAGTCCCAACCAGCAAAGAGACATCTCATATAAAGCATATTTATCCGACCCTATAATATTATTGCCAGGCATGGTCAGTCTCATGAACAGAGAGATAAAAAAAAAATTAGTTACAGAAATGAGAAATCTGAGAAAAGCTGTGGGAATAACCAGAAGAGAACAAATCTAGGAATGAGGATACACAAGAAAAAGCTGGCATAGAACAAATATTACACAGAAAAAAATCACACACAAAAATCATATGCCCATTTAGAATGCCACGTGCTGTCATGCAATACAATACAATACACAGGTGGAGAGGACAAGAGTGCTGCTGAACAAGAGCAACATGGAAGATAGCTTTAGAGCAAGAAACAGAACTCTGCATCTTCCCACACCCAAGCCAGTTAATCTGCCCCTCAATCTGTCCATTTAAAACGATTCTTCTTCCTATCTCCCCCTCCATTTCTCCATTTATACAATCTTCATCTATCATTATTTCTTCCCTGCAATCTCCATTTCCAAGATTAATCTTCCCATTTCCCACTTGTAAGTGCAGCAACATTTTGCTTTCATTGGCTCCAACTACAAGAGAACTCACCAGCAACTGCCCTAGCAAGCAGAGTTTTGCCAACTCCTGGAGGACCCACAAGTAAAACACCTGTGAAGTAATAACAATATCATCTTTATGTAACCAAATAATATTGATATGCATATATCAGAGAAGGACCATGCTGCATGGACAAAACATGGTCTCTAAAAAATACTGGTCAGGCTTTGTGCTAGGGAAGGAGCTTCATCCTCGCAGTTGGTTTCTAAAACAAATTAAAACGGGACTGAAGAACACAGGTATTGAGATGGACTACAGGATGCCACAGTCGGCTCTGTGGCTAAGTCGATGCGAACGCTTCGTAATGCCGAGATGCCAGGTTCGATCCCAGCGGCGGGCCATGCACCTTGCGTTGGTTTCGACAGTGGTATAAAGAAAGCCGACCGTCCAGAAAGCAATGGTAAACTACTGGACGTAAATTTGCCTAGAAAAACCACATAACAGCCAGGGGCTGTTGGGATTGGTTCTGCAACGTCCTGTAAAGGATACGCAACTAACCTAACAGGATGCCACAGTTCACACTGTATGAAGGGGGGAAATTAGGACGGGAATGAATACATAGAAAATGACTAGACAGGTTCAGATCTGAATATTGAGATGAAACCTGTCAAATGCACGTGACAGCAACAACAGTCCAGAAATTCCAGGCATTTATGCACTTGTGAAAGATTCTTCTTCCTGCGAGCTGGTTTTGCTAATCACATTACTCATCGCCATGCACTGTCATTCACATGTTTCCCTACAACACAACGGAACATTACTGGTACAGCTCCAGGTACCTGTCGTCACAGTACACTCCCTAAAGGTTTATGATTGTAGATAGTAATTAAAGGGTGACCAAAGCAGGACGGTAACCAAAGCAGCAGAACCACCAAAGTAGAAGAGTGACCAAAGTTGGAAGTTGAGGAGTAGAAGAACAACCAAAGTAGCAGGGTGAGCAGTATGAGGGTGGCCAAAGTAGGAGGGTGACCTAAGTAGAAAGGTCAGCTGTAGGATGACCCATCATTATCCCCTTAACAAGCATGTTGTCCAATGCAACTAATTATGGGCTTGCTGAAAGCAGATTTCATGAGCTGAAAGGTGCAGATATCATAGCTAACTGTAAACTGCAAATCTGTAAATTTGCAGGGAAAATGCAGAAGAAGACTTCTTTTTCGCTATATGACGTTTAAGTCCAGACATGTGTCACTTGTGTTATCAAATATATCAGACACAAATGCTTCTCCATGCCTTTATATTAGGTTGGACCTGACATGATATAAACTAACTCAGAATTCTACACTGTAATGCTAAGGAAATAATGAGATGGTTCTACCTTTAGGCAGCTTAGCCCCAAGTGAAGTGTATTTTTCTGGATCTCGGAGAAAGTTGACAATATCCTGCAATTCTTGTTTGGCTTCTGCTGCCTGCAACAAGGAAACACTTTTTGCACAAAACCAAACAAAAAAATCTATGTTCATTCATCTGTTCCACATACCTGCAGCCTAAATTCCATTTATGGCTGAAATAATGAAGTCAGCATTTGGAAAAGCTGCAAAAGCGAGGATGGAAGTGGAGGCAATCACTGCAGCTCGGAATTGGATAGCAAGTTACCAGAGGAATTATTGTCTGATTCTCAGTTGGCCTTTGAACCTTTTGAAGGCCGACTGAGAATCAGACAATAATTCCTCTGGTAACTTGCTATCCAATTCCGAGCTGCAGTGATTGCCTCCACTTCCATCCTCGTGCGTGTAGATAAAAAAAGCTCCATTCTGTTCTGCCACAATTTTTCCCTTAATTCTAGCTGAAAATACCCAGCCAAATCTTACACCCCGATGAATAATGCCATCGGAGTACACTACTACATCATCTAGCCCAGCCTTTCCATCTACCAGTTGTACCTCTAATTCTGCCATACTGCTACACCACTCTCTACTTTCTCTTCCTAACGTGACAATGACCTGATGGAAACTGCTGTTGTGGGTGTTCGTGTCAACCCTTTCCTACCCCGTGTTTTTCCTTGACCGAGGCCCCCATCTCGATATCTTCAGCTAGTGCCATCTAATGCAACAGCAAAGGTTAGGATTACCTTGCATGAGTTTGTTGAAGGCCTATGCTCCATTGGAAGATAAACAACAGAAAAAAATATATATATGGAGAAGAGATATTTGAGAGGGGGAAAAATGCACAGGTTGAACTGCATGCAATGGCACAGAATATGACAACTTGACGCATGGCAAGACTGAGGGATTTGGCCACCATCACAGATAAGGGGCAAAAGAATAAGAAGGCTGTTCTGGATGTAGATTACGCTGTTATTCTTCAATTATTCCTTTCTTTCTTTTTTCTTTCCTAACTAGCTTCTGCATTCTGAAATTCCTGAGAAAGTAATGCTAGCAGAGAAGCTTCTACCTGTGAGAGGACTTTGTTTGATCTTACCTCTACCTTCTCAAAGAGAACAGATGCTGCTTCATCATACATATATACACACACATAAAATGCCTAGCAGAAAATTCAGCTGTAAAATAATGAAAACACACACAGACAGCTGCTTGGACAAGGACTGGGTCTCACCCCTTTGACGTCGGCAAACGTAACATTGACATCTTCTGCATTGACTTCGTACGTAATACTGTTAAGAAAGCCCAGTGATCCTCCTGTAAGACAAACATTGTACAGGATGGTGTTACTGCAGATGTGCTCATTACCATGACTACAGGTAACCCATAGAAACAAAATGCTGGCTCAAGTTGCATCTTTCTTCCCATCTCTGCTTCGTCCCTATTCACCCTGTACAACTGCAGTAATTTATTTCTTCACTTCCCCAGTTACCTCAGCAAGATGTTGGCAACAGACTGAGAGATTTTCTGTGTGCCCCTACATCATGCACCAAGTAAGTATTTATTTCTCTCAGATTTTTGTTGTTTTTGATGCTACTTGTTCAATAGTTTTTCTGGTCTTTCTTTTGCTGCGCTCATTATATTTCTTCAGCCTGGCTCTCTGCAGCGGTTAATATAAGGACATTCTTGTCAGATGGCCAAATCATCCTATTTGTTGCTCTTCTATAAACTGGATGACCACTATCAGTGCTAGTCTTCTTCAAATCTCTGCATTTTTACTTTTAGCCTTTCTTGATATTTCAGCTTTTCTGTGACATCTCATTATTGTTCCCCCTCAACAGTGATAGTAAGAATACACGTTTGATGATAATGAAGATTTCAAAGGTGCTTTTAAATACTGTGGTGTAATTGAAGCTGTCTTTAATGACAGTATTTTTGCTCTTTCTATTCCTGATGCTAAACATTATCATAACCAACAATACACAGTGTGCAGACCACATCACTGAATAATAAAACATGTCAAATTGTGCAATACTGACATGTATTTGACTGCGAAACATGTGGTATGAGATGTCCAGTTCCCTTACCCATAAATTCCCTAGAAAATTATGGAAATTATCTGGCACCTATTTTATTAGGTTGAGTTTGGCTCAGAGCTGTAAAAAAAAATCTGGCTAAGTCTGTGGGTTGAGCCCAAGCATTTTCTAGACAGGCAAGTGCAACAACTTCTGCTACCACAATGGTAATGTTAGATATAAAAGGCACAACACTATGAATCTTTATGGAGGTCATGGCAGTCACCAAGGCAATACCATGGGTGGAGCTAATATTCCCCTGCACATGCTTTCTCAGCGACTCAAGGAGTATGCTCACGTAAACAAGAGATGGGCTGGGCCCAAAGACAGTGGTTGGTGTCTCTGTGGCAGTCTGGAATGGCAAAGATCAGTTTCATTTTTGTGACAGGGCATGCAGGCGTGCAAGAGAATGAGCAAGCTGACAGATGTGCAGTTAAGGCCACTATGAAGGCTGGATGAGCCATGGATCAGGCTGATAAACTGACTGCTCTATGAGGGGACGTTTGTGAAAACCAAGTGATAGTTAATCTGCAACCATAACAGATTTAAGAATAGAGAGTTAAAAGCAACAGACACTATGCAACAAGTACCAAAGAATAATAAAAAACCAACAGAACGGTGTCATTAGCCACTTCACACTGCAGGATTTACTAAGGAGGGAATCTGAGTACTTATGGATAGAATGGTTCAAAGTGTAATGAGGATAATCTGTCAACTTTCTTCTTCTTTTGTCATCTCACCAGGCTGTAGCCCAGTGTCATATTTTTCTGCATTTGTCTTGCACTTCTTGGGCAATGAATTTGCTCATCATTTTACAGGTTTAAGCTGAATCATTTATTCATCGCATTCTTGGTCTTTCCTTGAATTCCTCTCAGATATTCTGCATTAAAATTCTCATTTGCAGTTTAGTTTGGCTGCATTCTCACTAGATGGCCGAACCATTTCATTCTTTGTCTGTCAATTCAGACAGTGTTATTCAAACTTTCTCTCTAATGCTGGTGTTCATAACCCTGTCCCTTCTTGTGTTATCTGTGACTTTACCGAGACACCGCGTTTCAAAGGTAGTTATTTTATGTTCTAGTCCCCTATTCACTGTCAATATTTGGCACTGATAGCATAAAGTAGTGATGCAGAATCGATTAATTATTAGCCGTTTTGTCGGAAGGGAGACACTCAGGTGTCTTAGCACTTGCTTTCCCCACCCTGGCTTCTTGAATTCTACCAGTTCTGTTTGTATGTCTCCCATTCCAATGATCTTTCAAGTAGCCATCCTAAACATTGTTCTATCTTGTTGTCCTTACAGTTTCAGTCCTGTATCCGCAAGAGTTTGTCATAATTAACTAATGAACAATAATGAGAAACACTCACCAGGCTTGATGGAAATGTTGGAGGAAAACAGTTGCACTACCAGCCATATTGTTAAAGCCAAGAAAATAAAACTTCTGAAAGTAAAGTGGGAAAAACCAGCCATGAATGTCAACCATTATGAGAGAAAAAAAAATTGCTGTCATAATAAATTCATAAAGGACCATTAGCAATAAATAATATTAATGGCAAAGGGGACACTATTAAAATACACATAACCTGCCACCAGGATATATGCGGCGGCACTCCATGCATCTGCTTCTTGCCAGTATCTGCTAGTTCCGTGCTAGGATTTTTCAAGTTTAATTTTTGAATGCCATGCATACAATTGTTTAGTCTTCATTTTTCTTCTGACACTGCTGTCTTGTTTTATTTTGTTGTTGCAATTAATAGCTCCAGCGATTAACCAATGAGAATCTCCCAAACACCTGCACTCCAAAGCCAATGACAGAGCATAAAACTGAAGGTTGGGCAAATGACATCAGCTTGGAGATCCTATGAATAATTATGAAACAAAAGATTCAGTACAGATGTGTGTCACAACTGACCTATGAATAATTATGAAACAAGAGATTCAGTACAGACATGTGTCACAACTGACCTATGAATAATTTTGACACAAGAGATTCAGTACAGACGTGTGTCACAACTGACCAATGAATAATTTTGACACAAGAGATTCAGTTCAGACATGTGTCACTACTGACCTATGAATAATTATGACACAAGAGATTCAGTACAGACGTGTGTCACAACAGATCTATGAATAATTATGAAACAAGAGATTCAGTACAGACATTTGTCACAACAGATCTATGAATAATTATGAAACAAGAGATTCAGTACAGACATTTGTCACAACTGACCTATGAATAATTATGAAACAAGAAATTCAGTACAAAAATGTGTCACAACTGACCTATGAATAATTATGAAACAAGAGATTCAGTACAGACATGTGTCACAACTGAACTATGAATAATTATGAAACAAGAGATTCAGTACAGACATGTGTCACAGCTGACCTATGAATAATTATGAAACAAGAGATTCAGTACAGACATGTGTCACAGCTGACCTATGAATAATTATGTCACAAGAGATTCAGTACAGACATGTGTCACAACTGACCAATGAATAATTATGAAACAAGAGATTCAGTACAGACATGTGTCACAACTGACCTATGAATAATTATGACACAAGAGATTCAGTACAAAAATGTGTCACAACTGACCTCAGATTAGACCACCTCTTCTTTGTGTTTTCTTCTCTTGCCTTGTAACCTTCAGCAAAAGCAACCTTCAGTTTCCTTTCCACCTCAGGGTCAGGATCAGAAAGAGACTTGACTGCTCCAGATAAAGTGGACAAGCCTGGTGCTGACTTGACACCAAGAGACTGCTGGCTGGCCTGTGTTTCCAATTGAAATCATGACTGATTGCAGACAAATAATACACTTAAACTCTCTCAGCACCAAACACCTCATTCTTGTATTCACATTACTAGCCTACAGAAAGTATACTCTTCTGAACTTATTCTTACATTGTTCTTCATTTTAGTTTTAAGCGCTCTGGGTGTCCAGGAGGATACAAGCTTCTGGTTCTTGGCTCTTCTGGCCATCTTGACCATACTGTCGTTAAAGTGCTTGATTATTTTCTTTCTAATCTTTCCACCTCATTTTAGTCCATCTGTGGCTTTAGATAGCTCTTTTTTGGCAAATGCCTTATTGTATGACAAGGTGTCTCTCTAAGTGGGTATACAATTTTATTAGTTATAAGTGAATTCTGGTTCTAGGATGACTTTTTCTTGAATGATCTTACTCCTAATCTTATCTCTTCTGATCACTCCTGCAGCCTTTCTCAGGCACCTCACTTCCATGGTTACTATTGCCTCTGCATTGCTGTGACCATCCATGGCAGTGGTGATCTAGAGACAGTTGCGTATCCTTTACAGGACGTTGCAGAACCAACCGCAGCATTTTTTGGCTGTTGTAGTTTTCGTAGACAAATTTCACGTTTAGTAGTTCGCCAATGCTCCTGAACAGTCAGCTCTCGGTACCACTTTCAAAACCAACACAACACAAAACTGCCCACAGCTGGGATCAAATCCGACACCCCAGCATTACATGGCTTGTTCTTAATACTTAAGCCACAGACACCGACAGTGGTGTTCTAGCAGTCCTTATTGTGTGTTAAGCTTTATACACTAGATGTTAATTTCTTCATCTCACATGCTGTAGAAAATATTCCTGCAGTGGTAGGATTCAATTTTTCCAACTAGCACAGTTCTGGGAATCAACCTAGTTTAATTAAATGGCCCCAAAAAAACAAAAACAAAAGAGAAGAAACAAACATAAGACAACCCTACCTCATATCATATTCTACAACTTGTGACAGCCTAATACTAAACAGACTGAAGACAATCTCTGTCAGGCACACACTCAGCTAACAACACCCACAACAAGAAATGATAACAATCATGTTTAGACTGAAGTAGACAACTATAACATGAAGTCTGTATCAACCATAATACTTTTCTTTTCTTCCTGCTACCAGCGTAATAAAGAAGAAAAAAAAATCTACAATAGTCTTCTATTTCTTCTTCTTCCTGGCGTTCACTGACTAAACTTTGGCAGAAATTCCTGGTTGTTCATCCACTTCTGGACTTTGGTTTGTTCCAGAACTTGAGTTTCACATGCATATCCATTTTACAAAAGTGACTTATTTGTAGGCAGACTGTTGGCGCCCTGTCTCTCAGGCATATGCACTCAGACGGAGAAGGAAGCACCCCTTGCAAGATGCTTGTTAGGGGAACAGTGGGTCTATTCTCTTATCCCCTGAGCCCAGAACCCACACTGGGAAACCATGATACTAAAACTAGAAATGTCAACAAAGATACTAAGATATCAAACTATAGATACTAACTCAGAAAGAAACAACAATCATACAAAGATTGCAACAGACAACAATCATATAAAGACAGAACAATAATACTAAGACAGTATCAATAATGATACAAAGACATGCAATCTCAACAATGATATTTAAGAAGGTGTCAACAATGATACTAAGACAGACAATGCCACAATGAGGCACATTACATTCTTGTTGGACCGGCTGCCAAAGAAGTCCTGCACGTTGTCTATCAGTGACTCCTGGTGCTCTCGCCGAGGCCGAACACCAACCCCAGTGTGTCTCTCTGACCGATGTGTCTTGAAACCTCTCAGCTGCACATCTGCCACAGAACATCACCAGACATATTACAGAAAACACTGCACTTTTATTTATACATGAGAACTTTTATTTATACCACAGAAACTTTAGTTATACTACTGCACTTTTATTTATTCATTAGAAATTTTATTTATACCACATAAATTTTGGTTATACCACTGCACTTTTATTTATACATTAAAACTTGTGTTTATACCACTGCACTTTTAGCTACACCACTGCATTTTTATGTATACCACTGCATTTTTATTTATACATTAAAACTTTTGTTTATACCACTGCACTTTTATTTATACTACTGCACTTTTATTTATACTACTGCACTTTTAGTTATACCAATGCCCTTTTATTTATACCACTGCCCTTTTAGTCACACCACTGCACTTTTTTTTAAAAATACCATTGCACTTTTAAGTTACATCACTGCACTTTTAGTTATACCACTGCCCTTTTAGCTATACCACTACACTTTGTTTACACGACTGAACTTTTAGTTATACCACTGAACTTTCAGTTATACCACTGAACTTTTAGTTATACCACTGAACTTTTATTATTTATACATCTGTAATTACCTAATGAGAGGAGCATGTAATCAAGTATGTGGAACACAGGATTTTTTTTTGGCTGGAAACAGAAATAAATTCTAAACTTGCACAGTTCATGGTAACTGCTCTAGCCATGCCACTATAAATCCTAAGGCAAACAATTATCACCTCCCCTCCTGACACCCTCCTATACCCTAAAAAAAGGTACCAAAAAGGCAGTTTTATTACTTTATGACCCAAGATTCATTAAAAGTTATCAATACAACTCTATCTAATAGGTAATCCCATTGTGATTAAAACAACTTATTCATGACTCATAAAGGGGGTGGGGGGATGCACACATGAGCATATGTGCATGTGAGCGCACGTGTGTGCATATGTGTGTGTGTGTGTGTGTGTGTGGGGGGGGTAGTGCATTATGGCCAGTTCTGTCCCTAATCAGTTACCCTTCCCTATCAATTCCCACAACCTGGGAACAATGTCTGGTAGTCTCATATCTGTGAGGTTGGACTGGCCACAAAACAATAACCTTGTCTCTCTATTGGATTAAAACCAAACTTCCTGACCAGGCCCAATTGTAAGGGAAAAACAGAAAAGACCCACGCGGTCTTACAAGAATGTCACAAGAGTTAAATAATTGGAGATGTCTCCTTTTAAATCAGAGTGCATCTGCTTAAGAGGTGAGGAACCAACAGCATACAAATAAGACTGATCTGTCAAACGGATATGCACGCAAAACTTAGGTTCTGGAACAAGACTGAAGTCCAGAAGTGGATGAACAATCAGAATTGTCTGCCAGAATTTACAACTGGTAAATTCAAATGAGTAGAACAAGAACTCACACCATTGTCATACTAGACAGATACACCAACCACAACAGCACTTGCCCCTTAGTTATATATGTGCAACTGTGAAACAAAAATCACACAACCATTTAAAATCAGGCCTTTTTGCACGGTACCAGCCTTTTTTTTAAGGCACAATATTTCCAATGCTACTGCAGAAGAGACACTTTGTGTTGAGCACCTGCACCTTATTAAGACACTGTGCTGAGCATTTGCACCTTTTTTAGACACTTTGTGTTGATCATTTGCACCTTATTTAGACATTGTGCTGAGCATTTGCACCTTATTTAGACACATTGTGCTGATCTGAGCATTTGCACCTTATTTAGACACTTTGTGCTGAGCATTTGCACCTTATTTAGACACTTTGTGCTGAGCATTTGCACCTTATTTAGACACTTTGTGCTGAGCATTTGCACCTTATTAAGACACTTTGTGCTGAGCATTTGCACCTTATTAAGACACTTTGTGCTGAGCATTTGCACCTTATTAAGACACTTTGTGCTGAGCATTTGCACCTTATTTAGACACTTTGTGCTGAGCATTTGCACCTTATTTAGACACTTTGTGCTGAGCATTTGCACCTTATTTAGACACTTTGTGCTGAGCATTTGCACCTTATTTAGACACTTTGTGCTGAGCATTTGCACCTTATTAAGACACTTTGTGCTGAGCATTTGCACCTTATTAAGACACTTTGTGCTGAGCATTTGCACCTTATTAAGACACTTTGTGCTGAGCATTTTCACCTTATTTAGACACTTTGTGCTGAGCATTTGCACCTTATTTAGACACTTTGTGCTGAGCATTTGCACCTTATTTAGACATATTGTGCTGAGCATTTGCACCTTATTTAGACACTTTGTGCTGAGCATTTGCACCTTATTTAGACACTTTTAGGTGAGCACCAGCACTTTTTTTTTCTACAAAACAAAAAAGCAACAAAGCAAAAAGCCCTGGTTACAGTGAATTAACACAAACTTTATGAATTCAAAACAGTTATACATGTATTCTGTAACTACTCAATGAAAAGTTAAGACTAGTCACAGCTTCATATATCATGCAGGTAGTCGAGAACTGGCTACATCTGTCTACAAGGGAATGTTTACAAAACTGGGTTAAACTTATCTGGATAACAAAGAACAAGTGACCGACGAGCAGCAGAAATGCAAAAGAACTCACCATAAAATGATGAGCTGGAAGACAACAAGGATTAACAAAAACAAATAACCAGTAAGATATTCTAGACTCTGGCTAGAGAAATAAACAAACAATGTTTCAACTGATAAACAAATTTGGGCATCGACTTTCTCGAGTGACCAGACAGGTTTTGAGGTGAGATTATAAGAAAACAACTGACTGTGTGAGTGGACAAGTGATGTCAAAATTCTCCTGAATAAAGGATCCTGTGCTGCTGTCCGCATGATGGATACCCCTGCAGGATGCTCCACGTTCAAGTGTGCTTGCGAAAATCCTGAAACAACAAACAATGATGTAGGTCAAAATTATTGCAGCAAAAATATAATAGATTTGTTTACGTATTTCAAATATCTACTTCTAGAAGGAACAAACATAACCATTAGGAAAACATTACAACAAATTGAAATCTGGCGCTCAGGTAAATGTTAATAATTTTCAAGTAAAAAGAACTGACTAAAAAATTAAAAGGATAAATTTTGGATTGAAGTAGCCGCAAATAAAAAGTATTCCATGCAACTTAAACATGTCTAGCATCAAGTAACATCAATAATGTTCTGCAGATTAGAATATCTATCTAGTCAACATCACTCTACAATTATGAAACAAAAAATTAGATTTTAAACTAATATGAAATGACCACAGCAGACTGTTAGAATGCAGAGTGACCTGGATTAAAACCTAGCTGATGTGTCTTTGTCTTGATGTGCTAGAGAGGCTTCTCCCTTCCAATGATCCCCAGATATGGTGACAGTAGTGCAGCTATAGAAAGGGTCTTCCATGTTAGGAAGTCAAAGACAAACACTCATGCACTCTGGCCATTCCCTCGTGTGTTCTGTAGCCCTCCAGCTAAGAGTTCCTTTACTGATGATGTCAGCTGCAACCTCATTAAAAGTCCCGTTGTTCATTTCACCTGCCCATTGAAAACCATCCAGGCCCTTTGCCTACTTCCCCCTGAATCACTTTCAATGTAAGGATACTCTGTTCCACTGCACACTGTCCACTTATTGCAGGGATCCCTCACTAGGTCTACTTTAGAGTGTAGCAGTTCAGCACCCAAAAGAATGGCAGCAGCCAGTCTATTTGCCTGTACAAAAGAACACAGAAATTCAACTGACATAAAGCCTATCTAATCTTTTTTCCCCCAAATCTCCAGCATGTCCCCCATATCTATATTTTCTTCTGAAGGTTTGCAGGTCACTCGCTAATTCTTCTACCCTAAGTGTGTAAGGATTACCTACCAGTACAACTACTAGCTGTTAGCAATGTGTATCCTATCCCAAATTTGCTTTTATCAACAAATACTGTTTTGCTGGAATCTCTCTCTAAGCTTATATCAGTAATTGTGTGATTCAATGTTTACTTCAATTCTGCAGGAAATCCATGTTTCCAGTGAATCAAAAGGCGAGGAAAAGATGCTGAGGCTCAACGGGACACACTGATAAAACCTGATACAGCCGGGTCTACTCAAGTCAAACTCAGATATGTCGAATTTCGGTTAAGTCGACATGACCAGCTAAGTCCCGGCAATTTTCTCTATTGTGTGTGCTGTCTGGATAAGTAGAAATCCTGATAAGTGGAAGCATTTTCTTAGGTCCCTACGAATTCTACTTATCCAGACTCGACTATTAGCACAACTAACAAGCACAGACAGACATATACCGATCTGCACTCACAGAAAGAAGTAGAGAAAATTGAATAACAGTATAACTATAATGTCTCTGCACTAGAACCCAGTGACAAAAGAATAAAGGCAAACATAAATACACAGAGACAACAACCAGAGAGAAGATGAAAAAATGGTAGGGATACTGGGCGAGCTGCTTCCGATTATCTTGCATCTAATTTTGTGCGAGATAGGAGGGTGATAACTGCAGCAATGAACTTCGATGGCTTGGAATGCTGAAGAAGGAGAAGCAAAAGGAGGAGGAGGAGGATAAAATCAGCAAAGTCTAGATCACTAAGCTGCTCTGTCAGTCAATTTCTGGTGGTGGTTCTGTTTTCATAATCCAGCCTACTGTCAACATTCAGAAGATTATTGTACATTTTCTGCACAACTGGACTGCCTCTGTAAATCATGTTTTACCGATGTTCTAACGGGATTCAAACACAGACACACAGATACAAACCTATTTTGTTTTCAAAAAATGTGCTAGCTGAGGTATGACACTGAGCCCAATTCAAAGCACTATCCTTTTTCCGTGCTCGCTGGATGAGGGCTATAGTAGGGGTTGTTACATCCGTGTCTTTGAGTAGCGAGAATAAGTCAGTAACTTGTGACAGCCCACACTGATGAATAGTAACACAAATATTCAAAATGAAATGTTTAGGTGTCTGTTGGTGTAAGGTGGTAATACTGTATATTTCTGTGAGTGCAGTGCAAACATTACAGACTTACGCAAATTATGCCATTATATAAAGATCCCTGGCACTATTCTGTGTCTATAACTCAAAGACATACAGTTAACACAACAAACTAGCTGGATATACATTTACAGGATATTGTACATCAACCCCAGCACTGTTGCATATTTCTGATTTTACATTCACTTTTCTACATCCAGTCCACTGCTTTCACAAATAAATGTCACAATAATGCAAAGCAGTCTGCGACTCAATCGCCTCATTGAAACTCAGGAATTATGAAACTATTCACAAGCCCAAGCCAGAGATGCCAACATACGACAAAACAGGCAATTGTTGACAACATGGCCAGTATATCAGCACAAAAATTCAAGGTCCTGTTTCCCCTGCCTTCAAGCATGTTAGGCATACAGTGCTGGCACCAGATTTGTTTTTATAGACCAATGGACATTTAAATTCTCAGGTCATTTCCTGGTACCCATTTAAAGGTGGCTCCACCTGGAAGCCAAAATACATTTTTGAATCCCGATGGGAATATGAACCTGTAACCACCTGACCAGCACTCCACTGTAGTACAACAGTTGCCATTAGCCCATTCTGGTGACAAGGGAAGTGACTGTTTGGATCCTAACTGATGCCATATAATTCACGCACAGTGCTGAGGTTACTTGTGTGCCATCAACAGGAGACTGAAGCACCCCAACTGAACACATACCTTCCTCAAACAAAGTCATTTCCCCTTCTCCTGTAGACCCATATGACCTACCCATCATTGCCATCAACAGGAGACTGAAGCACCCCAACTGAACATAAGGTTGTTGCGTATCCTTTACAGGACGTTGCAGAACCAACCCTAACAGCCACTGGCTGTTGTGTGGTTTCTCTAGGCAAATTTACGTCCAGTAGTTTGCCATTGCTTTCTGGACGGTCGGCTTTCTTGATACCACTGTCGAAACCAACGCAAGGCGCATTGCCCGCAGCTGGAATCGAACCCGGCATTACGAAGCGAAGTGTTCGCATCGACTTAGCCACAGAGCCGACCCAACTGAACATAGACCTTCCTAAAACAAAGTCATTTCCCCTTCTCCTGCAGATCCCATGACCTACCCGTCTCTTGAATTCTCTTTTTCAAAAACATAACCTGCCTACACTTGACTACAGGTATACTATGGTTGGAACTGAGTTTCTGGGACTTGTATCTATTGTATTCTCATACTTGCACCAGCTTTATTATTTCCTGACATGTCCTTTTACTTGAATGCGAAATTATTATTTTTATATAAGTGCTTGCCCATACAACAAAACAAACACAAAGCACAACTGCTACAAAGAAGGTGTAACATTCTGCCAAGATATCTCATTTTTCACACAAACATTTACAAAAAGATCCAGGGTCATACTAACAAGGGCACCGGTGATCACAACATAACTTATGACATTATATGCTGTTCACTGACTAATCCAAAGAGAAAAGAATAATTTATAATCATAAATTTGTTACCACGGTTTTGAATGTGTTTTCTTTCATTGTATATGACAGTTTAAAAGAAAAAACTATAAAGGCCCCCCTGTGGATCTGCAGGCAAAGGTCTAGCTGCTACACCACAGCGGCTCGCTCTGTTCTGGTTGTTGATCTGTTCGAGTTTTGCGCACACAACCTTTTTAACAGATCTGGCTTATTTGTATGCAAACTGTTGGCTCCTCACCTCTTAGACAGATGCACTCCAACCCAACTTTGCAGCAAACACCCTTCATTCAACACCTCTTTTGCCAAGCTTGTTAGAAGTGCAGTGGGTTTACCACCCCCCCCCCACCTCCCACCCCCCCCCCCCCACCGCGGGGCCCTGGAACCCATATGGGGATGCTAGCTGATGCTAGCTGCATTAAATGATAAATTCTGTGATGCAGACTCAGTGAAATATATTATTTTCTAACAATGACACACAAACTACTGTGTCCCCTTTATCCATTCCTAGATAACCTATCATATCAAATATGTAAAGTGTTTGGTATACAATACCACTGTAATATGTATTCTAAGATAACATCTGACATCCTGAAGGTCACCATACGACCAATGGATAATTGGCATTTTTTTTTTAAACAGGTCTTTACTTATTATTTAATATTTTTAGATAACAGAAGTGCAGGATATTTCCATCAACTCTGAAATTTATAAACACAAAAAAAAAAAACATATTTAATATAACACTTCAACAATAAGATAAAAATCTACCAATCATCACTAGAAGTAACCTCTCGTCGACAAATGTTTCGGCCCACGAGCTCCTAGACATTTTCAGAGTGGGCCCACCTGAGTTCATGAATCTCAGGGTTGGTTTCCCCTGCCGCACGAAATACAGGATGTTATTCGGATAGGAACAAGACGAATTGGTGATTTTGCAGAAGGTACTGTGAGATAAGAAATCGTAGCTGTAGCATAATTAAAGCAGTCTGCATACCTGAACGACCAAGCGGCAAGCTTACGATTGGTTTACCAACAAATTTAAATGACAACAGATTTACGAAATAACAAGTTTATTCTTCCACCTACTTGCTCCTTCTCTTGATTTAAATCCTTTCCTGATGTCACATTTGGTTTCTGTTGTTTGTTGTGAACATCTTGCCGCCTGAGCCTCAGATCTTTATGGCTCGAGATAGCCCTTGCACTTCCAAAAAGGGAGGTTAGATGTGATATGGCTGCTGCAGCCTAAAAAGCAATAAGAACACACAGAGAATGGTAACAGTTATATAAATCTGAGGAAACAGAGGCACCTAAATCCCTCCACACATAAACAAGTAAAAGCTTAATATACCAGCCAGGGATTGGGAGGGGGGGGGGGGGGGTCACTATCCTTCAATCATAATTTAAATGCCAACTTTCTTCTTCTGTAAACTCCGGCAAAAAGTGCTGGTTGTTCGTCCACTTATGGATTGTGGTGCTGTTCCAGAACTAGATTTTTGTGTACACTTGTGGTACACAGATCTGGCTTATCTGAATGCAGATGGTTGGTTCCTAGCCTCTCAGTCACATGCACTTCAACCTCAAAGTAAACATTCCTAATTAGCCGCCTTGTACAACATGTCTGTTAGGGGGAAAATATGTCTATTCTTTTTCCTCCCAAAATAGGGCACTGGAACCACATGGGGACAATTCCAACCCGATTGTTGTTCTTTCAATAAAAGCAAGTCAGATATTTGTAAAACTACTAAAATCTAGTAAATATAGTAAGTACAAATATGGCCACAGACATCCTAGAAATAGGCCTGGCGTCTTCGCTCGAAGTCGGAGTACATCTGCCCGTGAGGCAAGGAACGGCAAAAGCCAGAAAAACGGTTGTACACGCAAAACTCAGGTCCAGGTAAAAGCCAATAGTCCAAGCGGATGATTAACCGGGACCTTCCGCCGGAATTCACAGCCGGTCAACGAAGAAGAAGAAGTAAGTTCACATGTGTGCGAGTGTGAGAGAGAGAGAGAGAGAGAGAGAGAGAGAGAGAGAGAGAGAGAGAGTGTGTGAATGCGCATGTGTGTGTATTAGACCAATTAAAATACAGTGATAATAAATCTATCTACAGTCTATCGCTTTTTGAACAAGGTTTTTTTTTTCCCCACATTTATTTAAATTGTCAGCTAGACTGCTGTGCTTGAGTTGACAAAATTTATCCATCTCGTTCTTTATCTTCATCCCACTCAACAACAGAACTTCTTAGGTTATATCAAGAGACGTTCAAAACAACTTTTTTCTCTTTATATATATTCAATGTATGTGCTGGTACCTGAGTAACAGTCTTATGTTAACGACTGTTCCAGCTTCACAGTAAAGAAGTCACTTCATAACTGCTCAATTTATGTGCCAGTTTAAGAAAAATGTGTAATGACTATCTTTGATATTATCACCGTCCCAGCTGAAAACTAGTGAAATGAGTCCTGATAAAATGCAGTAGCTTGCACATGCTGTAAATCAAAAAGCAGTTGCCAGATGTGCTAAAATTCAGTCCACCACTAGAACCACAATTTATTGTCGATGGAATCAAATTAAGAGTCAAGTCAATGACTACCAAATTCAATTTATTTTCTGCTGTAAATGAACAAGCAGTTGCCGGAGGTGCTAAGAATAACAGTCCACAACTAGAATCACTATTCATTGTTAAGGGAAACAAAATTAGAGTCAAGGCAATAACTACCAGGTTCGGTTTACCTACTTATTCTCCTCTGTAAATCAAAAAGCAGTTGCCAAAGTGCCAACACTAACAGCCCACCACTAGAACCACAATTCATTGTTGAAGGAAGCATCAAAGAGTCAAGGCAATGCTCACCAGCTACAGTTTATCTATCTATTTTCCACTGTTAACAAGAGTACAAGAGAAGACGAACTTAAAATCTCGTGCAATAAAGTTATTCTGGCTACAACTTGGTTCAACTTATTTTGCTATAACAGAAAATACTTGTGAAAAATTTCAGAAGCATAATAATACAAATAATAATTACGTTTACTGGTTTGAAGAAATGTCAATTCCAAAGGACACCGTCAGTATAAATGACCCTCTGCAATAGTCTATGACAATGGAGAATATTCTCTCATTCTTCCATTAAAACCATACACTAAAACTATGTGGAACAATAAAACACATTTTGCAATAACTGATCACTATCAATCATCACTGATGATCTGATCCTGACTGATCATTATCTTCGGCTCAGCATGTCTACCTAAACATAGCATTCGGGCCGAAGGACGTAACTAAACCCAAGCCTTGTTGATATTGTAAACAATATTAATTATAGTAATCAAGAAAGTCTTTATCTAGAAATCGTAGGTTTTATTTCAATTACTACAAGAATAAGAATATATATTTATATTATATGCGTCGCATAATTCACAAATTACGTTTTCAGTACACACTGACCTGAGGTTGACAAAATGACTGAGTGAACAGTACTGAGGCCATGCCTAGCAGATGACAGTCCTGTAGACTGCTGGCAACTCGGTTAGACTGAAACTGGTTGCAACAAACACAGAGTTCTATCTAAAGGTCGCACAACAAAGTCTGACAACACTGGTCACGACAGAATCAATATAATTCCCAATGTTACGCAGCCCGTCCACTGACCGACACAATACCCAACTTGTCAGTTTTGCTTTCCAGAATTCTCGCTCCAGTCAGACCGAACAGTGAGTTTCATTTATACCAATGAAATGACAAATAAATATAAAATATTTGTCTTCACAAAAATTGTACGAAAATTGATACTGTCAATTTATATTTTACAGAAATATGTATGTTTCTATTTGAATTGTGTAATGGGCTGTTTACATCTACAACCTTAGCGAAATGGTTATATGTGCTAAATCTGGACTAATCTGCAGGAAACGGAAAGAAAGGCTGGTTCTCCCCACTTTTTAAACTGACGCAAGATGTTTGCCAGTTTCACCTTCCCCGCGATCTTTCTAGATATTTAGTAATTACGTTGTTTTTTCCCACGTCAATATCATACAATAGTTTTCCTCCGTCATGTCTTTTCTCTCTGTTTCTTTTTTTTTTCCAAATACTTGAGTAATTTAAATATGGAGAGGGAATCGCTAAGTAATTACTTTAAAATATGTTTTTTCCAAACGTAAAAAAAAAAATTGTAAATAGTTGCAAATACTCGTTTTCTGGCAATTGTTTCTGATACAAGTGTTTTCCATGCCATGATTCCAAACTGACCAACGTATCTCTTTTCACTTACAATTTTCCTGCTGTGGCGACGTGTCCAGTTCTCCTTTTCTCACAGCGTCCCCAAAGTATATGGCTGCTTTTAATGCGGGTAATCGCCAAGAAATAATCTAGTATTTAGTATGTAAGTGTCAGCCTTTGCTTTAGCCGGGAAGCTTCCTGACCATTCCATTTGAAGCTCCTCGTATGGGTTCCGGGGTCCCATTTGGAGGAAGAAGGGGGGGGGGGAATAGACCTAATGCCGCTAAAAACAGCATGTAGTAAAAGCCGACTAATTAAGGATGTTTCCTTCGAAGTCGAAGGGCATCTGCCTGAGAGGCTACGAACCAACAGTCTGTTTACCAATAAGCCAGATCTGTAAAATGGATGTGCGCGCAAAACTCAAACACCCAGCAATACCAACGGAAACTAAAAGACAAATTATAAACGCAATCTTTTTTTTTTTTTTTACCAACATTGCATTGCCAAACCTGGGCACTAACAAATAAGAACAAAAGCGGAAACTAACGAAGTCCGAAATAGTTTGAGAAAAGCAATCAACGTAAGAAAAATAGACCACAAAAGAATTAAGATATCATTAGAATGGCTGGAACAACAATTGTAATTAGATTTATTGAAAAACAAAGACCGAAATAGTTTGGTCATGTGGTCAGATTGGACCCAGCGTAAACGGTTGCAAGATAATGAAAACATCAAGAGGCAGAGAAAGGCCAAGAAGAATATGGCTAGATGGAGTTAACAACTTGCTGAAACTCAGTATCACCATGCAGCAAGCTAACGGATTCCGATCCTTAGCTGTGCCTGCGACACCCAACACCACTAAGTAGAGAGAGACAATAAACAGATGCAAAACTCTGGTTCTGAAACAAGACTTAAGTCCAGAAGTGGACACACAACCAGAACTTTCCGTCGGAGTCTACAGCCCGGGATCACTAAAAAGAAGATTCTATTGAAAGCGATGATATAACGAGAGATTGTTTTTTTCCAGGCGCATCATAACAGTTGAAAAGTGATATTTTTTATGGAATGTCTACCCGCTTTTTTAAAGCAGATGCTATAACACGACACGCACACAGATATATTATCTAAGTGTCTTCTTCATAAAATGTATTTCTTTTTCTTTTTCTTCTTCGCGTTCATCGGCTGTAAACTCCGGTGGAAAGTTCTGGTTGTTCGTCCACTTTTGGACTGCAGTCCTCCTATTCCAGAACCTGAATGTTGCATGTGCATCCGTTTGACAGATCTGACTAATTTGTATGCAGACTGTTGGCTCCTTGTCTCTCAGGCAGGTGCATTCTGACTTCGAAGGAAGCTCCCAATTAGTCGACTCTTACGACATGCTTTTGGGTAGGCAGTGGATCTATTCTTGTTTTCCTTATAATAGGGCTCCGGAACCCACACGGGGAAAAAAATGTTTATCAAAACTTGTCACCCCCTCGTGAGATGCAACTTTTCGTTATTTTGAAGCTCCACCCTGGCTCTTTCCAGGGGCCGCAGTATAGCCCGGCCATAAATATGGCCTAATGGCTGAAGGCGGTTTCTGGGATCTCTCCACGGGTGATCCTCACCCACATGGTGGCACTTTCTGTCATCACTTTCTGTCAATAAAGTTTATAAATAAAGCTACAGTGTATCTCCAACACTCTTGCCTTTTAGTCCCTTGTTTACTATGTCAGACGCTTATTTGATCGTCTCTTGATATCCTCACATTTGAAACGCCGTCTACTCCAGGCATATTTACAGTTGTTTTCTGTAGTAAACTACTGCACGTAAATTTGCTAAAAAAAAAAAAAAAAAAAAAACAGCCCCCCCCCCCCCCCCCCCCCAATGCTGGGGTTCGTTCTGCAAAGAACTAGCTTTAAGTTGTTTTTTAAAGAAGACATATATTAGTGTTGAAAAAATAGTTGCCTGTTTTATTATAGGCTCATTTTCTCCCCATTCCCGGTCTCTATAATCTCTATATTTGGTTTGCTTTAAATACTCTATGCTCTGTCTGACGATAACACTATTTAGTCGTTACAATCGCGCCGCCACAAAGTTAACCATCGGGGGTGGGGGCTTTAACCCTACCCATCCGCCCACCTTACAAATCGTATAGCTAAATGTGGGAGAGGAGGCGTTTTACCCAAGATAAAATTATTTTTAAAAAATGAGGAGGGAGGGAGACCTCATCACCTAGGCAAACAATCGGTGGCAGCTCAGATCCCCTCAACCAATTAGAAAACATTGCGGACTCCCAAACCAAACCCTCCTCGCCACCTTACAAACGTTCTCTTTATTTGGGGGTGCGGGATCTTAGGTGAGTCCTCCCCCTCCCTTACCCAATAATTATGTCAGGGAGCAAGGATGCCCCCCCCCCCCCATAACCATGTATGGAAATACTGAGCCCTCAGGTTCCGGCGCCTCTGTCTAGGTTTGTTATATTGTGAAGCTTGCTATTATACTTTTCGTTCTGTTTTATATCTTTTCTTCATATAAGACAGGTTGGAATACATTCTGTGTCGATTGGTCAAGCTTTGACATTTGATTTCTGCCGCTTTTATGTATATTTCAGAGCTTTTTCGCACTGCTATTTTCGGTTTTGTATTTTCGCCATATTTGATAGACCTTTTTATTCTAGAAAATTTGAATAAATTTGCAAATAACTTGACACATGAAGTGACTTGAGTGGAAACTCGACTTGGAAACAGTCTTGCTAAATTGAGACTTGACTCATGACTTTGTGGCAGTGACTCCGGACTCCAAATGGACTTGAAGGGTGGCGACCTAGTCCAACCTCTGCTATCTGGTGCTAAAATGTTTTGGCGCCAATCGTCTTTCGTGAAATGATAAAAGTGGTGCTGATTGTTTGCATCGTTGTCTGAAGACATTTATGTATTTTGAATTTGAAATGAAATCATTGGGATTTGAGTGGTTTTCCTCCATCTAAAGCAGTGGTCTCTATCCTGAGAGGCGCACCCCTTTGGGGTGGGTGGGGGGGGGGGGGGGGTTTATAGAGTGGGGGAGGTGAATAGGTTTCGAGGGGAAGGGGTCGTCGGGCAATTTTGAAAATGAGCGCATTTGTTAAAATAAGTTTTTTTTTTTAAAAACTTTAAATGTGTTTAAAAGAATAAAATGTTTTTTTTTTAATTCATAAAAAAAAAAGCAGACTTTTTTGTTTCGTTTTCATAAGCAGTTTCTATATCTACCTGTAAAAAATCGAAATAATGTGATAACTTGGGCTTTTTTTAATAGATTAGGAACACGTTTATACTTTAACGTATCTCCATACTAAGTTTGTTTTTTGTCTTGTTACCCTCCTCTTTTAGTCACATTCTTATGTTGTGGGGTGAGGGGGTGTCTTGCCATATACTTAAAAGAGGCATGGGGTCTTGCAATGTAATTAAGGGAGTATGTATGGTGGGCTTGCCATTTACCTAAGAGGGTGTGGTGTCTTGCAATGTACTCAAAGGAGTGTGGAGTCTTGCTATATACTCAAAAGAGGTGTGGGGTATTGCAATATGGTCAAGGGAGTGTGGTCTTGCTATATACCAAAGAGGGTGTGGTGTCTTGCAATATACTCAAGGGAGTGTGGTAGTCTTGCCATATACCCAAGAAAGTGTGGCGGTCTTGCCATATACTTAAGGAAGTGTGGTGGTCTTGCCACATACCCAAGGAAGTGTGGTGGTCTTGCCATATACCCAAGGAAATGTGGCGGTCTTGCCATATACCCAAGGAAGTGTGGCGGTCTTGCCATATACCCAAGGAAGTGTGGCGGTCTTGCCATATACCCAAGGAAGTGTGGCGGTCTTGCCATATACCCAAGGAAGTGTGGCGGTCTTGCCATATACCCAAGGAAATGTGGCGGTCTTGCCATATACCCAAGGAAGTGTGGCGGTCTTGCCATATACCCAAGGAAATGTGGCGGTCTTGCCATATACCCAAGGAAGTGTGGCGGTCTTGCCATATACCCAAGGAAATGTGGCGGTCTTGCCATATACCCAAGGAAGTGTGGCGGTCTTGCCATATACCCAAGGAAGTGTGGCGGTCTTGCCACATACCCAAGGAAGTGTGGTGGTCTTGACATATACCCAAGGAAGTGTGGTGGTCTTGACATATACCCACGGAAGTGTGTTGGTCTTGCCATATACCCAAGGAAATGTGGCGGTCTTGCCATATACCCAAGGAAGTGTGGCGGTCTTGCCACATACCCAAGGAAGTGTGGTGGTCTTGACATATACCCAAGGAAGTGTGGCGGTCTTGCCACATACCCAAGGAAGTGTGGTGGTCTTGACATATACCCAAGGAAATGTGGCGGTCTTGCCATATACCCAAGGAAGTGTGGCGGTCTTGCCATATACCCAAGGAAGTGTGGTAGTCTTGCCATATACCCAAGGAAGTGTGGCGGTCTTGCCACAACCCAAGGAAATGTGGTGGTCTTGCCATATACCCAAGGAAGTGTGGTAGTCTTTCCATATTCTCAAGGAAGCGTGGCGGTCTTGCCATATACACAAGGAAGTGTGGCGGTCTTGCCACATACCCAAGGAAATGTGGTGGTCTTGCCATATACCCAAGGAAGTGTGGTAGTCTTTCCATATTCTCAAGGAAGCGTGGCGGTCTTGCCATATACCCAAGGAAGTGTGGTGGTCTTGCCATATACCCAAGGAAGTGTGGCGGTCTTGCCATATACCCAAGGAAGTGTGGCGGTCTTGCCATATACCCAAGGAAGTGTGGCGGTCTTGCCATATACCCAAGAAAGTGTGGCGGTCTTGCCATATACCTAAGGAAGTGTGGTGGTCTTGCCATATACCCAAAGGGTGCCTGACCTGAAAAAGGGTGGAGACCACTCTTGTAGAGTGATGAACACCATTCAATGGTTATAGGTGTGAGATAAGGCTGACATGAGCCCGGGAATTCCTAAGTACGGACCGTGTGAAATAAGTCTGACAAGAGCTCGAGATGTTGCTTGGCAGTAGGGATGGTCTAACAGGCAAAGACCATCAACACTGTTTTGCCACATATGTCTTTGTCTTCTTATTTAGCCCTTGAGGTTCATTACTGCAAATATCAACTGCCTCCATTCATCTCTCCGGTTGGCCTTCTCTTTCCAGTTGGTGATAATAAGTGTTTGTAAGTCATTCTGAATAGTATCTCTCCATTGTCTTCTTGGTCTGCCTCTTGGTCTATGACCGAGTATACAGTTCTACCTCTTTATCATCTGACATTCTCTCAATATGTCTAAGTCATTGCAGTCTAATAGCCCTCATGATGCCAGTGATTGGTGGTGATTTAAACAGATTGTGAATTTCATTGTTGCTTCTCACTCTCCATTCCCCACTATTTGCAACTTTGATGGGTTCAACGATTTATCGCAAGACTGTTTTTGAAAATCTGTAAAAAGGCTTTATCTCTTTTAGTTGTGCTCCAAGTTTCAGCACCATATAAAACAACTGAACCACATCTGTGGGGTTTTAAAAAAAGAAACAAATTACAACTAGAAATATCAATGGAAAAAGAAAGAGGGAGACAGTATGAGAAGATTTTTGGCAGCTTTTCACCAGTGCGTTGGCTCTGTGGCTAAGTCGGTGCGAACGCTTCGTAATGCCGGGTTCTATCCCAGCTGTGGGCCATTCACCTTGCGTTGGTTTCGACAGTGGTATCAAGAAAGCCGACCGTCCAGAAAGCAATGGCAATTTACTGGACGTAAATTTGCCTAGAGAAACCACACAACAGCCAGGGGCTGCTGGGGTTGGTTCTGCAACGTCCTGTAAAGGATTCGCAACTAACCCTTCGCCAGTGCATAAAGAAATGTCAGCATAAGAACTGATACATCTTGTTAAAGATTACATGATATGGAGGTACACTGCCATGCCAGCTAGCAAGGCATTTAATGAAGAAAATGCCAATAATATGAAAAACGTAAACTAAAGTAAAGGTCCATTCAAAACCAGCACAAGGTGGTCTGCTGCCAAATCACCTGCAGCAGGGGTCAAATCTAGCACCTTGAAAGTACAAAGCGTGTTTACAGCAATTAAGTCACAGACACAGAAATCTTTCCCATGCACGCATCATTTCTTTACAAAAACCTCATATTAGGTTTGATGTATTTGTATAGTCCATACTGAGTATACAAACAATATGAATTCAATACACAGTTTTATTTACAATAAATTCACAGATTCTGTTCACTGATTTATTGATACATTCTGATCCCCATTATTGAACAAAACATGGCAAAGTCATTAACCACTGATAAAAACAGAAGCATGTCACACTTACACACATTCAGACTAGCACAAGGAAAGATGAATCTATCAGGCTTCAATCCTATGTTATTGTTATTGATGTTTTTAACCAAGCATATGAGTTTTAGCGCCAAATCAATAATTAACAATCTCTTGAGTGCAGGAAGCAGACAGAAAGTTCACAAACTACACTGTTGAGCTCCGTAATTTCTTACACAGATGTTCTTTGATGCCACGACACAAACTGTCTAACATAGCTCTCTTGGTCTCCCCTAGCTCCTCTTCCCCTGCAACTATTTCTTACACAGATGTTTTCTGATGCCTTGACACAAAACTGTTTATCTAGAAACATTCTAGTCACTTTAATTTACTTCAGTGTATCTGCATGTGATACACACTGACTGTTTTTCTCCCTCCGGGTTGCTACTTAAAGGTTGGACAGCTCAGGCCAGGCTGTTATCTGAGGGTTGGACAGCTCAGCAAGCTGGCCAGGCTGTTATCTAAGAATTTGACAACACAGCAAGCTGGCCTGGCTGTTATCTGAGGGTTGGACAGCACAGCAAGCTGGCCTGGCTGTTTTCTGAGGATTGGACAGCACAGAAAGCTGGCCTGGCTGTTATCTGAGGGTTGGACAGCACAGCAAGCTGGCCTGGCTGTTATCTGAGGGTTGGACAGCTCAGGCCAGGCTGTTATCTTAGGGTTAGACAGCTCAGCAAGCTGGCCTGGCTGTTATCTGAGGGTTGGACACCACAGCAAGCTGGCCTGGCTGTTATCTGAGGGTTAGACAGCACAGCAAGCTGGCCTGGCTGTTATCTGAGGGTTGGACAGCACAGCAAGCTGGCCTGGCTGTTATCTAAGAATTTGACAACACAGCAAGCTGGCCTGGCTGTTATCTAAGAATTTGACAGCACAGCAAGCTGGCCTGGCTGTTATCTAAGAATTTGACATCACAGCAAGCTGGCCTGGCTGTTATCTAAGAATTTGACAGCACAGCAAGCTGGCCTGGCTGTTATCTAAGAATTTGACAGCACAGCAAGCTGGCCTGGCTGTTATCTAAGAATTTGACAACACAGCAAGCTGGCCTGGCTGTTATCTAAGGGTTGGACACCACAGCAAGATGGCCATGCTGTTATCTAAGGGTTGGACAGCTCAGCAAGCTGGCCATGCTGTTATCTAAGGGTTGGACACCACAGCAAGCTGGCCATGCTGTTATCTAAGGGTTGGACACCACAGCAAGATGGCCATGCTGTAATCTAAGGGTTGGACAGCTCAGCAAGCTGGCCATGCTGTTATCTAAGGGTTGGACACCACAGCAAGATGGCCATGCTGTTATCTAAGGGTTGGACAGCTCAGCAAGCTGGCCATGCTGTTATCTAAGGGTTGGACACCACAGCAAGCTGGCCATGCTGTTATCTAAGGGTTGGACACCACAGTAAGATGGCCATGCTGTAATCTAAGGGTTGGACAGCTCAGCAAGCTGGCCATGCTGTTATCTAAGGGTTGGACACCACAGCAAGATGGCCATGCTGTAATCTAAGGGTTGGACAGCTCAGCAAGCTGACCATGCTGTTATCTAAGGGTTGGACACCACAGCAAGATGGCCATGCTGTAATCTAAGGGTTGGACAGCTCAGCAAGCTGGCCATGCTGTTATCTAAGGGTTGGACACCACAGCAAGATGGCCATGCTGTAATCTAAGGGTTGGACACCACAGCAAGCTGGCCATGCTGTTATCTAAGGGTTGGACACCACAGCAAGCTGGCCTGGCTGTTATCTAAGGGTTGGACAGCTCAGCAAGCTGGCCATGCTGTTATCTAAGGGTTGGACACCACAGCAAGATGGCCATACTGTAATATAAGGGTTGGAGAGCACATCAAGCTGGCCTGGCTGTTACCTGAGGGTTGGGCACCTCACCAAGATGGATGTCAACCCAACAAGACAAATGTAGTGGAACCTGTTCCCCCAGTTAACATGGTTTTACTTATGAGACCCTATGGCTACATTAAGTACTGTCTTGGTATGCTTTAAATTCTGGGTGGGTAAGCAGCATATGTAATACCCATAATTTTCATATGCATTTGCACATAATTTGTATATCTTATTGGAATTTTAACTCTGAACAAAATTCCATTTAGCTCAGCCCTACTTTACAAACTGTTACTAAAATAAGTCAGCTGAACATACAGCGCAAGCTGCAATAAAACCCTAACAAAAAGATATCTGTACAGACTCACATGTAACGGTAAATACAAGGGAGAGATCTAAATATGTCACTGAAATGATGCATTAATCACATTTATTTTTTCTAGCCATTCAACATCCGTGTCTGTTTTTAAGCATGTACCCACACAAAAACTTGTCAAAAGAGATGTCTATAAACAAAAACCGATCATCTGACTCTAGTCATCATTTCAGCAGTGACCACTTGATCTGATCCTTGGCTGACTGTAAAACCTGAAAGACAGGAAGAGACAGCATCTGTTTAGAAGATACAGTGGTAAATATGTTTCAAGCTAGAGTGAGGTGTTGCTTTCACCTTACTCCTTCCACTACCTGCAAATAGTGGCTCAATATTTAAACAGTGAGAACCATGACAGGAATACTTACCAGCTGGTCCTTTTTTTTAAACTAACAAGGAAGGGATGCTATGTCAGCTCAGTCAAAAATGGGTACCAGAAAATGTTATGGGAGGTCAAGGGGGCCTGCATGATACTGGTAACACCCACCTAGTGTCTAGAGATGTTTAAAATATGTAACTAGCACGATATACCCAATGTGCCTCAAAGCATGGACAATAATGGGTTACCTTGTCCATGCCCCGAGTGCCACTGCTAGTGCTAGTAGAACAACCATTTCCCACAATCTGGTTCTTTATTTCAAGACAAAGTATTGCTCTGTATTCTTCACTGTAGTTACAAGGTGAAGGTGTTTGCTCATCTATTTTAATGTTCAAGGTGAAGTTATTCACCAGGTCAGACTATAGTTTGCTTATCTACGACGGTGTTCAAGGTGATATCTATAGTGAAAGTTGATTTATTGGGGAGCTCACTAGTTCTACTTCTCATTTAGACTTTCCCGAAACAGAGTATAGTTTGCTAATTTCTTCTGGCCTGCTAAGTGAAGATGTTTATTAGGACAATATATTTACCAAGAGAAAGTATAATTTGCCAATCTATCAGAGTGTAAAGGGGAAGCCACTGACCAAGAAAAAGCTTAAGCATAAAACTGATATAACCAACCACAGCAGTGAACTCTTTTTTCCATGTCATGAAGACTATCTCCAGTACATATAACATTTGGCCCTTTCTTGCTAAATAACTGTCACATGAGTTACAACCTGCCAGCTTTCTTTATTTTGCTCAAATAAATCTGTGTCAAAAGTAACATATTAATGAGTACCATCTGGGACATACTGTTACCAGTGGGGACTGAAGAGTGAGTATCTGTGTACATCAATCATGTCACTATCAAGGCCAAGGTTTTTAACTCTGGGATTTTGGAAATTCATAAAGAAAAACAAATTTCATACCAACTAACTGTTTAAGCTTTTTATTTTGAATACAGATCACATGCTATCCATGAGAAAAATAGCAATTATGGCTGATAGCATATTTGTAAATGTATGTTTAATTACCTATTCAGTTTAACCATGTACTAAGCTACAATTTAAGCAGCTAAAAATTAATAAACCGAAATAGATATAGTTGTTTGTGTTCACCGGCTATATACTCCAGTGGAAAGACCTGGTTGTTCATCCATTTCTGGACTTTGGCTTTGTTCCAGGACCTGAGTTTTGCGTGTGCACCTGTTTTACAGATCTGACTTATGTGTATGCAGATTGCTGGTTCCTTGCCTCTCAGCCAGATGCACTGCGACTTCAAAGGAGACAAAAATAGTATAACGATTATTACCGCAGAAGGATGATTTTTGTCAAATATGAGCAGAAATGGAACTACTAAGTAACCAAATTGCAAATGAGAAGGAAAAAGGCCAATAGCATGCAAATACTTTGAACATCATGAGCTATAGAGGTAGAATAGGCAGCTACATAAAACCCCATGTGGAAGGAGAACGACAGTACATGTAAAGAACAACAACAGTACAAGTAAGGAACATTTGCATACCACTAGTGCACATTGGTGATACATTGCAAGGTCAATACTTTTCCTGATCCCAGCACCATTTAATGAATGGTGTGGTCCTAGACAATTGTCTGATATTTATTTCATGAAACTGACTTGGCCCCAGAGCTTTATGGCCATTAAATATTCCATCTTGATGGGGATATGCACCCAGAGCTCCGCAGACTGGCAAACAAATGCTACCACCTCTCCTCATAGCAAAATATTTTTTGAAATCCTCAAAATTTGTTTACTGTAGCAAGTGATGATATATTCTCATAGGTATTTTCACAATAATTATTTCAGTATGTTTTTTGAGCGCGCGTGCGCACACACGCACACAAAGCCTAAATTACAGCATGTGGAAACATGCAGTTGCTTGAATAAAATCAAGATCTGTATTTGAAATATGCAAGAAGACAATCTGTATTTGAAATATGCAAGAACACAATCTGTATTTGAAATATGCAAGAAGACAATCTGTATTTGAAATATGCAAGAAGACAATCTGTATTTGAAATATGCAAGAAGACAATCTGTATTTGAAATATGCAAGAAGACAATCTGTATTTGAAATATGCAAGAAGACAATCTGTATTTGAAATATGCAAGAAGACAATCTGTATTTGAAATATGCAAGAAGACAATCTGTATTTGAAATATGCAAGAAGACAATCTGTATTTGAAATATGCAAGAAGACAATCTGTATTTGAAATATGCAAGAAGACAATCTGTATTTGAAATATGCAAGAAGACAATCTGTATTTGAAATATGCAAGAAGACAAATTAAATCAACATTTATCTGGTCAATCTGTTATTTCATGTAATACGGAATGAGAAGGAATAACTTATGTGAGCCCACTAATTAACAGAAGGGGAAAAAAATCAGAATAAGCCAATTTATACAAAAATTTAATGAGCAGAATTAAAAAAAAAACACCTATTAAATCATTATTATATGCGACTGTAAGCGTATTTAAGAAAATAATGGATCATTTAAACACCACTCGCATTTTGGGCATATGCTGTGAAATATGAGTCAAATGCCTCTTGTCTTTGCTGGCTGGGTGCCACCAAGTGTCCTTAGCCAGCCATTGAAATGTCACTATTATTCTCTGCTACTTTATCTCATGTCTGACAATCTACTGTTAAGGTAGATGTACATTTCAAGAGATCATCACAGTATAGAAACTTTTAGATATGAAAAAGAGATGGGGATGGTACTTCTAAAGTAGGTACAGCGTACCTAGATGAGAAAACATTAGAAGGACCACACTATAATTATTCAAAAGCTGGGAACCTTATAAGAGAAAAGAAAATGTTAAGGTAATCAAAATAGAGTATTAATAAAATATTTAAACAAAAACAAAGAACAAACCAAAAGGTCTCGAGCCAACAGTATTATCCCAATACAAGTAATCTATAAAATAATAAAACAACAGTGTCAGACAGCCAAGGATAAGGTACAGGGTGAAGCAGTCAACACATTCATTGTTTGGTGAAAGTAAAATTACGCAACAGGCCCACAAGGAAAACACACTGCCACTAAAATATGGCTGATACCCAGGGACAAAATGTTGCAGCTGCCCATCAAATCCCATATCTACAGTAATACATTACCCTATCTGTGGCAGCCGATACCTGTTGTCCATATTTGGATGTGATCTTGAAATCCAGGACAAATAAAAGCTTGCAGTAGTTTTTCAACATACCATAACTTTACATACCAAATTCACTGCTTTTGACATGAGTCAGTAACAACAATTGCTCCCACTGACACTTCACTCTTTAGTGCCAACATGAGTAAGTAACAACAACTGAACCCATTCACACTTCACTCTTTAGTGCCAACATGAGTCAGAGACAACAACTGAACCCATTCACACTTCACTCTTTAGTGCCAACATGAGTCAGAGACAACAACTGCACCCATTCACACTTCACTCTTTAGTGCCAACATGAGTCAGTAACAACAACTGAACCCATTCACACTTCACTTTTCAGTGCCAACATGAGTCAGTAACAACAACTGCACCCATTCACACTTCACTCTTTAGTGCCAACATGAGTCAGAGACAACAACTGCACCCATTCACACTTCACTCTTTAGTGCCAACATGAGTAAGTAACAACAACTGCACCCATTCACACTTCACTCTTCAGTGCCAACATGAGATAGTAACAACTGCACCCATTCACACTTCACTCTTCAGTGCCAACATGAGTCAGTAACAACAATTGCACCCATTCACACTTCACTCTTCAGTGCCACAAAGTTTTGCAATAGATGTCCACAGCAGAACAAAGATTTCTTGTAAAAATAAGTGCTGACATTTAAGTAAAAATGACCAACGTGGAGGCCAGTTTTCAGTAGCATGCTCTGACAAAATCCACAAGGTATAGGAACACAACAGGCCATGATTCAGGTATTTATCTCTTTGCCCTCCTCTCGCTCTCTTTCCACCAATCTTACCAGCTGTTACCAAGTTTTCAAGTCCATTTCTCTTTATAACATCATCAACAAAGACTGAATGTCTACGCCAAACTGTTTTAATCAAACCTTCCATCTGTCTCAACCAAGACTGCTTCTTTTTATCCATTTATGATATTCTTTGCCTTTTTTTTCGAAAATCACATCTATGCCACGAATAAATGTTTTCAGCTTGTCTGCTCACTGTCCGTGTCTCACATGCATATAACAACACATTCAGTAGAGCAGGACTGAGGTAATCCTGCTCAATCTCCTAATGTAGGGAAATGTGCATAGGCAGCAAGGATTCACACATCTTGTTTCCTTTGCCACTGAAAGAGTCAACTAGAAGTAGAATAACTGGCCCACAAAAAACTTGGAACAGGAAAACTCTGGTCATCTCGTCTTGCCCCCACTCATTTCAGGGTGAGGTATGAACCAGGAGAGAGTGCCCATCTGTGTGCTTCAGAGTTTACTTGACTGACCTCTCTTTCAATTTCCACTTGGTCTATACATCACTGCATGTTGTGCTTTACTGACAGCCAAGTGAGCAGAACCATCTCCCTTGCTTTCTAATTAAATCTCACACCATTAATACTCCCATGTAGGACAATTCTAGTATGCCACAAAATATGCACCATTCCCCCCTCCCCTCAGTTTTGGACAACTCTATGAGTGCCACAAATTATGCACCATTCTTCCCCCCCCCCCCCCCACTTTGGACAACTCTATGAGTGCCACAAAATATGCACCTCCCCCCCCCCAGCTTTGGACAACTCTATGAGTGCCACAAAATATGCACCATTCTCCGCCCTCCCCCCACCCCCAGCTTTGGACAACTCTATGAGTGCCACAAAATATACACCATTCTCCGCCCTCCCCCCACCTCCAGCTTTGGACAACTATATGATTGCCACAAAATATGCACCATTCTCCGCCCTCCCCCCATCCCCCAGCTTTGGACAACTCTATGAGTGCCACAAAATATACCCTCTTCACCAGGACTCAGAGATTGAGTGCAATGGTAGCAGAGTGACTAGCAAGCTTGCACGCAGGCCCAGTGCTCTTATGGTTAAACCCCTCTCATGATGGCATTTTTACAGAAACAAATCGGGGCTACCAGGTCAACCTAGTTTAGAGCAGATGTCAGGAAATGACTTGGGAAGTAAAGGCTGATGGTGACCTACTGAGGACATTATTCACCAAGCCATAACTGGCTTATACAGTTATGGGACTTTCACCATATACCCCAATACCTCATTTGATGAACACTGTCTAG
Source organism: Candidula unifasciata (assembly GCA_905116865.2). Lineage (NCBI taxonomy): Eukaryota > Metazoa > Mollusca > Gastropoda > Stylommatophora > Geomitridae > Candidula > Candidula unifasciata. Next base: position 70,699 of record CAJHNH020004535.1, read on the forward strand.
GCCAACACTGTGTGTCTATAAAGCTCTCAGAAAATATTGTTAAGAAGTACCCCAAAAACAACAACGAAATATTAAGACTACAAAAATAAGGCAGCAATAGGGAAATATTTTTTTAAAAACATAACGCAGCATTAAACTGACCATACACTATGTAATAAAAGTCATACTGAATGGTAAAATAACTTTAAATGCAAAAAACACCACACACACAAAACTACTGCTAAAACACCAATTAAAAAAACAACAACAACAGTCTGTTACATTTCTAAAGAGTGTGAAACATAGCCAACTGAAAATGTACATGATAAAACAAATAATATGATGAGGTACACACTAAAAAAATAACTTTATACACACTCAGTGTGCCTCCTGCAGCAAGTAGAAAACTTTTTGGCTCTCCTTTAAATAACGGTCGTTAGGTGGAAGGCGACGGTCGCTTAGTGGGAGTTCACTCTCTTGGCTGCAGTGCAAATACGGAGTGGTAAAGAAGGAACGAAACAATTGATATAGTTACCTGTCATCCTAGGGTTAGGCTAAGGGTTTGGGTAAGGATTTGGGGTAGGGTTAGGATTTGGGTTAGGGTTAGGGTTTGGGGTAGGGTTTGGGTGACACATCACGGAAACGACGGAAGCTTATCGCTCATTGCGACATACAGATCCGCAGGTCTCACATCTACGGTCACTAAGTCGTGCGTCGGAAGAACGCGGTCGCTACTGTCAGTCGCAGCACGTGGTGTAGCTCTAGCAGGCATGTCGACCTCACTTTGTTTTTTGATTCGTGACTTGCCCGCTCCGTACTTGCACTGCAGGCAAGGGAGTGAACTCCGACTAAACGGCCGTCGCCTTCCAGCTAGCAACCGTTATTTAAAGGAAAGCCAACTTTTCATTGCTAAGCTAAATGTTCCTTGACTGCGCCTAACTTCGTATTACTCTGGTTTCTTTCTATTATTCTCGCAGCTTCCACTTTGTGCCTCCTGTTTCTGTGAGATCCACTATGACAACATGATGTCATTACTGATCTACCTTCAATGTTAGGTGAGACCCAAACTGCAATAGTTCTTAATTTACTTACCAAACCCACTTCTCCACAAAACAACCCAAAGCCTTCAAGTTATCTGCTGCTTTTGTGAAAGCAGAGCTCATATGAGAGGCAAGGAATAACAACTCTTTTACACAATGCATGTCAAAGCAAATTCATTAGGAAGGGTGGATAAAAGATGGGCTACCATATCTTATAGAATACTTTCACTGCAAATGTTAATCAAATGTACAAAGGGTGTGGGTCGATGGAGGGCCTATGCTCCTTTGGCAATGAAAGGCAGAAGAGGAAGAATACACTTATATGTTAATGAGCCAACCACATGTTCAGCAAATGCATACACAGCATAAGACTGACAAACCAGGACACAGACAAAAGTGTCCCACTGACTCACCTGGGCCATTGTCTGCTCTCCCAGGGGAATGTCATCATTTTTTATAGCCACCTTCTGTACCACAGCATTGCTGTCAGCTTCCAGGATGATTCTGCAAGAACAACAACACTGCTAGAGACACAAGAGGTCAGCAATATCATTGAAGAAAAGTGCCCATGTTTAATCTAGACTGCACACCTTTCACCAAGACAATAACTGAAGTATTTCAAATGGCTATACGCATGGAATAGAAAAGTCAGCAGAATTCAGATATACCCTAACAGCATCATCTGCAATGTCACACTTACAGTGATTATTTTAAAACTTTATCAGGAAGCACACAAATTCAATTTTCACAATTTTTAATAATTAACTTAAAGAAACGCAGCTACTAAATCTTTTCTACATTTATCCTATAAATCTCTTTGCGAGTCACTGGGGTGCTAAGGCAGACATGTTCACACATAACCACTGCAGGTCGTTGGCGTGAAGACATTTTCACAGACCAGGTGCCTTCAGGTCACTGGAGTAAAGACATTTTCACAGACTAGGTAGTACAGTTATCTTTGCAGGTCACTGGAGTAAAGACATTTTCACAGACTAGGTAGTACAGTTATCTTTGCAGGTCACTGGAGTAAAGACATTTTCACAGACTAGGTAGTACAGTTATCTTTGCAGGTCACTGGAGTAAAGACATTTTCACAGACTAGGTAGTACAGTTATCTTTGCAGGTCACTGGAGTAAAGACATTTTCACAGACTAGGTAGTACAGTTATCTTTGCAGGTCACTGGAGTAAAGACATTTTCACAGACTAAGTAGTACAGTTATCTTTGCAGGTCACGGGAGTAAAGTCAGGTCACCGTAGTACAATGACAGACATGTTCACAGACAAGCAGATCTTTGTATGTCACCGTGGTACAATGACAGACATGTTCACAGACAAGCAGATCTTTGTATGTCACCGTGGTACAATGACAGACATGTTCACAGACAAGCAGATCTTTGTATGTCACCGTGGTACAATGACAGACATGTTCACAGACAAGCAGATCTTTGTATGTCAGTGGACTACAATGACAGACATGTTCACAGACAAGCAGATCTTTGTATGTCACCGTGGTACAATGACAGACATGTTCACAGACAAGCAGATCTTTGTATGTCAGTGGACTACAATGACAGACATGTTCACAGACAAGCAGATCTTTGTATGTCAGTGGACTACAATGACAGACATGTTCACAGACATGCTGATCTCTGCAAGTCTCAACATCTTGGAATGGAATACCACCTAGAGAAATTGGATTATTTGCCTGGTTTATTCTCAATATCTTTGTCTTCCCCTATGGATTTATAGACCAAATTGTTGTGATCTCTCACCAAGTATCTGGAATTTACCTTGCATGTGATTTTGTGAATGGGATCTTCTCTTCTTTTGGCAGTCATGTCTATCCACAACCTTCTGTCTCGTGTACTTTCAATCAATTCTGACACAGATAATCTCTCATGTCATGTCAAACTGTCCAGTATCTTCTCTCTGTCTCCCTCTGCCTTACTTGACCTCCAACTTTCCCACTATCGTGATGTACTCCAGTTGTCTCCACATGACATGACCAGCGAATGTGAATATGATAGGAGAGAAATATCAGCTTCATCCAGATCATCAAGTGGTTTTTGTAGGAGTCCACTGAATTCCAAACTGGAGGTAGCTGTTGCTGTCTTTATATTCCAGTCTACTGTCAGTAAAACAGGAAGAGGTGACATAAGGCATCCTTTTCACACATTTTATTTTATAAGTTTCTGTTAATTTTCCCCTAGAACAACTAGACAGTTCATTTCTTTATATTATTTTATTAACTTAGTAAAGTAAACATATAATTTTGATTTGTCATTATGTTTTAATATTCCCTGTATAATCAGATATATTCATGGTGTCAATGAATCGTGTTTGCCCACAAATCAATCAGCATTCACAGTCTGTTCATACAATTAATAAATGTGTTACCACTTGCAACACACCATATACAGTTGGCCTATTCTTCCTGTGACTGTACTTTTTAGGTTAAATTACAGCATACAAACAATGCCTGATACTTATTTTATAGCATGTGTATATATTTAGAAGTAATGTCACTTGACCATTGTTTTATATTACCTTCCTGGGTGTCTGTTGAAAGGTTCTGCAACATAAAGAGCTAAGTAATGTCCCTTGCAATTAACTCAAGTAGTACCAGAGCTAAGGATAAAAATCAATATCATCTTTTCTACTTTATGAAGTAGAGAGACACCTTGCCATTTGATTCTTGCTGTGGAAAAATCTTCTTTTCTCCTCAATCTTAGACAAAGACAGGGTCTTGATGTTGGCAGCAATGCCAGTTAGATGCTCCCTGATGGACCAGCTCCCGACATTCATTGCTGTAAGCCTAGCCACTGCTGTAAGCCTAGCCACTGCTGTAAGCCTAGCCACTGCTGTAAGTGTAAGCCTAGCCACTGCTGTAAGTGTAAGCCTAGACACTGCTGTAAGTGTAAGCCTAGCCAGTGCTGTAAGTGTAAGCCTAGACACTGCTGTAAGTGTAAGCCTAGCCACTGCTGTAAGTGTAAGCCTAGCCACTGCTGTAAGCCTAGCCACTGCTGTAAGTGTAAGCCTAGACACTGCTGTAAGCCTAGCCACTGCTGTAAGCCTAGCCACTGCTGTAAGCCTAGCCACTGCTGTAAGCCTAGCCACTGCTGTAAGTGTAAGCCTAGACACTGCTGTAAGTGTAAGCCTAGCCACTGCTGTAAGTGTAAGCCTAGCCACTGCTGTAAGTGTAAGATTAGACACAGCTGTAAGCCTAGCCACTGCTGTAAGTGTAAGCCTAGACACTGCTGTAAGTGTAAGCCTAGCCACTGCTGTAAGCCTAGCCACTGCTGTAAGCCTAGCCACTGCTGTAAGTGTAAGCCTAGACACTGCTGTAAGCCTAGCCACTGCTGTAAGTGTAAGCCTAGACACTGCTGTAAGTGTAAGCCTAGCCACTGCTGTAAGTGTAAGATTAGACACTGCTGTAAGCCTAGCCACTGCTGCAAGTGTAAGCCTAGCCACTGCTGTAAGTCTAGCCACTGCTGTGAGTGTAAGCCTAGCCACTGCTGTAAGCCTAGCCACTGCTGTAAGCCTAGCCACTGCTGTAAGTCTAGCCACTGCTGTAAGCTTAGCCACTGCTGTAAGCCTAGCCACTGCTGTAGGCCTAGCCACTGCTGTAGGCCTAGCCACTGCTGTAAGCCTAGCCACTGCTGTAAGCCTAGCCACTGCTGTAAGCCTAGTCACTGCTGTAAGCCTAGCCACTGCTGTAAGCCTAGCCACTGCTGTAAGCCTAGCCACTGCTGTAAGTGTAAGCCTAGCCACTGCTGTAAGTCTAGCCACTGCTGTAAGTCTAGCCACTGCTGTAAGCCTAGCCACTGCTGTAAGCCTAGCCACTGCTGTAAGCCTAGTCACTGCTGTAAGTCTAGCCACTGCTGTAAGCCTAGCCACTGCTGTAAGCCTAGCCACTGCTGTAGGCCTAGCCACTGCTGTAAGCCTAGCCACTGCTGTAAGCCTAGCCACTGCTGTAAGCCTAGCCACTGCTGTAATCCTAGCCACTGCTGTAAGCCTAGCCACTGCTGTAAGTGTAAGCCTAGCCACTGCTGTAAGTCTAGCCACTGCTGTAAGTGTAAGCCTAGCCACTGCTGTAAGTCTAGCCACTGCTATAAGTCTAGCCACTGCTGTAAGTCTAGCCACTGCTGTAAGTCTAGGTACTGCTGTAAGCCTAGCCACAGCTGTAAGTCTAACCACTGCTGTAAGTCTAACCACTGCTGTAAGTCTAGCCACTGCTGTAAGTGTAAGTCTAGCCACTGCTGTAAGTGTAAGAATAGCCACTGCTGTAAGTGTAAGAATAGCCACTGCTGTAAGTGTAAGTCTAGCCACTGCTGTAAGTCTAGCCACTGCTGTAAGTGTAAGCCTAGCCATTGCTGTAAGCCTAGCCACTGCTGTAAGCCTAGCCACTGCTGTAAGTCTAGCCACTGCTGTAAGCCTAGCCACTATGCTAACGAAGTCTTATTGAAAAACTACACAATGATGACAAACCACATACCCCCCATCACAGAGCTCATCTGCTGCAAGAAAAACAGCATCCATGTTGTCTAACAGAGTCCTCTTCTCAACATTTTTCCTCAGAATCTGGCTGATGGAGTCGTAGAAGGCATTGAGGACACTAGCTAGGATCAACTGAAAATAAATTTGGTCGAGGAGTGGTAAATACAGGTACAAGGTCTGACAATTAAGTAGCGAGACTGATTTTATTATAGCCAAGACAAAAATTTGAAGCAAAGCATGGAATCAAAAGAGGCATCCTTCATCTATGATCTGGCAACTTTACATCGCCATCTGATAAGCAGACAACAAACAAGCTGCCATTTTAATTGACCTAGTTGGATGTGCATTGTTACGAAATCGGCATGGAGCAAAAAGCTAACATTAAACTGTGTTTAAAACTCAGAAAAAGCGCCATTGAGACAGTTGAATTGATGCGACAAGTTTATGGGGATAATTGTTTATCTCGTGCACAGATTTTCAGGTGGTATTCACGATTCAAAAGTGGTGCAGAAATTATTACTAATGCAACTAGACCTGGACACCCAGTTTTTTTTCGTAATGAGGAACTCATTGCAAAAGTCAGGGAATGGATAAAAGAATATCGTTGTTTGACTGTGAGGATGATGGCGGATGAATTTGATGTTAATAGAGAGACAATTAGTAAAATTTTAGTGGAAGATTTGGGCAAGAAAAAATTTGCTTGCCGGTTTGTACCACATTCCTTGTCTGATGACTAAAAACATCAGCATGTTGAGTACGCAAAAGACATCATCAAAACGTGTCACAGAAAAAAAGATTTCTTAAAATTGATTGTTGCAGAGGATGAAACATAGATTTTCCGCTATGATCCCACAACTGAACGCCAAAGTGCTCAGTGGAAGTCATCATCATCACCTAAAGGCAAAAAAATCCGTCTTCAAAAGTCCAAAGTGAAGACAATGTTGGTGTGCTTCTACTACAGCAAAGGAGTTATTCACGAAGAATTTATTCCAGAGAGATAGACTGTCACAGCCACAGATTACTTAAGTATTTTGAAACATCAACTGAAAAGGATTCTCAGAGTCAGACCCGAATATCCAACACCTGCAATTTTTTCCTTTATCATGACAATACACCGGCTCACCGGGCGGTAGTTGTTCAGGAATTATTTGCCCAATGACCATCCACCCCACTCTCCAGATTTGTCTCCCTGTGATTATTTTACATTCCCCAAATTAAAGTTACCACTGAAAGGACACTTCTTTGATGGTACTGATGACATCCAAAGGGCCGTAACATCGACTTTAAGGCCACAACAACAGAAGAACTACAGAGGTCGTTCCAGTGTTTATTAGATCGTGCCATTTGCTGTTTCAATGCACAAGGGGCTTACTTTGAAAAAAATACAGGTTTATTTTTCAACAGTTGATTATTAAATTTTTTTATGAAATTAGTCCTATTACTTAATTGTCGGACCTTGTACCTGCCAGAGGTTGGACAAGTTGTTAGCCTTCCAGATAAAATCCTGCCCAAGTCACTGCCACCAAGCCTCAAGACACTGCCACCAAGTCCCAAATCACTGCCACCAAGTCTCAAATCACTGCCAACAAGTCTCAAGTCACTGCCACCAAGTCTCAAATCACTGCCAAGTCCCAAGTCACTACCAACAAGTCCCAAGTCACTGCCACCAAATCCCAAATTACTGCCACCAAGACTCAAATCACTGCCAACAAGTCCCAAGTCACTGCCACCAAGTCCCAAGTTTTGTCAACAAGTCTCAAGTCACAAGTCAAGTCTCAAGCAAGTCATCAAGACTTATTTGAAAGGCGTGCACAGAACAATGCTTATGGATTAAATTAGTCTGTTATAATATCAAAACAACAGCCAACAATTGTTAGCTTTTGATTTTGTATGTGAATAGCTGAAATGAATGCATACATTTGCATATTGAAGGTATTGTTATTTCAATAAATTTGCAGAAAACTAAAAGGTTATAACATTATTTTATATTTTATTTAATCACCAAACTTTATACTGCTTGCACTCTTCACTTGGTTCCAATAGCTCATACTGCCTAGGATCACAAACTTGACCGGTAACTTCTATCAGGCTTCTAAGTGTGCTTCAGGAGAAATGTGTATACACAGATTTGTTTCTCAACAAAACAATCATAAGCTAGTAGAATATGCAACAGATGGACATTCATACCATATGTCATCCAGCTGGATATTTGAATTCATTCATATTTCAAGATACACATTCAGTGGAAACTGAGACAGGGCTAAGGATGAGAGCCTGAGGCTTTTCTAGCTCTGGTTTCTGGCTAACACATCTCTAGGGCTACACCCCAATATCTAGTGTTAGTCCAGTTAAAGCCTGTGATGGCCATATATCAGTGGTGTATGACAAGAAAGGACAGAAACTTTGAAGGGAGTTCCAGCAAACAGCCAGTAGGCACCTGAGGTGATGTTATGCACAATGTGCCCATTTATGCATCACAACAATCTTAACATGCCTGTGATCAAAATCACCAGGCCCCTTCCACTTTTGAAAACAGTCTGGGACACTTTGCCTGCTTTAGCAGCATCTGGTACATATTGCTAGCCCAATATTTGTATGTAGCAGCTGCCACTAGATAGATAATAATGGTTAATATGCCAGCCACCTTTACTTTCCAGGACATCTCCTTCTCAAGAATGATGTATTTCAACCACTTCTTGTTTTAAGCACCAATGAACACAAATATAATACAGTCAATGTTGACGGTAACCTAAACACACCGTGTCATTTCTAGCTTCAGTAGTTCTGGTAATTTCTCTCTTCTATTCGTGGTTTCTGACAAGCTGTATACTTCATCCGATAGTCCATGTCATGAGGTGCTGGTAGTCATGTCAATCCACAACCTTCTGTCTTGTGTTTCAATCATTTCTGACACAAGTGTTTCTTCATGCCATGAATCAAATAAAATGGATCGGCCATTTAACAAGATTGGCATCAGACCAGGCACCACAGAGAGCAATGATATACAGATACATCAATAACAGAGCCCAGAGGTCAACCACACAGAATTTGGACAGCAGAAATATCCGGGACATTGAAAAGTACTTTATACGAAGCAAACAGAAGGGCCCACTCTAGAGATCTCCTCCTGCCATGATGCTGCAAGGCACTCTAGTGGTAGAGAAAGAAGAAGAAGATGCCATGAATGTTTCTCCATCCATAATGCCAAACTTCAGCATCATCTCTCTTGGTCTCCATCTACATATCTTCTCCTTCAACTTTTCCATAGACATTATGTATTCCCCTTTTCATGAAGGGACTAAATTATGTAGACTTGCCTCCTTCTGATATGGGTAAACAGTTCTCTTCATGCATTCATTTCTTCAGAACTTCACTACACTTTTTAACTGTCCATGATGTTCTCATCATTTGTCCATTAAACTACACTTCTGCAGCTTGGGTCCATTAACTGGTCTTGTGTCTTTGTTGTCCTTCCGTACATCAGCATTAGCTCTATATACCTGTTAAGAACTCTCTCTGTCATCTACACTCAAAGGACAGATACATTCTTCTCTTTGTGAAATGCTGGTGTTTTTTTTGTACTTTTCGTCCTTTTAAGGATGCAATTTTTCGTTATTTAAAGCCCTACTCTGGCTTTGCTGGGGGCCGCAATATAAGCCTGGCCATAAATATGGCCTAAAGGAGATAAACGCGGTTTCTGGGACCTCTCTACGGTGATCCTCACCCACATGTTGGTACATTATGTCATCGGGTGTTTATCGCTTATGTGATGTCCTGGTGGGGTAGAAAGTCACTCAGTCAAATGCTGGTGTTGTACATAAAACTTCTTGATTAAAATCTTCTGCCTGCTGTAATCAGGCTACCCAAGTACTTCAATGTACACCTACCTCATTTTCTTGAGACGAACCAACGACATAAAAGAATAGGTCCACGTTGCTTTTATAAACACAGGTCAGGCCTTCAAACATGATGATCTCTGCTGTAGACAGCAAAGATACAAATGTTATCCAATCAACAAGATGGCTTTTGTGGTTTTACTTTCATGTGATCTCTACCAAATCTTTTTTTTTAAACTGCAGATTTTAAAATGAAATGCTACAACAACAACAAATTCTTAAAATACTGTGGACTAAGAAAAAGAAAAACCTTAACACCCTCTATGGTATGAACATCAAGGAGAACTGGCTCATAAACAGCATCCTCTCTCGAAAGCTGAGCTATTTTGGCCATGATGTAATACAGTGGCCTGGAGAGGACAATCAATGAGGGTGTCGTTTCTGGAAAACAAGGCAGACCCACGAAGATGGATGGATACAAGACAATGAAGGTGTACTGGCTGTGAAAGTATGCCAGCTGGAGAAAAGAGAGACCTGCAGCTATGCCATGACATGAGCGATGCTCTGTTAAGGATCCGCTGACTGATGATGATGATCTCTACCACATAAATCATTTTATACTAACTTTGCAGATGAAGCAATTACAAATTTAAATGTTTCACAATTAACAATGTTCATTATTAATTTGGTGTTTTAAACACACCCAGCCTAAAATGGGTTTAAGGAAATATCATGGGAAGTAAATTCAGACAGAGTGATGCTGACCATGACTCCACACCCATCGACAGCTAACTGGTCTGCAAAAGCAGGGTTCTATACAATTTGTTAATTCACCAACAGCGGGAAAATGTCCAATACTTGACTTAATTTGTTAAAACACAAATCGCTGAAACATAGCTGGTATATGTATTACTCGTTTTTGCTAATTATTTAAATTTACTTGACTGACTGACTGATTTTCTACCCCACTAGGACATCACTGAAGCGATATACACCCGATGACACAAAGTGCCACCATGTGGGGGAGGATCACCGTGGAGAGGTCCCAGAAATCGCGTTCAGGCAATTGGCCATATTTATGGCCTGCCTATATTGCGGCCCCTGGCAAAAGCCAGGGTGGGGCTTTAAATAACAAAAAATTTCATCCTAAAAAGGACGTAAGGATTAATAAATAAAAATTTACTTCAGAGAAATATTGCTTTGAATAACTTACACAGAATTGAGTCTACAGGGCCATAATTATGTATATCCAGTGTACGATATGATAAACTACACATAATGGCAACTGTGCTTACCATTCGCTCTGTGAGTTTTGTTGAACAAATTCTTCTCAAATGCTTTCTGTTCTTTTGTGGTGGGAAAAGACTCATCATAATACTGGAGAATGATCAAATGAACAATCAGCATATGAAGAAAACACATCTCTCTTCGACAGAAAACAACATTTAAAAAATGAAGGATGTTTTTCAAGCTCATGCTGTTGGAAATAGCGGGGAAACCAATCGAGGCATGAAGTGTATAAAATATGTTATATGATCACAGAAACTGCATGTATAATTTTTTTTTTAACGTTGTTAACCCTTTTACTGCTGCATACCAAACAGTAAGCATGTACCACTGTGCTAAGCAAGCTCACTGCTGACCTCTTCTATGCTGAATAATTTGTTTTTTATCCTCCAAAAGCAAAAGATGTGTCAGTAGTGTTGGCTCATTTTTTTGTTTATACCTAGGAAGGTGGGTGGTTGGCCCGTGTGTTGACAAATCAGATGCGCTATACTGACGCCAAGAAAACGAACCTTCACAGAAAGGAAACACTAGAAACTAGATAAATTTGCGCAGCTTCATCAGCCATAGTGAAAGGAAGTTGTATCCTCTACTTCACCTCTGCATCCACCGTTGTCATTTATGTAGTTGAAACTCTACAGAGGAGCAAACATAACAGGAACCTTCTGAGCATCAAAAGTAGTCCCTTCTTTTGGAATGTTTCTCCTCCTCATCTTACTTACAGAAGGATATTGCAAGACAAATTATTATTTCATCCTTTACTTCCTCTCTGTCTCCACTGCTGCTGTAAGTTTAGTCATTGCCCCTAGCCTCCCCAATGGGATGATAGCATTCACATTCACAACCATTGGTCCAACCAATACGCTATGGCGGCTTCCACTTTTGTCATAATTAAATATAGTCAACCTGCTATTACTTATTTATTTGTTTTTTTCTTAAGTACTAAAAGGTGACTAATCAGAGATGTGTCCATCAAAGTTGGAGGGTGAGGAACCAACAGTCTGCATACAAATAGGCCAGATCTGTAACATGGAAAAGACTACAGTCTGGAAGAGGACATCCAACCAGAACTTTCGGCAGGAATACACAACCGGTGAATGTGAAGAAGAAAAAGTATCTTTATTAAGCTATCTTATATTGGCCTACCTTGGCAAGTAGCCTGTTCCCATCATTATCAAGAATAGCAATGGCTTTGATTGCGTACAAAGATGGCTCCTGCAAAAGCACATATTTAATGGTTAAAAATCTTTAACTTCATTCTACAAATATCTTTTTTAAGTTAATCTTTTATCCAGTTACTAAGAAACATCATTCAACAAAGGACAATTGTTAGAACACATCCTTGTAAAGTTCTATGCTAAGATATTCCTAACTTATAAAATATAATAACGCTCACAAGACACTCATCTTAAATAATAATCTGCTCACACTATGTTAAAGTGTAATGACAGGAGATGAATGAGGTCCTAAGCTCAAATGGAGGACATAATGTAGTTCACTACTTCCCCGGACATTTACTAGTACCTATATTAGGCTGCGTCAGCTCTGTGGCTAAGTCGATGTGAACGCTTTGCAATGCCGGGATGCGGGGTTCGATCCCAGCTGCGGGCCATGCGCCTTGCGTTGGTTTCGACAGTGGTATCAAGAAAGCCAACCGTCCAGAAAGCAATGGCAAACTACTGGACGTAAATTTGCCTAGAAAAACCACACAACAGCCAGGGGTTCTGCAGAGTCCTGTAAAGGATAAGCAACAACCAATAATTGGCTGCATTGACCAAAGGCAATTATTTTCCAAATCTGTCTGGTGTAGATTACAACTCCAAACATTCAGTCTATCAGGCAAGCATCTAGCCACAAAACTACTGCTACTCCCTTAATTATATATTACTTATACATAAATAGCAAGACAGTTTACTGTGTAAGGTAACCCGCAGTAAGCTAAAACATGTCGTTTCGATGTCCAAACTTCTTTGGTCAGTTTCCCTAATGGTTCTTTTCAAATTAGGGAACCTTTTACTTGCGAATCCCGCAACATAATTTATGCAATTATCTGCAAATGATGCAGCAAGGCATACATTGGGGAAACTGGCAGGAAGCTAGCTGATCGTTTCCGGGAACACCTCTCCGATATTGACAAAAAGACACTTAAACCAATCCCTCTCCATTTTAATAGCTCTGACCACAGAGGTAAAGATGATATATCTGTCACAGCATTTAAATCTTGCTCTGGTGATCATACTACCCGCCTCACTTTGGAAAATCACCTCATCCACAGCCTAGGCATTCTTAGTCCAAGTGGTATCAATAACCAACATACCTTCATGTAAATAGTTCTACTCTTATCACATTTTAAATTTTAATTATTTTCTTTTATTTCACATTATTACTTTATTCTTTTTCTTATCAGTATCATTTATGTATCATTACCATTTGTATTTCTTTTATTTACGTTTGTGTGGTTCACTTATGTTTGAAAAAGGCTGCCCGGCCGAATTGTTACGTTGTGTTGTTTTGTTCACGTTTTTCTGCTTCCCCATTTTGTTGAGCTTTTTAGTCAAATTTCTCTGGAATTCCTTATAACATACAGTCACACTGTAGCTAAATATATTCAATAAATTCCTTTAATAAACTTACTGCAGACAAAGTTGTTCAACGCCCCTTCAGACTGATATTATTAATAATATATTACACTAATAAATATATCCTTTACGTTTCCGTTTGCGATGTTGCTTAGCTAACTTAGACTTACGACTTATCAGATGTCAAACTGGATCTTTCTAAAAATTTGGCTCTCCTCCGAATGATGGTTCATAGTGATCGCGTTTGAAAATATACCCTAACAGAGCCTCAATGATATGTAGAATTAGGATTTATTTCCGGCAATTATGGCAGGCTGACCATCAGCTCCGACACAAGATTGGCAATAATGTTCAACTGATTGAAAAGCTGGCAGCTGTAGATGTTAAACCTGCCGACATATATTTGAACTGATTCAAGAACTGACATCACAGCACTCGGGGCCTCCCCATAAGCGCTCCGTCCCCATCTACAGCAGCCAGCGAAGAGTTCCGATACTAATGGTGCCAGCAGCATTCTGATTAAACGTCCGTCTTGCCTTTCCTCTGAGCCTCGAGCATCTGCCAGAACTTCTCGTCACTCCCCCCTGCATCAATCTCACCAGACTGTGGTGATCCAGTTGCTCCTCCGAACTGTACATGCTCTCCCACAAGGCACTTACCACGTCTGCTTTAAGATGCTCTTTGATGTAATCGTTCTAAAAATAACCTGTTACACAACGATGAAGCCGAGGCACTGATCGTGAATTTCATGAGATTCTTACACCGATACTAGATACTAACTGAAACTAAAGTTGACTTCACTGTCTAAACTTGAACTCAGTGCTAACTCGGCACCCGGCAAGAGAGAGAGTGAGAGAGAGAGAAATCAAGTGTTCAGTCAGTCTTTGGTTTCAATATATAAATTAAAACAAAACAATAAAGTTAAAGGTCTTTAAATTAAGAAAGGCAATATATTTCGCTTAAGATATATGAATTCTCATTCTCGTTCCTCCGTCTGGAAGGTCTATAGATAATATAACTGCGAAACTGAGAATGTATCTTTAGTGACAGAGAGAACACTTACAAGTAATCCACCGTCCATGTTGGTTGTTGTGACGTGTAGCTAGTTCCGGGCTGCCAATTGGGATTTTCATCAAAACCCAAGATGAAGTTGATAAAAACCCGAGATATAAACAAAATAAAACTTAAAAACCAAGGATTATTTTATAATTAAAAAAACGAAACAGTTTGTCAGCTTTATTAAAATATCACTCTAACAGCTTTTCTTACTAGCTGTTATCAGTAGTCACAGTCTCTTTCTGCTTTTCTTATCTCTTCAAATATCTTTGAAAAACAGCACCACTTTGCAAATCTTTCAACAATATTTTATTTGGTGTGGAAGACGCCGTGGTGTAGCGGCTAGACCTCGCCTGTGGATCAGAAGGTCGGGGGTTTGGGTCCTGCGGAGCTTGACATTTTTCATAAATAATCTTGGTTTCCAGGTTGACCCACCCTTGAATGGGTACCAAGTGCAATGCTGGGAAGTACATGCGGCCGGAGTGATGCTGACCACATCACCCACCAAGTGATGATTGGTCTATAAAATATAGGTCTAGCCCTATATGCCCAATACGCCTAAAGGCGTAGGGACATGTCATTTAGTTGTATTTCATGTTGTACAGTTGTTATAACCTATAATGATTGCTTCTCTTGCTCGTAAAAAAAAAAAAAAACATGCGTTCAAAAACTCTGAAGAATTAGATAAAAGTAGTAAGGTCGGACAATCCACGTCGCATGAGCAGCGTAGGGAACTCGTGTCGGTGGCGGTATTCGCCGGAGAGCCGCAAATTAAGTCGCCGGAAGTGCGCAATTGACACGTGACTGAGGCTCAAAAGGATATTTTGGGGCCGCCATCTTTACCGCCCGTTATTCGGAGGATAGCCTAATACTGATTATTTGAATCACTGCAACTTTGTTCTGGTACAAGCGAAGACAAATTAACAACAAATGTGGTCATAAATGCTTCACAAATGAGATTTCTAAGAAAGGTGGTCCAAGTGACAAGAAGGGACAAAGTCTGCAATCAGACAATACGTCAAGATCTTGATACCCAGTCCTTACAAACCCGAGTGGATCAGTCACAGTTACGATGGTTTGGATGTGTATGCAGAACAGAAGAAAATCGACCACCATGGAGGCTAAGATCCGAGGAACCAGACCTCTAGAGCACGACCGGCTCCAGCTGACGGGCCGTGCTGCTGACGTCACCGGGTCGGGCTAACGATGCGTTAACGCAGCATTTCTCAAACTGGGTGCTGAAGCAGCCTGGGGTGTCCTGAGCGTATGCCAGGGCTGCCGCGTAATAAAGAAAAGTCGGCTAAAAATGGGAAATAGTAAAGAAGGCATGTAGATACTTAAAGATACAATTTAAGTTGTCTTTCCTTGCCACTGTCGAAAATAGTTTATATCTTGTTTGAGAACCGCTGCGTTACCGCATCGTTAGCCTGACGCGGTGACGTCAGCAGCACGGCCCGTCAGCTGGAGCCGGTCATGATTTGTCTTGCGTTGGTTTCGACAATGGCACCGATAGCTGATAGTTCAGAGGCAATGGCAAACTATTGAACGTAAAATTTGCCTAGAGAAACCATAAAAGTCAAATAATGCTAAAGCTGGTTCTGCAACGTCATGTAAAGGATACGCAAATAACATATTGTGCAAGACTTATATATTTTTTTAACTGACTAATCGGAATTAGGTGGACGTTATGGATAGCCACCACCTGCTGCCTTTACTTTCCAGGACTTTACCTCGATACTTATTTTAGACAGTTTCTTCTTCTTTGCGTTCACCGTCTGTAATCTCCGGCGAAAAGTTCAAGTTGTTCGTCCACCTCTAGACCTTAGTCTTGTTCCAGAACCTGAATGCCGCTTCCGCATCCTTTTTACAGAACTGGCTTACTCGTATGCAGACTATTGGTTCCTTGCCTCTCGGGCAGATGCACTTTGACTTCGAAGAAGCCCACAGTGGACTTTTACGACATGCTTTTGTTTTATCATAGTCGACGTCATTGCACATAATACACTCCCATGTTGCCGCTGCCAACATCCAGCCCGCCAGTTTTACCACGTCAACATTCAGTCCGCCAGTGTCAGCATTCATTTTGCCACTCACAACGCTGAGTTAGCCACTCACAGTATTCAGTTAGTCACTCCCAATGTTCATTTAGCTACTCACAGCGTTTAACCATCCACTCCTAATATTCAGTCCGCCAGTGTCAGCATTCATTTTGCCACTCACAACGCTGAGTTAGCCACTCACAGTATTCAGTTAGTCACTCCCAATATTCAGTTTGCCACTCCTAATATTCAGTAAGTCGCTAACAGTGTTCAGTTAGCCGCTCCCAACGTTCAGTTAGCCGCTCCCAATGTTCACTTAGCCACTCCCAATGTTCAGTAAGCCACTCCCAACGTTCAGTTAGCCCCTTCCAGTTTTCAGTTAGGCACTCCCAATGTTCAGTTAGCCGCTCCCAATGTTCAGTTAGCCGCTCCCAACATTCAGCCCGCCAGTGTCAACATTCAGTTAGCCACGCCCAGTATTCAGTTATTCACGCCCAATATCCAGTTTTGCCACTCCCGGCATTCAGTCACCGTGTGTCAACATCCAGTTAATCTGTTCCAGTACTCACCTAATCTGTCCTACTATTGATTGAGCCGGTCCCAGTATTCAAGAGCCAGTAGTAACAGAATTCACTGGGTAATATTGTTAACATTCTACCCCACCGCAAACTTTATAGCATTGCAACAAGTATGAAGGAATCCACGCCCAGAATTTATTCCCTTCACTTATTTATGTTAACAATTTTCGGAACATTTGTTTGGTTGGCTATCGTTGCCGGTTTTTCCCATCCGGGATGCCTGCCGAAAATGTGATAACCTCTGAAAGTGTGATAACCCCTGAGAAATTGATAATCCCTGAGAAATTTAGCTTCTCTTCATGGGTGACAAAACAACGTGACAAAGCTCCAGTAAAGGTTAATATAACCTTTTCATGCGCACGCGCTTTGTAATGCCGGGTTGCTGGGTTTGATCCCAGCTGCGGACAATTTGTTTTGCGTTGGTTTCGACAATGGTACCGAGAGCTGACTGTTCAAAAGCAATGACAAACTATTGAACGTAAAATTTGCCTAGAAAAACCACAACAGTCAAAAAATGTTGGTTCTGCAACGTTCTGTAAAGGATACGGAAATAACATATTATGCAAGACATATTTTTTACTGACTAATCGGAATTAGATGGTCGTTATGGATAACCACCACCTGCTGCCTTTACTTTCCAGGACTTTACCTCGATACCAATTTTAGACCGTTTCTTCTTCTTAGTGTTTACCGTCTGGATTCTCCGGCGGAAACTTCAAGTTGTTCGTCCACCTTTAGACTTTAGTCTTGTTCCAGAACCTGAATGCCGCTTCCGCATCCTTTTTACAGAACTGGCTCACTCGTATGCAGACTATTGGTTCCTTGCCTCTCGGGCAGATGCACTCTGACTTTGAAGAAGCCCACAGTTAGTGGACTCTTACGACATGCTTGTGTGTTATCATAGTCGACGTCATTGCACATAATACACTCCCATGTTGCCGCTGCCAACATCCAGCCCGCCAGTTTTACCACGTCAACATTCAGTCCGCCAGTGTCAGCATTCATTTTGCCACTCACAACGCTGAGTTAGCCACTCACAGTATTCAGTTAGTCACTCCCAATATTCAGTTTGCTACTCCTAACATTCAGTCAGCCAGTGTCAGCATTCAGTTAACAACGCCTAGTATTCAGTTAATCACTCCCAATATTCAGTTTGCCACTCCTAACATTCAGTAAGTCGCTCCCAGTGTTCAGTTAGCCGCTCCCAACGTTCAGTTAGCCGCTCCCAATGTTCACTTAGCCACTCCCAATGTTCAGTTTGCCACTCCTAACGTTTAGTTAGCCGCTTCCAGTTTTCAGTTAGGCACTCCCAGTGTTCAGTTAGCCGCTCCCAACGTTCAGTTAGCCGCTCCCAATGTTCACTTAGCCACTCCCAATGTTCAGTTAGCCACTCCCAACGTTCAGTTAGCCCCTTCCAGTTTTCAGTTATCACTCCCAAAGTGCAGTTAGCCGCTCCCAATGTTCAGTTAGCCGCTCCTAGTGTTCAGTTAGCCGCTCCCAACATTCAGCCCGCCAGTGTCAACATTCAGTTAGCCACGCCCAGTATTCAGTTATTCACGCCCAATATCCAGTTTTGCCACTCCCGGCATTCAGTCACCGTGTGTCAACATCCAGTTAATCTGTTCCAGTACTCATCTAATCTGTCCTACTATTGATTGAGCCGGTCCCAGTATTCAAGAGCCAGTAGTAACATAATTCACTGGGTAATATTGTTAACATTCTACCCCACCGCAAACTTTATAACATTGCAACAAGTATGAAGGAATCCACGCCCAGAATTTATTCCCTTATTTATGTTAACAATTTTCGGAACATTTGTTTTGTTGGCTATCGTTGCCGGTTTTTCCCGTCCGGGATGCCTGCCGAAAATGTGATAACCTCTGAAAGTGTGATAATCCCTGAGAAATTGATAATCCCTGAGAAATTTAGCTTTTCTTCATGGGTGACAAAACAACGTGACAAAGCTCCAGTAAAGGTTAATATAACCTTTTCATGCGAGCGCGCTTTGTAATGCCGGGGTGCTGGGTTTGATCCCAGCTGCGGATAATTTGTTTTGCGTTGGTTTCGACAATGGTACCGAGAGCTGACAGTTCAAAAGCAATGACAAACTATTGAACGTAAAATTTGCCTAGAAAAACCACAACAGTCAAAAAATGTTGGTTCTGCAACGTTCTGTAAAGGATACGGAAATAACATATTATGCAAGACATATTTTTTACTGACTAATCGGAATTAGATGGTCGTTATGGATAACCACCACCTGCTGCCTTTACTTTCCAGGACTTTACCTCGATACCAATTTTAGACCGTTTCTTCTTCTTAGTGTTTACCGTCTGGATTCTCCGGCGGAAACTTCAAGTTGTTCGTCCACCTTTAGACTTTAGTCTTGTTCCAGAACCTGAATGCCGCTTGCGCATCCTTTTTACAGAACTGTCTTACCCGTATGCAGACTATTGGTTCCTTGCCTCGCAGGCAGACACACTCTCACTTTGAAGAAGCCCACAGTTAGTGGACTCTTACGACATGCTTGTGTGTTATCATAGTCGACGTCATTGGACATAATACACTCCCATGTTGCCGCTGTCAACATCCAGTCCGCCAGTTTGAACACGTCAACATTCAGTCAGCCACCCTTAACATTCAGTCCGCCAGTGTCAGCATTCATTTTGCCACTCCCAACGCTGAGTTAGCACTCACAGTATTTAGTTAGTCACTCCCAATGTTCAGTTAGCCGCTCCCAATGTTTAGTCAGCCGCACCCAACACTGAGTCTGCCAGGGTCAGCATTTAGTTAACAACGCCCAGTATTCAATTAGTCACGCCCAATATTTAGTTTGCCACTCCCAACATTCAGTAAGTCGCTTCAAATGTTCAGTTAGCCACTCCCAACGTTCAGTTAGCCACACCCAACGTTCAGTTAGCCGCTCCCAATGTTCAGTTAGCCGTTCCCAATGTTCACTTAGCCGCTCCCAATGTTCACTTAACCGCTCCCAATGTTGGTTTAGCCACTCCCAACGTTCAGTTAGCCGCTCCCAATGTTCAGTTAGCCGCTCCCAATGTTCAGTTAGCCGCTCCCAATGTTCAGTTAGCCACGCCCTGTATTCAGTTAGTCCCGCCCAATATTCAGTTTGCCACTCCCAGCATTCAGTTTGCCACTTCCGGCACTCAATTACCGAGTTTCAACATCCAGTTAACCTGTTCCAATCCTCATCTAGTCTGTCCTACTATTGATTGAGCCGGTCCCAGTATTCACTAGCCAGTAGTAACAGAATTCACTGGGCGATATTGTTAACATTCTACCCCACCGCAAACTTTATAACATTGCAACAAGTATGAAGAAATCCTCGCCCAGAATTTATTCCCTTGACTTATTCATGTTAAAAGTTTTCAGAAAATTTGCTGGGTTGGCTATCGTTGCTGGTTTTTCCCACATAGGATGCCAGCCGAAAATTTGATAACCCCTGAGAATTTGATAATCCCTGAGAAATTTAGCTTCTCTTCATGGGTGACAAAACAACGTGACAAAGCTCAGACATTCCGTTCAACATGTAAGGAGATTAGAACTGGAGCACCCGTAACGATCATGCTAGCCTGTGTGGGTACAGTTGGTAAACTGAGCTCTCTGAACATAGTTTTAATTTGTTAACTCATTTATCTTAATCTTCTTCTTTCCGTTCCCCCTGCCAGTTGTTTTTGGATAAGAAGACCACATACATCTATGAAGTTTGTGGTGCGACACATCTCTTTCACCATTCCACGTAATTGGTTTATATTGGAATGCCAACCGGGCAAACCTGAGATCGCTCTATTGCATGTAGAGAGCATATATGTAACACACAGGTTCCACAGTTGTAAAGATTAATGAACCCTTTTCACGCGAACGAGCTTCGTAATGCCGGGTTTGATCCCAACTGCGGACAATGTGTCCACGACCGGCTCCAGCTGACGAACCGTGCTGCTGACGTCACCGGGTCGGGCTAACGATGCGTTAACGCAGCATTTCTCAAACTGGGTGCTGAAGCAGCCTGGGGTGTCCTGAACGTATGCCAGGGCTGCCGCGTAATAAAGAAAAGTCGGCTAAAAATGGGAAATAATAAAGAAGGCATGTAGATACTTAAAGATACAATTTAAGTTGTCTTTCCTTGCCACTGTCGAAAATAGTTTATATCTTGTTTGAGAACCGCTGCGTTACCGCATCGTTAGCCTGACACGGTGACGTCAGCAGCACGGCCCGTCAGCTGGAGCCGGTCATGTCTAGGGCAACCAAGGGTCCGCTAGAAAAACAACAGCCGACAGTCCCTAACTGACAGAAGACTGGAATGGAACAAAGCCAGAAAAAAAACTGCTAACTGCAGTCTGACGATCTCTCTGGCAAACCTCTACACCTCTAAGTGTGAGTAAAACCAAGAAACCCAGACGGCAACTAAAAAAACCCAGATCTTGGGGAAAATATAGCATTGGCAGCCCTGAGCTACAAGTCCCGCAGAAATTGGAGCTCCCACATAAAAGATTCTACATTAATAACTTTCAAAACCATGGCTCTCCTTTGAATCAACCCCCAAAATGGCAGCTTTAATATGATGGCGTTCGAAAGAGAGCTAAATTGGCCAATTTCTTGTCATAAAAAAATCCAAAAATATCCGAAACGGGTCAGTTTTATTAAAAATATATGTGCCGGCTCCCGATAATGAAACAAATGCTCTGACAGGGTCTCGGCGATACGTTGCTTGCCGACCTGCTTCTGGGTATCCCACGGGACTAAACTAGATGGCTGGGACTCACGAGCGGCAGCTACCGCATCTCCTGCAACTTCCTCCAATTACTGGGTTCTTAATTTATAACGTACCCCAAACACGAAATCCCCGTGGGAAATCCACAGCTGACCCGACAGTCCATTATATCAAGGGGTGGAAGTGTGCTGTTGTGTGGTTTTTTTTTTTTTTTTGTTGAGTGTATATCTAGTGTCTTCTAATGCTAACCCTAACCCTGAACTTGGCTGTAGATAAATCGCGAGAAACTACAATCTGAACACCCTAGAATTTATTGGGAATGTCTCCCGTGACGTCAGGGGTAAGTTATAAATTAAGTACCAATTACTGTACTCTTGAGTCCCAGGCACCTAGTTTAGTCCCTATCCGCGCTGCGCGTAGCGGCGCGTATGATACTCTCGGCGGTGAGGCACATTCGCAGAAGCAGATCGGCAAGTAACGTATCGTCGAGACCCTGTCAGTGCATTTGTATCGTCTGCTAGTATCGTCTGCAGAAACGCTCAAAATTATCGTCTGCTCCTATCGTCTGCTGCTAATATCGTCTGCAGAAACTGTCGGTATTTATCGTCTGCTACTACCGTGTGCAATGTTTATATTGTCAAGTAATTCTAGTTTTGCCGCGATTTGTTCCTTGGCAGAAAGTCCGTATTTTATATATACGCTAACACAGTCGTTCGGATTTTTTTTGGATATTTTTTGGCCAGAATGTGGCATGCCGCCATTTTGGGGGTGGATTCAAAGGAGCAAACCTTTAAACAAGCAATATTATGACATTTCAATACAGTATTAGCAATTTATATTTTATATTAAATTGATCCTTCCTAGGTATTCAAGAATTGAAGACCACGGGCAAATGAATTTGTCAGCTCAAAACTATACTACCGACACTTCAATTTTGCTTTTCTTTTGAGGGGGATGAATCAATACTGACCGAACTGTATTATCAGTCAATCAATCAGGTGCGTTCTCCAGAATGATGGTTAGCTGCAATGGAAGCCCGACACTCTCGGTCTCTTGTCAGTACACACTCTCAAAAAGCTGTTTATCTATCTCTTAATGTTGTCCTCCAACTTGTGTCGTTGTTTACCTCTTGCTCTTTTGCCTTCGACGTTTCACTTCTGTATAGTTTTTTTAAAAAGAAACAATTGATAAATGTCAGTCACCTGAACCTTAGGAGACTGAGCATTTAGAAAACTGTAGTAAAATCTTTTCTTTCTTAAAAATGCCAAAAAGCCGTGTCTACAAGTGTGAATAAGTTGACAAAATGTAACTGTCACAAAGCAGAGTGCTGAGAACACACATCGGATAGACAAGAGTTTTTGTTTCAATCGAGAGATTTCTGTTCTCCTAAACTCTGCTCGTTGTTGTTGCTGCCTTACCTATCCTGATGTTGATTTCTTGGTCCACCGATAGCTTGCTATTCACTGTGGATCCCTCTTAAGTAAAATGGTCAGTTGTCACTAGCTCTTCGTCGTTTGCAGCTCTAAAATTAACACATCGAACAATAACTGTTGTCTTCTTTTTGCTGATTGTTAGTCCAAATTCACAGCATGCACCAGCAATTGCAGACAGTAAACATTGCAGCTCCTTTTTTAAGTGAGTGGTAATTGCTGTCTCATCTGCATACAGCACATCTCTGATAAGTACCTTCCTGGTCATGGTTTTGGCTTTCAGCCCACAGAAGCTACCGCTTGATTGAGAATGGGGGAGTGTTCATCCTACTGATCTCGAAAGGCATATTTCAGAAGAAGTAAGAAGTCTATTCCCTAGAGGGTAGGAGCACGTACATACCACTGCTTCACTCTATTGTTGATTACAAACTTCTCCGATGTCATACGGTCTTCTTCTTCTTCTTCTTCTTCTTCTTCTTCTTCTTCTTCTTCTTCTTCTTCTTCTTCTTCTTCTTCGTCTTCTTCTTCTTCTTCTTCTTCTTCTTCTTCTTCTTCTTCTTCTTCTTCTTCTTCTTCTTCTTCTTCTTCTTCTTCTTCTTCTTCTTCTTCTTCTTCTTCTTCTTCTTCTTCTTCTTCTTCTTCTTCTTCTTCTTCTTTTTCTTCTTCTTTTCTTCTTCTTCTTCTTCATCTTCATCATCATCATCTTCTTCTTCTTTTTTTTCTTCTTCTTCTTCTTCTTCTTCTTCTTCTTCTTCTTCTTCTTCTTCTTCTTCTTCTTCTTCTTCTTCTTCTTCTTCTTCTTCTTCTTCTTCTTCTTCTTCTTCTTCTTCTTCTTCTTCTTCTTCTTCTTCTTCTTCTTCTTTTCTTCTTCTTCTTCTTCTTCTTCTTCATCTTCATCATCATCATCTTCTTCTTCTTCTTCTTCTTCTTCTTCTTCTTCTTCTTCTTCTTCTTCTTCTTCTTCTTCTTCTTCTTCTTCTTCTTCTTCTTCTTCTTCTTCTTCTTCTTCGTCTTCTTCTTCTTCTTCTTCTTCTTCTTCTTCTTCTTCTTCTTCTTCTTCTTCTTCTTCTTCTTCTTCTTCTTCTTCTTCTTCTTCTTCTTCTTCTTCTTCTTCTTCTTCTTCTTCTTCTTCTTCTTCTTCTTCTTCTTCTTCTCTTCTTCTTCTTCTTCTTCTTCTTCTTCTTCTTCTTCTTCTTCTTCTTCTTCTTCTTCTTCTTCTTCTTCTTCTTCTTCTTCTTTCTTCTTCTTCTTCTTCTTCTTCTTCTTCTTCTTCTTCTTCTTCTTCTTCTTCTTCTTCTTCTTCTTCTTCTTCTTCTTCTTCTTTTTCTTCTTCTTTTTCTTCTTTTTCTTCTTCTTCTTCTTCATCTTCATCATCATCATCTTCTTCTTCTTTTTCTTCTTCTTCTTCTTCTTCTTCTTCTTCTTCTTCTTCTTTTTCTTCTTCTTTTCTTCTTCTTCTTCTTCTTCTTCTTCTTCATCTTCATCATCATCATCTTCTTCTTCTTTTTCTTCTTCTTCTTCTTCTTCTTCTTCTTCTTCTTCTTCTTCTTCTTCTTCTTCTTCTTCTTCTTCTTCTTCTTCTTCTTCTTCTTCTTCTTCTTCTTTTCTTCTTCATCTTCTTCATCATCATCTTCTTCTTCTTCTTCTTCTTCTTCTTCTTCTTCTTCTTCTTCTTCTTCTTCTTCTTCTTCTTCTTCTTCTTCTTCTTCACGTTCACAGGCTGTAATGTCAGGCGGAAAGTTCTGGTTGTTCGTCCACCTCTGGATTCAGTCTTATTACAATACCTGAACGTTGTTTGCTCATCCGTTTTGAAGATTTGGCTTATTTTTAAGCAGACGGCTATTTCCTCGCCTGTCAAGTAGATGCACTCCGACTTCAAAGAAGCTCCCAATCAGCCGACTCTTACGACATGTTTTTTTTCCCCAGACCTATTCTTGTTTTCCCTACAACGGGGCCCCGGAACTCACACGGGAAAATGTTTGCTTAAGAGCACACATACACACACAAAGTAAATAGTAAAAGGCAAACAATTAGTATAACATATTTGCATTAATATAACATGTATAAACTCATACTTTAAAGAGCCCTTAAGGGACCCGCGAAGAAACTGGGGCCTAGGTCCCCCCTTAGAGCACCCTCACCCCGCCTTTTCAAGGTTCCGGCGCCCTTACCTTCTACATTTATCCACATATTTTAGCCTTTAGTAGCAAAGTGGCAACTAGTGTTGCCACTTTAAATGTTTTATATCCAGATCTAGACGTTGTTCCTTGCATCTAGATGGGGTTTTTGACGTCTAGATAGTAGATGTATTTCTAGATGGTTTTTCATTTAGAGTTAGATATTTTATAGATTTTTCTTCTTTCAGTGTCAGTTTAAAAAATTACTGTATTAAATTTGTATCACACATTTTTTGTTTTGGTCTGGACATGTATATTAAAGTAACTGAGATTGCTTAAAATTTGTGTTCACAAGGGGACCCACGGGACACAAAGGGACCCACGTGGACACAAGAGGACCCACGTGGACACAAGGGGAGCCACGTGTACCCAAGCAATACAATAACTACAGCAATACAATAACTTAATTAAAGCATTAAATGATGGTTTCGGACCACTGGAAATTCTGTCAAATTGCAAAACTAGATGGTTATCAATTCATACGTGAACACAACGGGACCTTCGTGGAAACAAGGGGACCCAAGTGGACACAAGTAAGCCCACGTGGATACAAGTAAGCCCACATGGATCCACGTGGACACAAGGGATCCACGTGGACACAAGGGAACCCACATGGACACAATGGGACCCACGTGGACCCAAGGGGACCTACAGCAATACAAAAACTTATATAAAACATTAAATGATGGTTTTCGCACCACTGAAAATTCTGTCAAATTGCAGAACTAGGTGGTTATCAATTTAACCAGCTGTTGAAAGAATTGTGAACCAATGGTTGGAGTTAAATACACACTTCGAAATAACAAGACAAAGTAAAAAGTGCTACACGGTTGAAATTCTATATCTAATCTACAGTAATGAAAAAATAATTGAAGTGCAAAAGGTTAATAAACTGTTCGAATCTAAACATGTTGTTAAAGTTAAATTACTTGACGATGTCACTTTACTATTTCACTAAGTTGGTAAAAGACTGGTGTTGCCAACATCTAAAGCTGATTTGCTCACTTGCACTATAGGGAGTTATTTGGCTCATAAGCCATACATTGGATATCACATCGTAATACAAAATTGATGATTTAAAAACAAAAGAGCTGTTAACAGAAAATGAAAATGAAGAGAACAACTTTAGAAAGCGCTGTCATGATTTCCTTATTTCATTATTCAAGCAACTGAAGCAGAGACTTTCTGAAAATTTAGATGTATTGAAAAACATTTGACTCTTTTCTGTGAGCAACATAAGCCAGTAAAGGACATACCTAAATATTGTAAAGTTATGAAATTTGTAGGGTCTATTGATAATAGTGTAGCGGAAGCAGTATATCAATTAACCCCCCCCCCCCCCTCTCCCAAAATAAAACTTGGTTGACTGGACAAACAAAACAGAAAGTGAAGCATTTTGGAGTGAAGTTAAACAATTTAAAGATGCCACAGGAATCAGTCCATTCTGTAAGTTTGTTTTTTTAATGTGCCATGTCTGTCATGATACTATCCCATTCAAATGCTGACGTAGAAAGAGTTTTTCAGTGCTATGAATTATATCAAATCTAACCTGAGAAATAAGATGAAGCTTGACCTCTTAAATGCTATCTTGACAATACAATTTGGCCTGATGAGAGTAGGAAAATGCTGTTCAACTTATCAGCTCCCTGATTGTGTATTAAAAGAAATTGGAACAGCTAAAGCTTACAAGAGTCATTTTGGATCTGAAACTTTAACTTCATCATCCAAGGTAAGTTTATCCTGTGGATCTTGTGAGACAGACGGGGCACAAACAGGCCCGATTGTGTTTCACCTGGCCCCATGGATTTATGGCATTTTAGACAGTAATTGTCCTGTGGGCGTACACACGGTGGCATACAACCGGACTGGTGAAGCGCTGCCACGCCAACACAGGATGCCGTTAAAAATTTAATTAGGTATTTTCCCCGGATAGGTGGGACTCGATAGCTGGGGACAGCGGCCCACCTATGAGAAGGATACTCTGAAACTAAACTACCACTGCCCGGTGGTCAGGCCTTGGTTGGTTACGGGCTAAGGAAGCACATCCTAAAAGAAAAGCACGTTGAAGACGGAGACGCCAGGTCGAAAGGCACAGATAGTGTGGGAGAATATTTTCCCACAAACATGACGTCACGCATACCTTCTTGAATGTCAGAAAGATGAGGACATGATTCTATAGGGTAAGTCACATCAATAGCTATGTAATTCGTGACTCTTTCCATTTGGATGTTTTTTCTACATGTTTTCCACGTAAATTTAGATGTTCTTAGATATTTTCTGACTCTGTTCTGGATTATTTTTGTTAAAGAAAAGTGGCAAAGTGGCAACACCGCCGGTCAGTTGCAATCCAAGATGGCTTCTCATGAGGCAGGCGCACAACAGATTGATGTCACAACATTGCCAATTCCTCATTTAAATCATTTATCGCAACAGTTGGAACAGGTTAATGAATTTAGTGTTCAGATATGCGATAGAATTAGCATGTACAAATAATTGTGATACAGCAAAGCTTCCTTAAGGTTATTTACTGTGAGCTGACGTGTTTCCGATAATAAGCTATTTTCGGCAATCCTCTTCTTTTTCTCTCTTTCAGCGGGCGACCCTATTGTAATTTAACATGACTGTGAGTTGTAAGTGCCGACCCTAGTGACATAATCCATAGTTTGTGTCAGTTTACATAATACTAATATTCCGGCTCTACTTTGAACTTCCCCATTAAATGGCAGCCGTAATAACGGTAATATGATGGCACATTCTGGCCATAAAATATCCAAAAATATCCGAACGGTGTTCACGTATATTTAAAATACGGACTTTCTGCCACGGAACAAATCGCGGCAAAACTAGGATTACTTGACAATCAATATAAACATTGCACACGGTAGTAGCAGACGATAAATACAATAGTTTTAAATACCGACCGTTGACAATTTTGAGCTTTTCTGCAGACGATATTAGCGACCGTTGACCAATTTCGAGACATTACAGACGATGAAAGCGATTAGCAATACTGTGTTCTTCCGATTAGAGGATTTAGCAGCGGTAGATGTCAGACTTGTCGGCATGCGCAAAACGCAATTAAACTCATCGCCGAGCGTATCCCCCTCACCGCTACGTGCGGGGCGGATGGCGGGCTAAACTAGGTGCCTGGGACTCACGAGTAAAGTAATTGGACGAGGTTGCAGGAGATGCGGTAGCTGCCGCTTGTGAGTCCCAGCCATCTAGTTGTCCCCATCCGCGCCGCGTGTAGCGGCGCAGGGTATACTTGCAGAAGCAGGTCCGCAAGTAACGTATCGCCGAGACCCTGTTAGAGCATTTGTTTTGTTATGCAGTGCCGGCACATATATTTTTAATAGAACTGAGCCCCTTTTGGATATTTTATGGCCAGAAATTGGCCAATTTAGCTCTTTTGAACAGCATCATATTACGGCCGCCATTTTATGGGGGAAGTTCAAAGTAGAGCTAATATTCCTATTATTATTTCATAATTAAAATTGTTTTATATTGAGTATGGTTAGCCCGGTTGGTTAGAATTAAAATCAAGGCTAACTCCTAATCCAAAAAGTAACCTAACTGGACTAGCCCTAAACCAAAAACCCTTCCTAACCCCTAACAATATGAAATATGTAAGAATATTATCATTACATGAACGTAATGGATTGTCTCCCTTGCGGTCACCCTACACAACCGTTGATCCCCCCCCCCCACCAAGGTCACCGGTGACCAAGAAAAGTCAATGCACTTATTATTATTAATATAAATTGCCTGCTCTGGACGTTTCATACATTTCTGTTTAGTTGGTAAGATGTATTTGATTTCTGCATTGAATCTATCTGACTAACAGTTGGATAAATTATGATATTTGGCTATCTTTGGGAATATATAGTACTGATTTTTTGCTATGATAATTTGGGGCCGTTATTCGGAAGATATACTGATTTTTGGCTATCTTAACAGAGTCTACGTCTTTGTGTGCACATGTGACATTGTAGGCATTCCAATGTGTACTCAGTCCTCTGATACAGCAGCAACTACAAGGTACCTCTGCTGTTTGTTTCTGTGAGAAGTTGCTTATAGTTTCTCCTATCTTTACTATGAAAATGCCATAGGTGCACTTCACCAAGCCTAACTCCGCAGTTATGTTAACATCAGAGATTCAACATTATCCCCCAACCTAGTCTGCACAGCGTTGAATAATGATGATATCAGCCCTGTTAATTATTCTTTCTTTCTGTTTGGTGCATGTCTTGCCAGCTGGCGGTTACATTTAAATGATGATATTTATCATCATCCTCAACAGATGTTTGCTACACAGCATCAACCCTTGTGTGTGGGTTTCTGGAGGACAAATAGACCCGCTGCCCTCGACAAGAATGTCATATAAAAGTTGACTAATTTGGGATGTTTTCTTTGAAGTCAGAGTGCATGAGCCTGAAAGGCAAGGAACCAACAGTCTCCTCACAGATAAAGCAGATCAGTAAAACAGATGTGCACTTATCACTCAGGTTCTAGAACAAGACAAAGGTCCAAAAATGGAAGAACAGTCAGAACTTTCCGCTATAGTTTACAGATGGTGAACATGAAGAAGAAGATGTGATCATTGTGGTTTTAATAATTTGTTTTCAGAGCATTTTAATGTTTCTGTTGTATCAGTTTAAAACAATTGTGAATGTTTTTGCTCTGTGTTGACAGGAATTAGAATTTCTCAGCAACTCTGTCAACCAGCTGAAGGTTGCTCAAGGCAAGTTCACAGAATCAGAGGAAGCTGTCTCAAACCTGGGGGATGTAGGATCTCCTATCTTGGTCCCACTAACTGCTTCTGTATCCTTGCTGTTACCTTAATCACCATTGTGCTTTTGACATCTGTTGTATGATGTTACATTCACTGTTAAGCAGTATACCTGTGGTCATATATGATTTTCTTTTATTTTCTCAATTCATTCTGTTCCAGCCCAGTATATATAGCCTTTTATGACTGAGAAGCTAAAAATACAGAAATGAGGTTAAAGTCATGAGCAGGCTATAACGATTCTTTGGATGATCCCAGTACTTAAGCACCCTGTTTTGGTTCTGCATTTATGGAAGCTTCCTTGGATGGCTGCCAATTCCTGCCCCTTGCCTTCTCTTGAGAGCTAACCAGCATTAAGTGGCTGCTGTCGACTGGCCAAATGGGCGGCACCACGTTTAGACTGGGACACAAAAAGATAATGCATCAGTGAGACTTAAATGTGAATGAAACTAAACAGGTTGTCTAACCCGGGCAGTAAATGCATGTAGAAGCCAGATGTGTCAGCCACAAGGCGCAAATATTGCAGCCATGTTGTAAACGATCACAACGCATCTATGTCCTTGGATGAACGATGAAACAGAAGAAGAATGTAAATATATTACATTGTTTTATTCTGGCCGAGCAGTCAAGAGTGCTTGGCTCTCACCGTGAGACCTAGGTTCAAATCCTTTAGGATTTAGGTCAGAGAAGGGGTGGTTGGGTATTATATAACTAAGTCCTCTAACACGTGCCATGGATCTCATTCCTGAAGACGTGGGGATGCCTGGGATGTACTGACAACAGTTTGGCTATTACAGCATTCATGATCAGATATCAGTTGAGATAAATGGACAACTTGGACTATTCTGGTTTTTTAAGTCTATTATAAGTAAGGTGGGTACTCATCCCAGGAAACGTAGCAGGCCAAAACCGGGTGAAAGTGAGGGGAAAAAACTAAATTATCTCTGAAGGTAAAAACCATATTGAAAAAAATATAAAAGGAAGAAATTGTAAGATGTAAATAATGTGTAACAGCTATCAAATGACAACACATGGAATGCGCAACACAATTACACCACAGTAGAAAGTATTGATTGTGCTGTATAGAGATAACACATTGAATGGCCAGCTCAATTATAAATTCATAGTGTATATTTTACTACAGGATAAATCAAATGTATGGCTGCATGTTTAAGTACACATATTTACTGATGTGCGGCGCCCGTGGCTTAGGCGTTGCGAGTTAGACTTGTAATCCAACGTACCTGCTGGCTGCGTGGCTTTTTATCATGGTATGGGGTGTCGCTGGTCGACCCAGCCTAAAATGGGTACCAGGATGGCTGTCCTGTGGAAGTAAAGGCGGCCGGCCTAATGCTGACCACATTACCCATCCAGTGCCGATTGGTCTGTAAAAATATGGGACGCTCTTCCCATATACCCGATGCGCCTAAAGGCGTGAAAAGGGATCTTTACTTTTTTTTACTTATTTACTGATATGACCTGGCTACGGAAATGACACCACTGGAAAAGCAGTTCTTCAAATAAACACATTACACAACAGTACAGTCACTAAGTTGCCTCAGGCTGATTGCTGTCCACATCACAAGTTCACATCACAGCATTGCCTTCTGTACAAGTTCACATCACAGCATTGCCTTCTGTACAAGTTCACATCACAGCATTGCCTTCTGTACAAGTTCACATCACAGCATTGCCTTCTGTACAAGTTCACAGCATTGCCTTCTGTACAAGTTCACATCACAGCATTGCCTTCTGTACAAGTTCACATCACAGCATTGCCTTCTGTACAAGTTCACATCACAGCATTGCCTTCTGTACAAGTTCATAAGACATTCCTTCTGCCAGTTGTTGAGTAATGAACAGTTGACCAATGTGATAAATGGAAATGCCTGTTAGTTCTTGGAAGTACTACAGTAACAGACCTGAGACCCGATGGTCGCTGGCCAATGATTATTTGCCTCCTTAACCCCCACCCTCAGATGTATGTTCCTGGACAGCTCAGTGAGGTCAATGACCTTCTTATAGATATCGGAACTGGTTATTACGTTTCAATGGTTAGTGTGCATTACTGGATGTCTGTAATCATTTGTGTGTCATTATTATTGTCTTTCTTGCCAACTGGCCCTAGTGGTCAGGTTTCTCCACAGCTTGCTTTCTCCCTTCCCCTCCTTCTTATCTTACCAGCTGAGAAACATCGCATGCCAGCAGATATGTTGTTTCTAATGAAAACTCTAAGAAGGTCAAGGAAAAAATAATAACTTATAAGACAGCCTTCCAATAAACAGAGAAATTAGACATAGACAGCCCCAAAAAATCTTTTGCTTGCATGTTATGATGAGCAGTAAAATTGAAAATGTGGTGACATGTAGTAAGCATGAGAAGTAAAAGGGGAAAGCGATAAATAACTAGGTGGTTTGATCACATGTCATCATACATGACCGAACATATGTGGTCCTTTGGGAACAAGCAACGGAGTTAGAAGTGAAACAAGATTATTATAGCCTGGAGAGAATGATGCACCTGGGTTTAACCAGGGGGTCTGGCCGGCTCACTACACTCATGGAAAAGGCAAAACGGACATAACCAGATTACGACCGGCACCATTAGTATTAGAACTCTGCACTGGCTGCTCAAGATGAGGACGGAGCACACATGGGAATGCCCTGAGTGCTGTGATGTCTATTCTTGACTCAACTCAACTCATCTTATGGTGTCAGATGGACAAGAAAGACTTCATCTGAGATTGTGGTGACTGTCTGAAATAACAAGGCCAGGTGATCTGCGCCTCTTTACAGGAAAGAGGAAGATGATTTGTTGGTGTAATACTATATGCTCAAATTTATCTTCTGTAATGAATAAGGTATAACATTGATAAAACATGGATGCAGTTGCCAACATTGGCCTTTATTTCTGTAATACGCCCTTCATCTAACATCCATGTCTCTAAATAGTTAAATGTTGTTTCTTGTCTCAGATGAATGGTGTTGACTTTAATTTTACATGTAGGCAGGTTGATGGCTTTACACCCTCGCTATCCCTCTCTCCAGAAAGCACACAAGGATGTTTGGTGTTTTGTGATAACCTCATGTGTATGATCTCGTGTGTACCAGCAAGACTAGTTTAACGCCTGGTCCCAAATGATAAGGGTTCTCGAAATATAGAAGAGATGGTTAATATCACACAGACCACCTTTACTTCTTACCTAGAACATGTCCACGTATCCAGAATAGGCTGTCATAGAGGGTCAGTGGCTATAATGTCTATCACAGTAAAGTACAATACTACAACTGTCACACACACTGTAAAAACTTGATGGGCTTCATTTTTCAACCCACAACAGAACCCTCTCAATGTACACTGACCACAGTACAGAATATTGAACAGTATGTGATAGTGATAGTCTTGTAGTTAACTATAGCTCACAGATTTCTGTTGGTTTTCCCCACCAACATTTAGAAGTATAATGTATTGTCATGTCTGTGTTTATTGCCAGAACAAGCATGTCCATAAAACACACATTCTTTATGAAGGCAACTGTGTACATGAGTCATTTGAGAGGCTGTTAAGTCAAGCACATTTGAAACATATGATTTGAAAGCTTATCTAGCACATTTAGTTTGAGGTTTATTTGTGAGTCAGTTTTCATGTTTCGTGTAGTGATATTGAAATATTTGTTTATGACATGATTCATATATCTATGCGGAGGTATTAAAATGTTTGTTTATTTTGAATGTAGAACAAAGAAAAGGCCCAGGACTTCTTCAAGAGAAAGACTGAATACCTGACTAAAAACATAGAGAAGGTCCAGCCAATCCTGCAGGAGAAGTACAGGTCCAAGCAAGGTAAGCTCTCAGTGCTGAGATCATTGATATTTATGACCTATATTTAGGCACACGAATCATGATGATAGAGCTCAGATCAATGACATTTATGACATGTGTTTAACTCTTTCAGGACCACATTTTTTTCTGGGGCTTGGACAGCATTAATTTTGAGCATAATTTTTTGTACTGCAACACAACAAAGCTAAAACCTTTCTGAAGAAAAAGTATTGGCTGTATAATGACATATAATATATCAAGTTCAAGACAAATGAATACAGAATACTTCTAAACTATTTAAGTGTCCATATTAAAACAAAATATTGAAATGACACACATTCAAGGGTGTTAGACACACATGAAGTTTTATACATACCTTACTTTTGTTTTTTGTTTTTTTCTAAACTTGATTAGCAAACTAACTTCCATTTCCATATCTTCTCTATTCAATGATGCATCAGTTAATCTTTATTTGAAACAATTAATCTAAATACTTCGGATTTTGTGACAGTTTTTGTATGTCATGTCAGATTTCACTACACCTGAATTCCGGACACAGCTGATCGAGACATGCACGATCAGCCTTATCCTAACCTACATTATCGACAATAGGTTTGGCACCTGCATTATTAATCATAATATGAAGACTGTTGTCACAGTCATCAACAGCAACAGCAGCAGTGTGGACAGTTCTAGACCTATCACACTGAATTAATTAAAAACAAATTGAAAATTATACCTATCGCCTCACCATTCACTAATTCTAGTTTTTCAAAACGTGTCAAAATGATTTTTCTATCAAACAAAAAAAATAGTTTAAGTAGCTAGGCACACACGTCATGACAATAGAGCTCAGATCATTGACGTTTATGACATGTGTTTTACACCTAAGCGCACAAAGTCATGACGATAGAGCTGAGATCATTGACATTTATGACATGTGTTTAAGCACCTAGGCACACACATCATGACGATAGAGCTGAGATCATTGACGTTTATGACATTTGTTTCTCTGTTGTGTCTGTATATTGGTGACAGCTGGAGAGGGCAAGTTATTTTTAAATTGGCATACACAGCACAAAGGGTGAGGAAAACAATAAAAGATAATGGTGGCACCTACCAGACAACAACAGCAAGTATGACTGGAGACAACCCCCACCTCTAGCGCAATTGCATATGCAGCAGCACTCACATCGATCGTGTCAGGCTCCATGAACATAGTTCAGAAAATCCCATGAGGCAGCCCTCACTCTGAATGGGTAGACAACATTGGAGATACACATAAAGGGGAACTTACTAACCTTAGCATGGAAAGAGAAAGAGAAGATGCAACCTAAAAACTCAATGCTGTGGCTGGTGGGCCCTTGGCTGGCAGCCGGTCTAAGAGGCAAGCTCTGACAGGTAACTGAGCATTGCTTCTGATCTGGCAGCTTCTGCAGCAACCTTTCTTCCAAATGTATTGGTGTTGCCTTTCCTTTGGAGTGAACAAGGCAGGTCGAGCAAAGGATCATGATGCATGGGCAACACATGGTCTCTGCAGTACGGCCTAGGCTTTTTACTAGAGAATCCCTTGCTGTAGACTTGTCAGCTTGAGCAGGTCTTGCTAGCCACACTCACATTTTCAGGGGCTATGATTCCCACACCTTCCGGTATCACAGTGTAATACTCTCTGGAAAGTTGCCAGCAAGAACAACAGATTATATTTCACATTAGAATGATGTCTTATCGAATATTCACAATGATGTGCTTTTCATTGAAGTCCTGTTGTTTTTTTCTCTCTCTTTCTCTCGCAGTTATCACCGAGGTCATGCAGGCCAAAATTCAAGCTCAGCTGGCAGTAAGTTCTGCTGCTGCTGCGCCAGCAGGACCAAAGTCGTGATCTGCAGAATATTTCTACAGATTTGAGTCTTTAGAATGACATTTCACTAGATCTTTTATATCTGTGTAGATACAGACTCTTCGAAAGCAAGTTAAGAGCATCTGTAGTACCCGTCTTCTTCTTCTTCTTGTTCACTGGCTGTGAATTCCGACAGAAAGTCCTGGTTGTTCACCCACTTGGACTTTTGGCTTTTACCTGGACCTGAGTTTTGTGTGTACATCCATTTTACTGGCCTATTTGTGTGCAGTTTTCGTATGGCAACATTTGTAGGTGAATTTTCTCTTAAGGCATATCTTTGTCGGTACCAGGACATGGTACATTTATTGATTACTCTCCACATGTTATACATTTCATCATCTTTTCTGTCCTGTTATCACTTTATTCCATCTCACAAGTGATACTTCTAACCATTCTGACCTGTGGATGTAATATTTCAACTCTGAAGACCCCGTAGAAGATTTTTAGTCTAAAGTAGACAGACATTATAGCAAAGAAAGCTGTCTGAAATGGAAAGAGTTCAGAACACATGAGTTACAATAGTGGTTTCCTCTGTAGGTTGAAGTTTACAAGTAAACTTTAACTAAAACAGCTGCAATAAATTTAATGGTATAATCTGTAGATAGTAGTCACTTCTCAAACAAGTTAGTAAAGAAGAGCTGCAATCCAACTTTGGCAAAATGCCTTCTGAATGTGTGTTTATACTTCATTTTGAATACATATAATATGTGAATTTGTGTGTGTGCTGTGTGTTTTTATTTTAATAAACTTGTGTACATTCTCAGAATTGCAAAAACCAGTTTTATTTTTGTGTGATTAATTGATATGTGTGGTGTTGTCCAGCTTTTCTATTTACTTTGTCAAGTTGAGCAGAATGATAGATCTTCTATGAGATATCTTGATCTGCTGACCTGAATGAGCTCATATCTCTACTTATCCGGAAACGTTTATGCTGTGACCTTCTTGACCTCGAATGTGATGTTTCCACTGTTTACATTCTTCCAGTCAGGGTGCCAGCTCTACTGTGTGTCATCCAAGTGGTAACTTGTTGGATCCTGTTCATGTGTGATTTGTGTGTGACTTTTGCTTTTAGTCTGACTGACTGACTTTCTACCCCACTAGGACATTACACAAGCGATAAACATGCCATGACACAAAGTGCCACCATGTGGATGGGGATCACCGTGGAGAGGTCCCAGAAACCGCATTCAGACAATTGGCCTATATTGTGGCCCCTGGCAAAAGCCAGGGTGGGGCTTCAAATAACAACAAATTTCATCCTAAAAAAGACTGAAGGTTAATTACCTGTGCCAGTTAAGTCTTACCAGCTGATTGAAAGTAAATCTCTTTGGGAGCTTTGTTGGTGTAGAAGTTGGTGCATCTATTTTCCCATCAGTGATTTATTGTTCCCCTCACAGTGTAGAAGTTAGTGCTTTTGTTTCCCAGTCAGTGATTTAACATTTTCCTTACAGTGTAGAAATGAATAAATCTGTTTCCCAGTCAGTGAGTTATTGTTCCCTTCACAGTGTAGAAGTTAATAAATCATCTGTTTCCCAGTCAGTCAGTTATTGTTCCCCAGTCAGTGAGTTATTGTTCCCCTTACAGTGTAGAAGTTAATAAATGTTTCCCAGTCAGTGATTTATTGTTCCTCTTACAGTGTAGAAGTTAATATAAACCTGTTTCCCAGTCAGCAATTTATTGCTCTCCTTATAATGTAGAAGGTAATGCATCTGGTTCCCAGTCCATGATTTATTGTTCCCCTTTACAGGCAAGTGTAGAAATGTGTTTGTGATGTTGGTTCATGAGTTGACAGGTGCACATTATTCTAGTATCAGTTCAGTGGTATCATTAGTTTTGTGGTACCTCTTCAGTACAGGATGTTGGACAGTTTCTACACACTTAAAGTGGTACACTTACATGCCTTTGTATCTCAGCATCATCTACACCAGATGGTTATGGGAAGGACCCTTTTCACTCTTAGTGGTGTTAGACCCATATGTTTCCAGACCAGTCAATGCTTGATGGCTGATGTGCTCAGTATCATACTAGATTTGTGTCAGGGAAAAGCTAGAGAATCCAAACACTAGGCACTAGGTCTTGTTGAGTCAAATTGTTATAAGCTTGTCTATCTTCCATTATTCTTCTTACATTGAAGCTAAGCCTCCTCTCCCGACCCCCTTCTTTTCCAACCACCTCAGGCAAAGCCCTTTAAACTTGTCATTATTGGTCCAATTTTTCTGCTTGTCTTATATCAAAGGGAGCCAGCCTCATGACAACCCGTCTTAGATGTCTCTTATGACATGCATTCCGTGTGGTGGGGGGGAACCAGACTTCTCCCTCCCGTGTGTAGTAAGAGTAGACTAATTAGGTGTGTTTTATTAGAAGTTGGAGTGCATTTACCTAAGAGGCAAGGAACCACCAGTCTGCATACAAATAAGAAAGATCTGTGAAACAGATGTGCATGCAGAACTCAAGTTCTGGAACAAGACCAAAATCCAGAAGTGGAGGAACAACCAGTACTTTCTACCTGAGTTTTCAGCTGGTAAACACAAAAAAGAAGAAGATGATATATACAATATTTGCAGTGTACAATGTTAGTGTTCTGTGCTACCCTAATGGGACACTAATACAGGAGGAGTTAGTCCTCTAATAATCTAGTTTCGTCCTTTTTAGGATGAAATTTTTGGTTATTTGAAGCCCCACCCTGGCTTTTGCCAGGGGCCCCAGTATAGGCAGGCCATAAATATGGCCAATTGTCTGAACGCGGTTTCTAAGACCTCTCCACGGCGATCTTCATCCACATGGTGGCACTTTGTGTCATCGGGTGTTTATAGCTTGTGTGATGTCCTAGTGGGGTTGAAAGTCAGTCAGTCAGGAGTTAGTTCCCTGTACATATGGTTTTTTATTTATCCTTTCCAGTTGTTTCCTTGTAACTTGAATGATAACTTCAGCATCATCAGGTGCCTTGCCGACTGGCATGGGCGATCATGCCTCTCCACAATCCGCCATCTCCTGCAGCATGTATCAGTTTGTGTGCTGACTGTCAAGAATCTTCTATCGTTGTCTTCCACTATCCTTCCTTCCACAGATCTCTTCAGTGGTCACAACATGTTCTATTTTCCCTCTTCTCATAGCATGGCCGATAATTGATGACTCTCTCCTTCTGATGTCTGTGATTAAGTTGTATTTGGGCTCCGTTCTCTTTCTATACCTCTTGGTTGCTCCGTTTGGCTGTCCAATGTATTTTAAGCATTCTTCTGTAAAACCACATCTCTGAGGCCTCAATAAATTGTTTGGCCTGCCTACCGATTGTCCAGGACTCACAACCATGTTAAAACTGGATGTGTGTAGCAAGCAAGAATTCTTTTTCTAACCTTTAATGACAAAGATGTATTGCTTAAGATGTTCTTTATCTTATTAAATGCAGTTTTTGCCTGTCCTATTCTGTTTCTTATCTCAGTAATGCATCTTCCATCTGATGTTATCCATGTGCCCAGATACTTAAATTTCTGTACTTGTCCCAAAATAACAGCATTGACCGTTATTACACATTAAGGAATAATTCTTTTCTTTGATACCACCGTTACTTCTGTCTTTCCATTATTCAAACTGAGATCTTTTCTACCACCATAATGTCTCCATTTCCTGTAGTTCTTTCTGACTTGTTGCTATCACACACACATGCGCTCTCTCTCTCTCTATCTCCCCCTCTCTCTCTCTCTCCGAGGCGGGAGAGCTGGCGAGAGACTGAGTTTCTTTTAGACAGACCGTGATGAGAACGACGTTTTGCAAAGGACCCGCCACATGATGATGATGATGATAAAAGTTTGTTCATTTTAAAAACTCATAATCGACATTTCAGTTTCAAGTTCAAATAAACCGAATCAATTATTCAGAAACAAGTCAATTCAAGTGCAATGTCGGATCTGGATGCTTTATTTTATTCTAACACGAAGAAGGTTTGATAACTGAATTCATGACACAATTCTACATAAGGCACATACAATGAGAAATAACAGTGAACGAACGACATACTGATTTATCGACAGGAAGTAGAGACGCACAGAAGTGAGACAATGGCATCAGCCTATACCTGGCACATATTGTGTACTCATGTACACATTAAATGTTGTGTGTGTGTTTATATGTATATATACACGCATTCAAGTGCTACCAAATGTCATCTGCTGCATAAGAGCAAATGACATGTTGTCAGATTAACTAAGGTCATATAACGTCTCACATTTCTGACATGTAAACAGTTGACATGTTCAGACTGAAATCACATAAATCTGACATCAGATAAATTGAAATAGATTACATATAAAGACAGAGCTGGATTAATTATTAAGCACATCAAGTACGTGTTTAGGGCACCACAAAGGGAGGGGACACGACATACATTTTCATGTCTTAGAGCTGAGTGTTTGTCTCCTCGGTTGAAGTGTATTAAAAAATCCTTTTTCTCCTCAATTGAAGTATATTTTAAAAACTCCAAACAGAAAAACGATGCAACAAGGCAGGCTGGGTGCCTTTCCTTTGTTAAATATAGAACCAGATATGTTGCGTAAGATTAGTTTAAAGATCTGAACAAAGACTTTGCAAAAAAAAAAAAAAGGGGGAAAACTTGTCAATTTATAAATAAAGTAGAAGCATACACAAATGGACGCTATTTTCCATCTTACTATTTAGTTAATACAATATTATTTCATGGTTTACTATTATTTATATTATGAATCACATATATATGGGGAAACCAGTGCCGACTTGACATACGGCCGGTTGGGACATCTACCAGAGGGGTCCCACGCACACAGCAGTCCTATGCTTATCTCTGTGTCATGTGACCTTTGTGCACCAAAGTCGTTAAAGTGTTTAGGACATCAAAGGGCTTAATCCGGCCCTGTATATAGGTTAAAGTGAAACAATAATGTCATCATTGCCAGTAATCAATTGTCATGTCCCCCGTGTGGGTTCCGGGGTCCCATTGTGGGGAAAACAAGAATAGACCCACTGCCTCCCCAAAAACATGTCGTAAGAGTCGACTAATTGGGGAGCTTCCTTTGAAGTCGGAGTGCATCTGCCGGAGAGGCAAGGAACCAACAGTCTGTATTCAAGAGAATGAGATCTGTAAAACTGATGCACACGCAACACTCAGGTTCTGGAGCAGGACTGCAGTTCAGTAGTGGACGAGCTACCAGAACTTTCCGCCAGAGTGTACAGCTGGTGAACGCGAAGAAGAAGAATTGTCATGTGTAGACTGAAGTCATAAAAACAAATGCCATTTCTTACGTGTATACATTTGACACGTACAGACTCAAGTCATATCAGCTGTCATCAATCAGTGGTATGTAAATCGATAAAGTGGTTTATCAAATGTCATTAGATACAGGTATTCAGGTGACATATATAGACTATAGTCACTTGCCATTTCATTTGTTCAACACAGTCGTCAACTAATAGCAAAGTACCATTTGCTTATAAACAATAAACATAGATTTAAAAAAAAAACCACCAGTTGCTTATTTACAGTCAACACACATGGACTGCATTCCAACAGTAAATAATGTTACTATTATAGCACACTGTGTAATGTGGTAAGTCAACAACCATTACCGCACTGTGTGTAATGTAGCAAGTCAACAACAATTACCGCACTGTGTGTAATGTGGCAAGTCAACAACCATTACCACACTGTGTGTAATGTAGCAAATCAATAACCATTACCACACTGTGTGTAATGTAGCAGGTCAACAACCATTACCGCACTGTGTGTAATGTAGCAAGTCAACAACCATTACCGCACTGTGTGTAATGTAGCAAGTCAACAACCATTACCGCACTGTGTGTAATGTAGCAAGTCAACAACCATTACCGCACTGTGTGTAATGTAGCAAGTCAACAACCATTACCGCACTGTGTGTTATGTAGCAAGTCAACAACCATTACCGCACTGTGTGTAATGTAGCAAGTCAACAACCAATACCGCACTGTGTGTAATGTAGCAAGTCAACAACCATTACCGCACTGTGTGTAATGTAGCAAGTTAACAACCATTACCGCACTGTGTGTAATGTAGCAAGTCAACAACCATTACCGCACTGTGTGTAATGTAGCAAGTCAACAACCATTAATGCACTGTGTGTAATGTAGCAAGTCAACAACCATTACCACACTGTGTGTAATGTAGCAAGTCAACAACCATTACCGCACTGTGTGTAATGTAGCAAGTCAACAACCATTATCGCACTGTGTGTAATGTAGCAAGTCACCAACCATTACCGCACTGTGTGTAATGTAGCAAATCAATGGCCATTAGCACACATTGTGTATTGTGGTAAGTCAAGTCAACAACCCTTAGCACACATTGTGTATTGTGATAAGTCAAATCAACGACCCTTAGCACACATTGTGTATTGTGGTTATTTAAATCAACAACCCTTAGCACACATTGTGTATTGTGATAAGTCAAATCAACGACCCTTAGCACACATTGTGTATTGTGATAAGTCAAGTCAACGACCCTTAGCACACATTGTGTATTGTGGTAAGTCAAATCAACAACCCTTAGCACACATTGTGTATTGTGATAAGTCAAATCAACGACCCTTAGCACACATTGTGTATTGTGATAAGTCAAGTCAACGACCCTTAGCACACATTGTGTATTGTGATAAGTCAAGCCAAGAGCCCTCTTCAATACTTAAAGCGTATCAAGCGTATGATGCTAGAATCATATTTTTACAGTACTAGACGGGTTATGTGTTTATGGAACTCCACTTGGGAGCAGGTTTGTAAATTGTATCCCACTAGGACATCATACAAGAGATAAACACCCGATGACACAAAGTGCCACCATGCGGATAAGGATCGCCCGTGGAGAGGTCCCGAAAACCCCGTTCGGCAGTTAGGCCATATTTAAGGCCCGGTTAAATTTAGGGCCCCCGGCAAAAAGCAGGGTGGGGCTTCAAAATAACTAAAAATTGCATCCAACATGGAAACCACTGTGATAATTACCAACTGGGTGTAAATATTTTTTTTTTTTTTTTACAATGTGGAGTTATGGTTGTAATACATTATTGTTGTTGTTGTTATTATTATTGGTGTATGATTGAAAAGGACACAAACAATAATGATAAATGAAACAAATTTACAAACGAAACATTTACTGTCATTTCATGAAGCAGGGCGCGGTCGGCTTAACTCTTTACGGACGTTTAGCCAGTATACTGGCGCTTAAGTCTATCCCTTAAAGACGCAAAGCCAGTTTACTGGCTCATGATAGAGACACTATTATTTTGTTCCGTTTGTAGGGTAAACGAACTTTTATAAACAAGTTTT
The DNA here is from genome assembly GCA_905116865.2 of Candidula unifasciata. Taxonomy (NCBI): domain Eukaryota; kingdom Metazoa; phylum Mollusca; class Gastropoda; order Stylommatophora; family Geomitridae; genus Candidula; species Candidula unifasciata. The sequence continues at coordinate 113,751 of CAJHNH020004535.1, forward strand.
TTAACAATTAGGATTAACAAGAGGATGTTCTTTCATTTGCGATGTTTATCGTGGTCGGTGCATTATTTTGTGATTTAAAAAAAAATTATTTAAATGGTATACAATTTTTACGTGATTTTTCTTTACTAAATGATAAGGGAAAAGGTCTAGAACTGTCCATACTGCTCTATCGTTGATGAATCCCTAACAGATGGTGACAACAGTCTTGATATTATTATGATTGATATCTAAGGGACACATCTACTAGCGATAATTTAGTTTAGGATATGAAAATTTCACAAAATATTTCAATTATATCAATGTTTCGATCAGCTGTTTTTCCGATTTTCGGTTGTTGTGAAAGTTGACATGTCATACAAAAATGATTTTAATATTCAAAGTATTTAAATTAATTGCTTCAAATAAAGACTAGCTAATACATAATTATACAGAGAAGGCATGTGTATTCTTAGAATTGGATAGCAGTGTTGTTGAACCAGTAAAAAATAAGGTTAGCACACAATTTTTTTATGTTTAAAATTGTCCTTGCTGTCTAACATCCTTGAATTTTCTGTGATTTTAATAATATTTTGATGTTATACTGACATTTAAGTAGTTTAGATTTATTCTGCACTCATTTATCTCTAATTTAATATATTATAAGTCCCGATACAGCCCATACTTTTTCTTCAGTAAGGTTTTAGCTTTGCCGTGTTGTACTAAAACAGTGGCATTTAGAGACATATTTGTAATAATTGTAACAGTAAGTGACGTGTCTCTGGAACAGTGGCATTTAGAGACATATTTGTAATGATTGTAACAGTGAGTGACGTGTCTCTGGAATAGTGGCATTTAGAGATAGAATCTATCTGTAATGATTATAAAAAATAAGTGACGTGTCTCTGGAGCAATGGCATTTAGAGATAGAATCTATCTGTAATGATTATAAAAATAAGTGACGTGTCTCTGGAACTATGGCATTTAGAGATAGAATCTATCTGTAATGATTATTAAAAAAAAATAACTGACGTGTCTCTGAAACAATGGTATTAAAGGGTATCATCTACCTATCGACCTGTTCCCGTCGACTTCATCTTCCCTTCTTATCCTCCGTTTCGGAGACCCTGTTTAACCTCCAAGCAAGTTATAATTAGGGAATCCGTGAGGGATAGACACACATGGTGTATCCTAACATCCTGTGACAGTAAGGATCGACTCAGACAGGATCGGTCGATGGATCAGATTGTCATCTCTGGACTGTTACCTAAAGGTTTATCCACGGCCTTCTCTATTTACAATATCTGCTTGTCGATTTGTAATACGAACACGTTCAGAACACAGAACTTTGTAATCACATTAAAATGTCACACAATGCAACACATGAAAACGGCTTGCAGTAAACAGTTTTCGAGGGGACATCGTCAAAATGTCACGTGATTTAATCAGAAGGACCTATATACAGAAGGGCCTGGTTTATCATACCATCCGGAGATTTAAAAATCTGGTACTGGACGGCTGACCAGCAAATCCGATCCTGGATGCCTCGTTCAACCTACAGAGTGATCACAAGGACGCCTGTAACGACTGCTGTAGCCAGATGTCATCTGTAGTCCTACACGGTAAAGATGAAACAGGACAAACCATACCCGGGTTGCAAATATAACAAATAAAAATAAGAAGCAGGGTTCAACGCGTGGAAACATAACCGAATGTCCTACTTCCGGCGTCATGGAGCAACCGCCATCTTAATTTTGAAATGAATAAATAAATCAATCAAGAATTTACATCACTGCATTCGGGACATACCCAAACGTGCTCCGCCCCCTTCTTCAGTAGCCAATGAAGAGTTGACATTCTAATAGTACCAGCTGCAACCTGATTACATGTCTCTGTTTCCCCCTCAGTGTTTAGTACCCACCCCCCTTCCCCCCTTTTTCCCTCCTATTTCCAAAATTTTCGGGTTCTCTGTCTATTATATTACACTGTCCATGTGATCTAAGAAAGCCTTGACCACGTTCGTTTTCTCATAAAGTAGCTCACCACCCAGAGGAACGACAGCAGCTAATCTAACAGCCTGTTCGTTATCTCGCACACCTGAATATTTCGGGTAGAAAAGCAATAGGTTCCTGATCCGAGTCTTTTCAAGGGTGCGAATAACTCTGGGCACATAATGCTATTTTCAATTTAGAATGAGGGTATAGTCCAACATCCTTGTTTCGACTAAACCAGCTGCATAACACAAGTGCACATGAGCTGCAGCACCATGGTTTCCATAGCCATTCCAGACCATTTGTCCATTCTTACAAGAGGCTCCACTTCTGCCTTCCCTAAGTAGGTGGATCGACACCAGTACTAACCACTGTATCAAGTCTCAACAGCAGTTCTGTCCCCTCTACGAAGACACGACACAAGTTATGTCCCCTCTTTCAAGACAAGACACCAGTTATGTCCCCTCTACCAAGACATAACACCAATTCTGGCCCCTCTACCAAGACACGACACCAGTTTTATTTTCTTTGCCAAGTCACGACACCAGTTCTGTTTCCTCTCGCAAGACACGACACCAGTTCTGTCTCTTGTATCAAAACACATCATTTATGGTTCCTTTTCCATGATACGACACCAGTTATGTCCTCTCTACCAAAACACGACACCAGTTCTGTCCCCTCTACTAAGACACGACACCAGTTCTGTCCACTCTACTAAGAAATGTCACAAGTTCTGTCTCCTCTACCAATAAACGACACCAGTTTTGTCCCCTCTACCAAGACATGACACTAAATCTGTCCCCTCTACCAAGACACGGTACAAGTTCTGTCCCCTCCACCAAGACACGGTACCAGTTCTGTCCCCTCTACTAAGACACGACACCAGTTCTGTCCCCTCTACTAAGAAATGACACCAGTTCTGTCCCCTCTACCAAGACACGGTACCAGTTCTGTCCCCTCTACCAAGACACGACACCAGTTCTGTTCCCCTACTAAGACACGACACCAGTTCTGTTCCCTCTACCAAGACACGACACCAGTTCTGTCCCCTCTACCAAGACACGGTACCAGTTCTGTTCCCTCTACCAAGACACGACACCAGTTATGTTCCCTCTTCCAAGACACGGTACCAGTTCTGTCACCCTCTACCAAGACACGAAACCATTTCTGTCCCCTCTACCAAGACACGACACCAGTTCTGTCCCCTCTACCAAGACACGGTACCAGTTATGTCCCCTCTACTAAGACACGACACCAGTTATGTCCTCTCTACTAAGAAATGACACCAGTCCTGTCCTCCTCTAATAGCCCGTCATCAGTTCGCCACCTTTACCAAGAGGACTGACACCACTTCTAAAGCCTCTACCGCAAAGCTCAACACCAATTCTATCCGATCTGCTAAAAGGCTTGACATCATCACCACAAACAAATCATGGTGCGAGGATGTAGGAGGTGGTGCTGGGGCCAAAAGACTTGAGCAGCGTCGCTGGAAATCAGCCCTGTTCCTTCCACCAAGAGATCCGATACTAATGAGTCCACTGATCTCTACATGTGCCAATTATCACTACCAGTGTCGGTAAATCTGAGCGAATTGGTTTTCATGCTAATTAACTGACCTCTATGGCCCCACATAAATTAATATTTGAAGCACGTTTGATAATTTGAAATCAATGCTTGACAAGTAAATCCTGTTTGCAGGTCGATATCATCAAGTTGGCATCTGCGCGGCAATAAATAACAACTGAACGGCTCTTGCCTGTACGTTTCAGTGAGGAGAAACCGTTCTCTGTTCTTCTTCGCCTGTTCATATGAATTGGATACTTGAGTACTATGCGAGAAAGAAAAATTACCAACAATAAAACTAGCTTTTGATTTAGATGTCATCGTCCTCCGTGAGCTAAATACAGACAGTTATCATCGCCCTGGGTACGTTAGTTTTATAAACCCTACCGGACAGGAGAGACACGGACAGGAGAGACATCGACAAGGTCTGGTGGTGAAGGAAGGAGTGAAGCATGCGGTGCTTGACTTAAGTCAGTGTAATCACAGTGGAAGAGAGGTTCAGGGGATACAGGTGGAGACTTGTGGCTTAAGTTGGAATCTCATAAATATATATGCCAAGGTAGACTGTTTTGTCAGAAGGGAACAATGGGACTGGCTCAAGGAATTGAAGGAGTTACCAGGTGATTGGTTTCTCGTATGAAGGGATATCAATGCGAGGAAAAGAGAATGGGACAACAGCGGGAAAAACCGACAGAGAATTGCCTTTGCAGAGGCCATGAATGACTCTGAAATGGTCTTCAACAGTGATGGTAGGCCGACTAGAATAGCAGTGAGGTCTGGCAATGCAGACACAGTTTTTGACTTAACATCTGTCTCCCAGTCGTCGGTTTTAAATGTTAAATGAACTGTTTTGAATGACCACGGCAGTGATCACCTACCATGTTCAATCCTGATTTCTAAACCCAGAAAGGTTGAGGCTGGGAGAACAAGAAGGACCTTCCAGTAAAAGTGGATTAATAACATACTTGAACGCCCCAGACAGGGAGAATGCAACAGGACTGCTAAAACTAATTTTCTTTAGACTCCATGGTGGATTCCAGAAGTAGAACAGGCGGAAAGACAAAGAAAACGGCATTGAAGCAGCTAGAGAAAGTACGAAAGACACCTCTAAGCTCACGACAGGAAGGGGAGACGGCCGAAAATATGGAGGAAAAAAAAGACGAGGTGGAGGCTTTCAAGCGCTGTGCTGCAGAGGCCAAAAGATCAAAGTGTCAAACTTTTGTGAGTTATAAGGGAGGCGATAAAAGGTTTAAACAAATTCTGGAAACTGTAAAGACAGATGGAAGGAACAGATCGGCCTATGACAGTGGTAACTATTTGTAGAGACAATGGTGTGCGTGTGACAATAGTGGAAGATATCAAACACATTTTGAAAAAGGCAAAAGACACTGCACCAGGGCCTGATGGGGTCAGGTATGACAACATGAAAGCTTTGAGCGATGTAGACCTGACGGAGATGCCCGACTGTTTTAACCGCATGCTGCGTGGATTTTTATCATTGTATGGGGCGTCGCAGGTCGATCCACCCTAAAAAGTACAGACGGCAGGCGTAATGCTGACCACATTATCCATCTAGTGCCGATTGGTCTGAAAAAATATGGGTGCTCTTCCCATATGCCCAATGCGCATAAAGGCGGGAAAAGGGATCTTTACCTATTTACTTTAGAGATGGACCACACAGAAGACGAGCCACGGAAATATCGGAGACACTGAAAAGTTCTAGCCTTGAAGCGAAGAGAAGGGTCCGTTCCAGGGATCTGTTGGTGTCCTAATGCTGACAGGCGTTCCAAGAGTAGAAAACAGAAGAAGACGATACAGCTAGGATTATATGCAATGCACTCTTCCAACAAAGCCATTGGCACAAGTGGGATGTCAGGTTTGGTGTACACCGCCCCATAAAGTACATAATCAGACTAAACAAACAACCATTTTCACGCTTGTAGCGCATCAGGCATACGATGCAAGACTCATAGTTTTATAGAGCAATCGGCATTCACCACGCCGGCCGCCTTTACTTTCATCAAAAAGTACAAATATTAGTTGGCAAATACTGCAGTCCCTAGTGAGAATAATAATTAATGGTAACTTGTTTTCAGTGTTAACAGATATATGATACCTGGATTAAAAAGCCATAGGTATCCGGTTAGACAAGAACACTGACCCGATCTCTGATTTCGGTGATAGTGTGGGATGGATAAAAATGACAATGTACGCTTATCAGCAGGGCACACGATGATGATGACGAGGATGATGACGATGATGATGATGTTATGATACAGCAGTATGTATCCACATAATACCATATTTATATGTGTGTTGTGACTAGAACTGAGCACATATAGATCTCATATCTAACATAGAAGAAACGAGCTATTATCTGGGAGTTGCTACTCATCAAACAAATAATGAAACAGACATTCATCCTTCTCTGGGTTGTAAGGTTGGAATCGTTTGTGTAAATCCATCTCTTTGTCGTGATAGACTTCTAGCAGTGGCAGTTCCAAGAGGCTGTTCTTAAATCTGAAATCAAGGAGAACACATATATTTGTTAGTTGCCCGTTTGTGTTTGGTTTGTTAGTGTTCTCTCGACACAACATTGTTTCTTGACACTACATATCATTTGTCTGTGCCATGTCCTTTCATGTCAACAGGAAATCAATAGATTAGAGTGTCACGTGGACAAGAAATAATTATGGAGTCAGACAGACAATGCACAGACTCAAATGTCACATGAACCAGAACAAAGAAATAGACTAGAATGTTACACAGAAAACAAGAGGAAAGAAACAGAAGAATGTTACACAGACGACAGAAAAACAATGAGGAACAGGTTATAATATTCCATAGAAACATAGAAACAAGAAACATGGACAAGAAAGAAAGCTTACAATCTTAGATGTAAGAGAAACAAATTTTCGTGCGGATTTTAATTAAAATGAACGGCCGGCGCGCTTGCTCAGCTGGTTAAACCAGCCTGCGCCGCGACCGAGTGACAAATTCCTGGTCCGAGTTCGCGCCGGGGGGTAGTAAAAACAACCCACATATTTCCCAGATTTACGGTATCTATCAAGGCCGAAGGGTTGCGATATCCATAGTACCGAGCCAAAGGGTTTGTGGATCAATGAAAAAAAAAATTATTATGAACATTCTTATTGTTACTTTTTCACAGACCAGACTCTGGTTAAATGCAGAAATGAAATGAACGATTCACAACAATATTCAATGACTGAAAATCAGGCCTGGAATAACAAACATGTATATCAACACACCATCAGAAGGAAAACACATTAACACTATGGAGCAGACGATAATCCTGATATACTGGCCATGGTTGCTTCTCTGTGATATGCCCAACGCTCTCGTGACTGCAACAACACAAACATCCTTCGGTAAATGCAGACACGACATCTGGCGATCTCTAGCGACGAAAAAAGTGATAAACAGCGGTACGTTGTTATACGTACTTAGTTTGTCCCTGATTTCAGATTGCATTTACTTGTTTTAGGATAAGACGCAGCCACATGTGGGCCACGCCGAACATGATCACGTAAATGTCGGGGACACGGGACCCTCACAACATCTAGCTTGTCATACATCATTTGACCACCAAGTTTTGCAGAACCAGCCAGTCTAACTGTCTGCTCATTTTAACACAGCGGCATCACTTAGAGAAAATATCCAAAGGACGTTTACTACCCGTGACCTCTGAAGTAATGCTTGCCACTCTGCACGAAGCATGTCTGTCTCCACTTTTTTCAACACGCTTTGTGAGTTACTGGAAAAGGAGGAGGAGATGTTATTGTTAGGAAAGAGGGTTACCTTCCAATTTAGGAATCTGCAATTCTGGTGTGTTTAAAGCATCTATTGTAGCAGCGCCGAAATATTGATGATTCAAAAGATTGCCGGTACTGCCACCCCACCCATTGAGTACCGCCAGAAACAAAAGCCCTGGTCAGGACAATTATTTTTCTTCGATCTCCCCCCCCCCCTCCCCCTCCCCCCCGTCTTTTCAAAAACCTATACCAGTAAACAAATCACACTATAAACCTAACACATTTTTGTGAACTGCAACACAGAAGAACAGATAGAAATGTGAACCACTACATTCTAAAATGACTATTGAATAAAAGTGACAATTTAAATATAAAATGACACAATCATTGCCAGAGCACTGCAGACCGAGAAGAAGACATATGACATTCTACAAGACATCGAAAGGGGGGGGGGCGGTTGATGGAAAGGTGGGAAGAAGGTTGACCAGTATGAGGGTGGACACTAGATATTACAAGCACACCGGGCATGGAGATACACGACACGGAGGAGCTGGCATGACCAATAGTCTTTCGAGGAAAAGGGTGAGGGAGAGGGAGGGTAGACTGTAAATGAGCAGTTGCATGCTGGCCAGGAAAATCTTGTTAACGATAAAAGTGGCACAGTAACAAAGATATGGCAATACACAGCTGCCGGGATGTGTGTACAACCAAGTATACAACCAAGTATACAACCAAGTATACAACCAAGTATACAACCAAGTATACAACCAAGTATACAACCAAGTATACAACCAAGTATGTAACCAAGTATACAACCAAGTATACAACCAAGTATACAACCAAGTATACAAACTAGTATGCAACCAAGTATACAACCAAGTATGCAACCAAGTATACAACCAAGTATACAAACAAGTATACAACCAAGTATACAACCAAGTATGCAACCAAGTATACAACCAAGTATACAACCAAGTATGCAACCAAGTATACAACCAAGTATACAACCAAGTATACAACCAAGTATACAACCAAGTATACAACCAAGTATGCAACCAAGTATGCAACCAGGTATACAACCAAGTATACAACCAAGTATACAACCAAGTATACAACCAAGTATGCAACCAAGTATACAACCAAGTATGCAACCAAGTATACAACCAAGTATGCAACCAAGTATGCAACCAAGTATACAACCAAGTATGCAACCAAGTATGCAACCAAGTATACAACCAAGTATACAACCAAGTATACAACCAAGTATGCAACCAAGTATGCAACCAAGTATACAAACAAGTATACAACCAAGTATGCAACCAAGTATACAACCAAGTATACAACCAAGTATACAACCAAGTATACAACCAAGTATACAACCAAGTATGCAACCAAGTATGCAACCAAGTATACAACCAAGTATACAACCAAGTATGCAATCAAGTATGCAACCAAGTATACAACCAAGTATACAACCAAGTATGCAACCAAGTATACAACCAAGTATACAACCAAGTATACAACCAAGTATACAACCAAGTATGCAACCAAGTATACAACCAAGTATACAACCAAGTATGCAACCAAGTATACAACCAAGTATACAACCAAGTATGCAACCAAGTATACAACCAAGTATACAACCAAGTATGCAACCAAGTATACAACCAAGTATACAACCAAGTATGCAACCAAGTATACAACCAAGTATACAACCAAGTATACAACCAAGTATACAACCAAGTATACAACCAAGTATACAACCAAGTATACAACCAAGTATACAACCAAGAATAAAACATAGTATACAACCAGAGCAAGTGACAGAGTAGTGGAGGTTCACTGCAGCCAACCATCTTTATGGAGACGGCACCTGGTATGCTTGGTTGGGGAGGGGGAGGGGGGGCACTTTGATGTAGCAGTTAGACTCTGGACTGCGAACCCGAAGGTCGTGGGTTTAAATCCCGATGAAGCTGAATTTTAAAAAAAATGACCTTTGGCTTCCAGGTCAGTCCAGTCTTAAATGAGTTCCAGGTACAGTTAAGGAAAGTAAAGGTGGCCGGCATAAAATAAGGATCTAGTATTATACACTAAGTATGTCCGAAGAGGTCTTTTACTGACTTTAACCGGATTTATGGAAGTTACCTTGACAAGCCGTAGAGCCAGACCTGCAGGGTTTCAGGCTTGTCCAGTTTGTTGCCCAGGCTGTCTGTGAGTAGCTCGGCTTTGATCTGACGCCTCTCATACCAGTGCGGGTGACCCTCGAACCAGTCTATATGCTTCAGCGTCTCATCGTCGATGAGGTACAGCTCCCCTTTTATTCTCTGCAAAGGAAGAGTCAGCAGATGTAGACGAACATGTTGTAAGATAAAGTTTATGACCACTGTGGTAGCTACTGGCTACACCAGTCGTTTCCTAATGGGCGCTACCACTCCCTAGGGAACATTGGGACGAGGGGGGGGGGGATGGCCTCGATAAAATTTAGGAGGCGCTGAACTGTCTAGGTGGCGGTACCAGCTTCAGGTGCAGTTGGATGGCATTGAAGGGAGCTATGTCAGAGGCAGTGAGACAGACAAACAGACAGACAGACAGACAGACAGACAGACAGACAGACAGACGACAGGCAGGCAGGCAGGCAGGCAGGCAGACAGACAGACATAAAACAAATTGATGAACCTTTCGTGCATTTCTCTATGTAGCAGGTTAAAATCGCAGTGATTATTTAATTGTCAAAATAAACAAAGAAATTATGACAGCCAAGTTCCTCCTTCTTATTAAAATTAATTATTGTATAGACATAAAGATATCAGACAGACCAGACGACATACAAATATCGGACAGATCTGAAGACATACAAATATCAGACCTGAAAACATACACATATCAGACAGACCAGAACACATACAGATATCAGACAAACCAGAAGATAGACAGATATCAGTCATACCAGAACACATACAGATATCAGACACACCAGAAGACAAACAGATATCAGACAGACCAAAAGACATAAAGATATCAGACAGACTAGAAGACATTCAGATAACAGATATATCAGACAGACCAGAAGACAAACAAATATCAGACAGACCAGAAGACATTCAGTTATCAGACAGACCAGAAGACACACAGATATCAGACAGACCAGAAAACATACAGATATCGGACAGACCAGATGACATACATATATACGACCGACTGACCGACAGACCGACCGACCGACCGATCGACCGACAGACCGACAAACCGTCAGACCGACAGATAAGCAGTCAGACAAGTCTGTCGCGTTCAGACATAATTCTCTGCACTCCATTTCCATTTGTTTTAACAGTGACCAGATTTCTCTCCGAGTCCCTGCCACTTAATAAGATTTCTACATGAAAAGCTGATCCTGGCTGGCCATTAACAAGCAGACGGCCACGACCAGTGTTGCCACTTTGGAACTTTTGTATCCAAATTTAGATCTTTTTCATTGCGTTTAGATCCTGTTTTTGACGTTTAGATACTAGATATTTTTCTAGATACTTTTCATATGGAGTTAGATATTTTATAGATTTTTTTTTCTTTTAGTGTCATTTTAATAATTATTGAGTAAAATATTTACAAAATATTTTTGTTTTGGTCTGGCACGTACATTGTGGTAACTGCCATTACTTAAACTTTGAACTCTCACTAAGGTCAACACTCAAATATCTGACAACCCCGGTGCTGATTAATCGAAATCGCGCGTAAATCATACTAACTTTGTTTCAACCGTATCCTCACTGTGTTGTGAAGTATAGCTGTGATGCTGACTCTGTGTTTCTTTTTCATGTGATTTTTGAAAAAATAATTGCTCACTTTCTTGTGTGGCTTTCACTTTGAAAAAACCTTTCAACATGCCAAAAGTAAAGTATGAGCAAAAATTTCGGAAAGACTATTTGCATGATGACAAAATTAAAGACTGGGTGATGGCAGTTCCTGGGGATATAACCAAGGCTCGTTGTAAGTACTGCAAGTGTGCAATTAAAGCGAAAATACAAGACTTAAAGAAGCATGCAGAGACTAACAAGCATAAAAATGCAGTTTCATTTAAAGATATTACACAGCTGACATCTGTTTTCAGAACTACACTGATAAATGAATCATCAAAAGTTGAAGGGTCGGTCGCAATGTTTTTAAGTTGCTATTGTGCAATTTCAAACTGTGACCATTTGATTGATTTGTTTAAAAACACAATTTCTGACAGTAAAGTTATGGATGATGTGAAAATGCATCGCAGCAAGTGTACACATATTATAAGAAATACTTTATTTTCTCACTTCGAAAAATATAGTTTATTATTAGACGAATCAAATGATATTTCGGTACTGAAAGTGCTTGGTGTGTGTATTATAGCAACATATTATTACAGCAACAATACAAAGTAGTTTCTACATATCTTGGACTAGTTCAATTGGACAAGTGTGATGCAGAAAGTATAGTTCAAGAACTGAAGAACCTTTTAATCAGCAAACAGTTAGACTTGACAAATTTGGTTGCAATTGGTACCGATAATGCCTCAGTGATGGTTGGCATAAACAATGGCGTTTATGCCAAGTTGAAGGAAGCTATCCCATCGTTAATACTTATAAAATGTATGTGTCATTCATTGCAGCTAGCATTATCACATGCTTCATTTGAATGTTTACCAAGGAATTTGGAATACCTTATTGCTGAAACACATAACTGGTTTTCAAAATCATTTGTCAGACAACAGCAATACAATGCATTGTATTCAACCTTAAATAATGGTTCCACACCACTGAAAATTCTGTCAGATTGCAAAACCAGGTGGTTATCAATACAACCAGCTGTTGAAAGAATTGTGAACCAATTGAATGTACAGTGATGAAAAGAATTTGGCATTCCTTCTCTTTTTACAACCTATTCTAATGGAAGTGCAAAAAGTTAATAAACTGTTCGAATCCAAACATGTTGATAAAGTTAAATTACTTGACGATCTCACTTTGCTATTTTACTCAGTTGGTAAAAGACTGGTGTTGCCAACTTCAAAAGTTGATTTGCTCACTTGCACTATAAAGAGCTATTTGGCTCCTAAGCCATACCTTGGATATCAAATTGAATCAAAAATTGATGTTTTAAAAACAAAAGGACTGTTAACAGAGAATGAAGAGAACAATTCAAAAAAACGCTGTCAAGATTTCCTTATCTCATTGTTCAAGCAACTAAAGCAGAGACTTCCTGAAAATCTAGATGTATTGAAACATATTTCACTCTTTTCTGTGAGCAACATACTTCAGCCAGTAAAGGACATACCTAAATATGGTAAAGTTATGACATTTTTAGGGGCTACTGACAATAGTTTTGCGGAAGCAGAATTTCAGTTAACCAAAATAAACTTAGTTGAATGGACAAACAAAACAGAAACTGAAGCGTTTTGGAGTGAAGTGAGACAATTTAAAGATGCCTCATCAAACAGTCCATTCTGTAAACTCTTTGAATGTGCCATATCTGCCATGATACTACCCCACTCAAATGCTGACGTAGAAAGAGTTTTCAGTGCTATGAATTACATCAAATCTAACCTAAGAAACAGGATGAAATTAGACCTCTTAAATGCTATCTTGACAATACAGTTAGGCCTGATGAGAGTAGGAAAATGCTGTTCCACTTATCAGCTCCCTGATTGTGTATTAACATAAATTGGAACAGCTAAAGCATACCAGAGTAATTTGGGATCTGAAGCTTCAATTTCATCATCCAAGCTAAGTTTATCCTGTGGATCTTGTGAAGCAGACATCAGTGAAGATGAGGACATGTGTCTATAGGGTAAGTCATTTCAATAGTTTTGTAATTTGTGACTCTTTTCATTTGGATATTTTTTTTTAAATATTTTCCACGCAAATTTAGATCTTTTTAGATATTTTTTTACCCCGTTTTGGATCTTTTTTGTCAAAGAAAAGTGGCAACACTGGCCACGACAGTGCAGCTTTCAGCCCCCGTGGGTGAGGGTGCCATTTGCAGGCTGCAATTATACAAAAAAGGGAGAGGAAAAAAAAAAAAGAATCCAGCATGTCTGCGCTAAAAACATGTGTATCAAACAGTGCAGGAGACATAAAGCTGCATACTGACATGATTACCAATGCCAGATGGTATGGACTATGATGAAATCGTCCATGCTACAATCCTTTCTTTGGAGTCGTTTTGGGCGTACTCATTCGTGGTGGCTAGTGCGCGACCGGCTTCAGCTGACGAGCCGTGCTGCTGACGTCCCTAGATCGGGCTAGCTTCTCAAACTGGGTGCCGAGGCACCCTGGGGTGCAGTAGGTGCATGTCAGGAGTGCCGCAGCAATAATAAGTAAAGAAGGCACGTAGATACTTGAAAGTTAAAATTTAAGTTATCTTCCCTCTCCACTGTCAAAAATAGTTTATTTCCTATTTGAGAATCGCTGCGTTTAAACATCGTTAACCCGACCTCATGACGTCAGCAGCATGGCCCGTCAGCTTGAGCCGGTCGTGGCTAGTGTTTCACTAATAGACTCACGCTAAAATATTCTTGGCCACCAGCTAGGAGTTGGGGCGTCCAGTAGCTTTCTTTGTTAGTCATTTATTTTACTCCAGGTTCCTATGTAGCAGGGCATAATCCTGGAAAGGGGGGGGGGGGGGGGGGGGATAGACCCGCTACCTCCCTAACAAGCATTTGGTACAAAGTGACTAACTATGAATTTTCTTCGAAGTCGGAATGCATCTGTGTATGAGAGGCAATGAACCAACAGTGCATACAAATACGCCAGATCTATAAAATGGATGCCCACAGCAGAAGTCAAATTCCGGAACAAGTGCAACACTATGTGTCTAATGGCTGAAGGTTTGAGACGGTTACACTCATCTGGCCATGAGTGCCTCTTAAATTTATCAGTTCACTGAACTGAATCACGTCTGGTACCAACAAACACACATCAAGCCGTGATACGCCTTCAAAGTCATTGCTTCTGATTCATTCATATTCGACTGTTCTCCAGGGTACATATAATCAATCATGCAGCACAACAAGTTTTAAATACATACATTTAGTATCTGCCTGTACTAAGGCTTCAACTTTAACGCTAAACGAATTGAACAAATGGAAATCAGCACCTTTAAATCCGATCCTCCTAAATACTGTCGAACTTGTACTCTAAACAAAACCTCTATCATTTATTTAATATAACTAAAAAGTTCCTCCATCGCTAAAGCTGATATACACATCTAGAAAAATAATTATGTGGTTCTTTCTTCTTAAGACTTTCTGTAATCATGGCTTATAGGGCGTCGGTGTCGTTTGGTCCACTTTACTTAGTCAGCAATCTTTCTTTCCTTCTTTAGTTTTCTCAGTAATTTTTTGATTTGATTTGATAATTTGTATTCAAAGCCCTGGTCTCTTTCAAAACATCCGGGTTACTCTTTTTGGCTGTTCAATGAATTAGAAGGATTTTTGAGTTGATTTGATTCAGGAACCATCACAGCACTGGAGGCATTCCCATAAGCTCTCCATCCCCATCTTCAGCAGCCAGCGAAGAGTTTCGATACTAATGGTGCCAGTAGCATTCTGATTAAACGTCCGTCTCGCCTTTCCTCTGAGCCTTGAGCTTCTGCCAGAACCTCTCGTCACCCCCAACTGCATCAATCTCACCAGACTGTGGTGATCAATCTGCTCCTCCGAACTGTACACGCTCTCCAACAAGACACTAACCACGTCTGCCTTATCATGTATCAGTATTCCACCATGGAAGAGCGTGTTCCTCAGCATGCTTTCTGAATCAGTTACAATCACAATATGTGTGTGTGTGTCGTTTTCTCTAGCCAGCGGAAAGCTGCAGTGACCGCCTCCACCTCCATTCTTAAGCTGGATGTTGTGGTATCATATGCTAGGCTCTCCTGTACCAAACGTCGACCATTAACTTTTGCTAAGAAACCCCAAGCACTTCTTTTGCCTCTTGACACTGAACCGTCTGTGTAAATGATCAAATCTTCTGAGCGAGCATTATCTTGAATTAATTGCTGAATTTCAACCTCTGTGGCACCTGCTGGCCAGTCTCTGCATTCCCGGCTCAGTTTGATTATGACCCTACACAAGTCTGAATGTTTAGGTGGCACTTTGACCCACTCCTCTCCTCGCCTAATGTTCTCAAGGATGCAAATCTGTCTGACTGTGTCTTGGGCCTAAGCCATCCATGACTTCCCTCTTATCAGCCGCTGACCTTTAACTGCACCCAGAGTTTCGTGCGAAGGGCGGTCTGTGTCTGCAGCTACCCTAAGATATGACTTCGCCTGCAGCACCTTGTGCCTACCTGCAACCGTCGGCAAACCAAGGATGTATCGCATACACACCACTGGGGTGTCTCTGATGCAACCCAGAATGACCCGCATAGCCGCGTTCTGTATGCGCTCTAGTTTGTCCATCTGGCTATTTGAGACAGTAAGAATTCCCAGGCCATGATCAACCACCGACAGGATCAGGTGCTGATATAGTGTGGAAAGCATTATCTGCTCTATGTCAGTTGCAGCCATAGTCTTATGTGCACTAAGTCCTTTTTGGCATCTTGTCACAACACTCTCTACATGGTCCTTAAAGGACAGGTTCCTGTCAAATGTAATTCCCAGATACTTTAGTTTGCCCTTTCTCTCTGTTGACGTCTCTACCATCTATTGTGAGACTTGGGACTTTAGCTTTAACAATTCTGTTGTCCGGCGAACACCACAAAACACCCCTTTTCCGGGTGGACGACAGCCCTCATTTCTGTACACCACTCAGTCACTTTGTCCGCTGTCGCTTGTAGCTTTCGGGCTTTTTTTTTTTTTTTTGGGTTTTGTTTGTAACTGCCATGTGTCACACTATCATCTTTCACTTTATTTTCACCTTCCTCCCTGTCTCGTCTACAGTCTGTCCGCCCAGCCATATTACTGGCCTGGTGCAGTTCTCCAAACTACTCTGGTACAATTGTGTTCTATCAACTGTCCTCCACAACTTGTGCAAGTTCTGATCTATTCTCCTGTTTCTATTTACGTCAACTTCAGAAGAATGTACGGTGACGTCTGTTTTTTTTTAAATTTCTAGAACGTTCGGTCCATTTGGTTTTTTTTTAAAGCCAAACATCTGGTGCCAAAAGAGACTGGACATAATTAGTTTCTGTCTTGAAATTTGACACGCAATTGTAATGCTCGGACCAATTTACATACAGTCAAGCGACAACCAAGTTAACAATACGTCTCCTCACAGCAGAGGATTTCTTCTGCTTATCTGTGGTTAATTAAAAGCATTGTCAGTGTGTATAGCCGGCGTTTACAGTCAGTAGGCACAGCCGGATTTTTACAGCAGGTGAATGATGAATGTTGATAAAGGAATCGACATCATAGCAATTGGGACACCCCCATAAGCACTTCGTCTCCATCTTCTACAGCAAACGAAGAGTTTCAATTCTGATCGTACCAGTAACTGTCTAATTGAATATCCGTCTCGCCCTTTTCTTGAGTGTTCAGTACTGGCCACATCACCTGGTAACTCCTCGCAGCGCCACTCTCTTCTAAGCTCCCTATTATTATGATCAGTTTGGGCTATAAATTTCTTCAAAAATGCTTCCCCTTCCTCTTTCTCTTATGTGATTGTTAGGTTGCTCCTGATGTTGTCGTTTCATTTCTTGTGTGGTCTTCCCCTTAGTCTTTATTCATTATATTTCCTCAGCGTGGCTCTCTGAGGCAGTTAGTAGCAAAGCATTCTCGTCAGATGGCCAAATCATCTCATTTGTTGTTCTATGAATTGTATGACGGGTTTCAGTCCTAGTCTTCTTCTAATTTTGTCATTATTGATTTTATCTCTTCAAGTCACAACGGTTGCTTTCCTGAGACATCTCATCTCTGTTGTTATGATCTTCCGCTCGTTAGTTGTTGTAAGGGTCCATGTTTGGCACAGGTAGCACAATGTCGGCCAACGAACCATTCTAATGAGATTTGCTTCGGTTGACAGAGGTATTTTCTATGCGTCAGAAGCGGTGTTAATCGTCCCACAACCTGATTTGCTTTCGCACATCGTATGTTGATTTCTCTATCATTCCTACAATTTTCTCGTTTAGCCTTTTTTGCATCTGCTGCAAACCGCTAAACTCTTCTACTTTTCTTTTTCTAACATTTCTAGCTTCTCTAATCCTTTTGTAACTTTTTCACACTTTCTGTAATTGTTTAACTGCTGCTCGCTTTGCTCTCCATACCTGTTCTACTTCTTGGTCCCACCATGGAGGCTGCACAAAAGCCGAGGTGGTGGTTCTGCTGTATACCTTCTGTCGAAGGCGTCCAAGAAGGAAGTATTGCGCGTTCTCATAACCTGATCTTGCTAGCTGGAGTTGACAGTCGGTGTTGACTACCGGTGTTTTCATTCGGTGTTGACAGTCAGTGTTGACAGTCGGTGTTGACTGTCGGTGTTGACAATCGGAGTTGACAGTCGGTGTTGACAGCCAGAGTTTATGGCCGATGTTGACAGTCGGAGTTGATAGTCGGAGTTGACAGTCGGCGTTGACAGCTGGAGTTGACAGTCGGTGGGTTGAGCCAGTGTGATCCGCTGGAGTTTACAGCCTGTCTTTACAGCCGGTGTTGACAGCAAGCGTTGACAGCCGGTGTTGACAGCAGGTTTTGACAACAGGTGTTGACAGTCGGTGTTGACAGCAGGTGTTGGCAGCCGGTGTTGACAGCAAATGTTGACAGCAGGTGTTGACAGCAGGTGTTGATAGCAGGTGAACGCTAATAAGACGATTAGGTTGGGTTGACAACAGAGCCCCATTTGTTTGTTCGAGTGATATAGACAGACTAGTAGAGAGAAAGAAAGAGAGAGAGAGAGAGAGAGAGCGAGAGAGAGAGAGAGAGAGAGAGAGAGAGAGAGAGAGAGAGAGAGAGAGAGAGAGAGAGAGAGAGAGAGAGAGAGAGAGGGCAGAGTTTAACTTGGCATTACCAAAAATAACCATATTTGCTACCGCCCTCTGAAGTCAAAATATTTGTCAACTGCCCAGGAGCCGAGCAATATGCAAGCGAGCACTCGGCAACGATCAGCGCACTCAGCAATCAATACCAGAAACATATCGATCACCTCTCCATTACAAGTACTGAGAGCGACCAGGCAAAGACCAACAAGAACTCTGTGTATTGAGGGAAATGGTCTTAACTGTTAGAGCCCTAACTCCTAGAGAACTCAAACCGAAGGGCTGAAGTGACAGATGTGTTTTTAAAGAACAAGAACTATCTGGGTTAAGCTGGCATCTTTGACACCACCAGCTGCTATTTTGTACTAAAATATGCGCGTTTCAATGGAAGTGAAGTTTCATTCATTCATTCATTCATTCATTCATTCATTCATTCATTCATTCATTCATTCATTCATTCATTCATCATCATCGTAGTCGTCGTCATCATAATGCTGACAGGAGACACGACGCTAGATGAAATAAGATGCTAGAATGTGTCAACGATTAATTATATGTGGAAACTAAGTTCATTTTTGACAAAAAGCCCAGATCTGAACCCATGCCCTTCCGATCCGCAGGCGAGCGCCTGGCCGCTACACCACTCCGGCCCCTTTAAGTGTATGTGTGTATATAGGTATACACGTGTGTTTATGCAAACACGTATACATGCATTCCTAAGTGGGCGTGCCCACTTGTGTGTGTGTGTATGTATATATATATATATATATATATATATATATATATATATATATATATATATATATATATATATATATATATAAAATTGCACATACAAAAACGGTCAAGTCGGAAGATGTGAACCAGCGTTATAAACCATAAGTGCTCTGCCACAAGTACAGACAACTGATACTAAACTGACCGCTATGTCGCCGTCCCCACGAAACTCCGTAGCTACAGCGACGTTCCTACATTTACCTCAGAGTGTTAACTCTGGTACCCAGCCGTGGGCAGCAGCGAGTCGCAGCTGGATTTGAAAGCGAGTCTCCTATCGACTGCGTTAAGGCGGCCCCTCAAATATATGTCTATATGTGTGTGTGTATATATATATATATATATATATATATATATATATATATATATATATATATATTTACACACACACATATATATATAATCCTTCCCCTTGTTCTCTTTCTATCAATCTTGCTGTTGTTACCAAGTTAAAGAGTCTATTCCTTACCTTGAAATATACCTACTTTAATAATTAAAAAAAAAAAAAAGAAAAGAAAATGACATAAAGGCAACAATGTTTTCTCTTCCCACACTTTACATTATGCTCTGGTCTGTAATTCTGGTAGTTTTCTCTGGAGAGGATGAATTTCATCCCTGACCTTAACTGGCTGTGATTCGCATGCCTCTCTATAACACAAGATAACACTTCGTCTCAAAAGACGAAAAGGTTAATGCAAGTTTTAGACCCCAATTCTTTGCCCAGATTCTCCACTTTCTCCACTGACTTCTGAAGCTGACAGGAAGTTGTTGTGGAGTCTTTAGTGGCCATCTAAACTGCAAAGTCATCGAGGATTCTATATACATCTTCAGGTAGGCTGTTGGAACCTTGCTGGGGACATTAGGAAATAACAGTTTTGTAAATCACGAAGAGCCTTTGCTCTTGTACCATTCTCTGGGAGACTCCCTGTCTGTTTTACTGGCCTAACAGCTGACACAGTCAGTACAGCTGAAGACGTTATACATTTCAATGCTGTCAAATCTAGGTACAGAGTGCGGCATCTTTGACATGGAAAACTGCACTGAAGATTGCACAGGACAGGAAAGCATGGGAAGTCCTCTCTGAAGCCTCATGTGCCACTAGGCATAACGAGAACTGACGATGATCATGAAGTCTAGGTACAATAAGTCTCTCATTCAACAGTAGGTGTTGTAGCTGCTTCTTGTTATAGATTCATCTAAAGCCACCCTTCCACTCTGTGTCCAAGTAACGGAATATTAAAACAAAACTAAAGAATAACAGATTCTTTAACAAGAAGGGTGAATGTGATTGATTTAAACAAATTTCTTTGTTAAGTTTGAAAATTAAGCAATAACAGCGATTTTAATGTATTACACTACAGTAATAGAGGCACGAACAGTTTATCAGAATTGGTTCTTTCTTTCTCTCTCTCTCTCTCTCTCTCTCTCTCTTCTCTCTCTCTCTCTCTCTCTCTCTCTCTCTCTCTCTCTCTCTCTCTCTCTCTCTCCCGCTGTATTACTTTTATTCAATGCTTCCCAGCTGCACCTGAGGCTAGTATCGCCGCCCCCCCCCCTCCGAGCGTCCCTGCACCCCAAATTTGATCGAGGCTGATACCGCCACCTGGACCCTTCCAGCACCCCTCAGGAGGAGGGGGGGGGGGTAGCGGCCACTCTGAAAAACTGGCACTGGTGCAATCGGAACTGAAACTCTTCGCTGGCTGCTGAAGATGTGAAGAGAGCTGGTATGGGAATGTTGTGAGTGCTGCGATGTCGATTCTGCGCTCAAATCAACTCTCTTTTCTGTTTCCACATGGTCTATAATTGCCTACTGATGCATGATGGTAGCCATATTACATGGCTGAGCCATTTAACCTGTTTACTAATGAAATCTAGCTCTGCCACTACATAATAACAACACGAACAGTTACAATAACAATTTTAGGAGGATGACGACGGAAATGACAACTGTGACAAAAACTACAACAAATGTAATGATGATAATGAAGACGACGAGAAGGAGGAGGAAAGAACATCAAAGAGTGGTTGAGGAGATACTCACATGCCCCAAGCCTTCCTTGTGTAAAAGGAAGGGAATGTTGAATGGCGTTGTGACGATGAGCGGGAACCTGGACACTGTCCGTGCGTGTCCCAGAAACACAGATCCATCGGCACCTTTGGCAAACAGCTGTTTGTGGTTGGCCTCCCCGGACTTGAGAGTTCCGTACATGAATACCAGATGCTTATTCTTATCCATCTTTAGAGTTTGTTTGTTAACTGGGGGAGAGCCATCACACTTAAACATTCACACACGTTTACACAAAGTTTGATTTGAAAATAAACTCCGCGAGTTGAGTTGAGTCAAAAATTTACATCACATCACTCGGGGCATTCCCATACGCGCTCTGTCCCAAACCTCGGCAGCCAGCACAGAGTTCCAACATTAATGGTGCCAGTCGTAGTCTGGCTGTATGTCCGTCTTGCCTTTCCTCTGAGCGTAGTGTGCCGGTCGAACCCTTTGGTCACACCCAGGTGCATTATTACCTCCAGCCCATAATAATCTACTAGTTTTTCTTCTGACTTCGTTACTTGTTCCCAAAGGGCTCTGATCACGACCGCCTTGTTATGTATCGATTACCACCCAGCAGTGCAGATCCAGTCAGTCTGCCTGTCTGGTCATTCCCCACCACGCCGGCATGGCCTGGATAAAAGATCTAAAGTATGCTCACTACCTGTGAACTTGCAAGTGAAGCTTGCCACTCTGCTGGAAGCAATCCTGTCTTCACCTTTCTCAGCATGCTTTTAGAATCCATTACAATTACGACATGTGTATGTATCTTGTTCTCTAGTCACCAACAACCTACAGTGACCGCCTCCACCTCCACTCTCATGCTAGATGTTGTGGTATCATATGCCAGGCTGTCCTGCACTAAAGACTTTCCATTGGCTTTTGCTACGAAACCCCAGGCACTTCTCTTCCCTTTCAATACAGAACCATCTGAGTAGATAATCAGATCATCAGGACGAGAACTGTCGGGAACTTCCACATCAGTAGCCCCCGCTGGCTATTCTCTGCAATCTCGGCCTAATGTGATCGTGACCTTACATAGGTAGGGGAAACCGAAAGTAATGAGAATACGAGTAGATAGGAAACACAAAGTTCATGTTAATAGTACTATAATCAAACAAGTACGAGAATTCTATATCTAAGTAGCATATTTACAGAAGATGACAAACTTAAGAGAGAGAGAGAGAGAGAGAGAGAGAGAGAGAGAGAGAGAGAGAGAGAGAGAGAGAGAGAGAGAGAGAGAGAGAGAGAGAGAGCGAAAAGTAAGTGTACAGAAGGCAAATGCTGTCACCACCATCTTGCGCCACTCCTTAGACACCCAAATGTCTCCTTTCAATCAAAACTGCAAATTACTAACATCACCATAATCCCTCCTTGATGATATCAGTGCCAAAGATGGACAATGAATAGGGCACTAGAACAGAAAATAACTACACGTGAAATGCAGTGTTTTCGTAAAGTCACTAACAACACTAGAAGGGACTGGGTTATAAATGAAAAGAAAGTTGGAATGTTTTTGCTGTTTGCGTTCAGGGGCTGTAAATCTCGACGGAAAGTTCTGATTGTTCGTCCCTTTCTGGACTTTGGTTTTATTCCATGACACAAGTGTTGCTTGTGCATCAGTTTTAGAGATCTAGCTTATTTGTAAGCAGACTTTTAATTCATTGCCTCTCCTGCAGATGCACTCTGCCTTTGACGAAAGCACGACTCTGTGCTACAACCTGGTATCAGTGAAACGAGAACAGACAGATAATTTAAGACGATACACAATATCAGGCAATGGTCGGAGCCTAGCAATGGTGTACTTGTTGGCTGATCATGGGTTCGAATCCTATACGAAACAGAGCTTACCTTCTCGCGTGGACTTGTGAGGCCTACCAGCTTCAATAGCTTGTACCAGGAAATGTTTTAGGAAGTATAGGCGATCTTTGTGATATCGACCATGCCACCGAAGGAATTATGATCTGACTATAATAAACACATGGGATTAGCACCACTTGCCCAAGGTGCCACGGTGTTTTCTTTAAAAAAACTAAATATCTCAGTGTTTAACATGGTGAGCCTATAATGGCAGGGCCGTGCGGTAGATTTTCTTAGATTGATGCAAGTATTCGAAAATCGGCCTTGTAAATGTTCAACCTTTTGATTTCGTTAATTTTGGCGCCACCTTACGTTGCTCCCCAATTCGGCCGCTGCTCTGTATCATGACACGGCCTTGCATAGTGGACTGTTCGGCTGTGTAAAACCGGGCTCCTTGTTGTATTATCAGATATTCTTTCCCACAACAGCAGTGTCAGTTACATTTGTTTCCTTGCACAATGTTCCAAATTTGGCATCTTCCTGGAGCTGCCCTAACCTTTCCCCCCCCCCCCCCCCGTGTCCTGCTCTCTAATGCAAATCTGTATCGATTGTTGGTGTTCCTCTTCAACTGTGATTTCTTTTACATCTTGTTTTTTCTTTCTTTCTCGTCGTTACATTGCTGTGTCTGCTGGCGTCTTGGCAACCATGTCTGTATGTAGATCTGCTGATTTATCAACTGTCTGTTTTGTAAATATACTGTTGCCATCAGATGTACTGTTAGGCTGTAGTGTCTATACAAGTGGTGTGCTGTTATTTTGTAGTGTATCTATAAAAGTGGTGTGCAATTCTGTAATAGTGTGTGTACACAAGTTGTGTGCTATTCTGTTGTAGTGTGTGTGTACAAGAGGTGTACTTTTATGTTCTAGTGTGTGTACACAAGTTGTGTGCTATTCTGTTGCAGTGTGTGTGTACAAGTGGTGTACTGTTCTGTTCTAGTAAGTGAGTGTACACAAGTTGTGTGCTATTCTGTTGCAGTGTGTGTGTACAAGTGGTGTACTGTTCTGTTCTAGTAAGTGTGTGTATACAAGTTGTGTGCTATTCTGTTGCAGTGTGTGTGTACAAGTGGTGTACTGTTCTGTTCTAGTAAGTGTGTGTATACAGGTTGTGTGCTATTCTGTTGCAGTGTGTGTATAGAAGTGATGTACTGTTCTGTTCTAGTAAGTGTGTGTATACAGGTTGTGTGCTATTCTGTTGCAGTGTGTGTATAGAAGTGGTGTACTGTTCTGTTCTAGTAAGTGTGTGTATACAGGTTGTATGCTATTCTGTTGCAGTGTTTTTTTTTTTATACAAGTGGTGTACTGTTATGTTCTAGTGTGTGTGTGTGTGTACAAGTTTTAACACTCTAAGTACCAAACCACTAGCCATACGTTTCATGGTCATGATACACACAACACGATGTTCCTGCTCTCTTCTACCACAACCACATGTATTGGCCCATTGTTTGACTGCAAGCTCCTCTGTTCTGAAGGCTACCTCAGACGCCGCTGCATCTGGTCTGATGTCGACAACGGTGAAGTGGAGATAAACAGATGTCTTGTCACCAAGGCAACACTAACGATAATCTGACACTGCACTTAGAGCGTGTTTTTGTTATTATTACAGTTGAACCTCGCTTAAGGAGCAGTGTTGCCACTTTTTATGTTTTAGATTTAGATGTTTTCCCTTGCATTTAGATGGCGTTTTTGACATTTAGATGGTAGATGTTTTTTAGATGTTTTTCATTTAGAGTGAATTTATCAAATCTAACCTAAGAAACAGGGGGAAATTTGTCCTCTCAAATACTATTTTGGCAATAAATTTCGGCCTGATAAGAGTAGGAAAAGCTGTTCCACTTATCAGCTCCCTGATTGGGTATTACAAAAAACTGGAACAGCTAAAGCATACAAGAGTCATTTTAGATCTGAAGCTTCAACTTCATCATCCAAGCTATGTTTATCCTGTGGATCCTGTAAGGCAGACTTCAGTAAAGATAAGGACATGATTCTATACGGTAAGTCATATCAATTGCTATGTAATTTGTGACACTTTCCATTTGGATGTTTCTTCTAGATGTTTTCCACGCAAATTAAGATGTTTGTAGATATTTTTTGACTCCGTTTTGGATGTTTTTTGTCAAAGAAAAGTGACAACACTGTTAAGGAGCATAATTCGTCCCAGAATCATACTCGTCAAGTAAAACACTCGTTATGCGAAAAAATTTTGCTCATACAAATTAAGGTAAAATACGATAATGCGTTCCATGTCGAAAAACAAAATACTCACAAAAGGCTATGTATAACGTTTAGTCAAAGAAAATTATATACACATTGTTAAGGAGAGTGAATCATCTTCATCTTTTCTTCAAACGCGGAACGAACCCACCTGGAATGCGAATTCGATTTGCAGGAAAAAAAAAAGAAGTCGAAATAATTATGATACATAGCTAATTATTTTTTAACTAGAAAGATGTCCAGACACATTTGATTTTGCCGACGCTTTAAAATTTGGCGAAAATAGGACACAGTATTATCATTAAATAAATTTGCAGCGCGCATAGTCACTTCCTCATTAGGTTGATGCTTCTCAATGAAAGATTCAACAGTTTCCGATGCTTTCAGCATTTCTGTTATTTCGCTGAAGATTGTTGCTTTTGTTACCTCCTCCTCCTCTGACAAACTTTCCCCCCAAAACTTCTTGCTGTAAAACACAATGCAATTCCATAAGCTCTTCAATAGTCAGCTCTTGGCTATGCTCTTCCACAAGCTCTTTGATATCACTGTTATCCACCTACAATCACATGATAGTGGCCAAAGACACAATCTCATTGACTACAGGTTCCACAGATACTGTCTCGAACCCCTCAAAGTCACAAATCGACAACGCTCTCCGGCCAAAGCTTCTTCCAAACAGAAGTTAGGGTTCTCTTGGTAACCCCTTCGCCCGCCTTGTCGCTCGTCTTGAGACAGGTAACGATGTGGGAGTGATTTTTCCAAAACTCTTTGAGAGTGAGGTTGGTCCCTTCAGTCACCTGAAAACAATGCTCGAAGAGTGCTTTAGTGTAGAGCTTCCTTAATTTAGAGATAACTTGCTGGTTCATGGGCTGGAGTAACGGAGTGGTGATGGGAGGCAGAAACTAAATCTTGATGAACTTAAATTCTTTAGGGAAGTCATCTTGTAGGCCTAAAGGATTCATGTACATATATTGCAATATAACACAAGTTTGAGAAAATGTGTGATCGCAAGCGACACTACGATGCTACTGGAACGGGTGCTAAACACAGACTGATGTAACATGCGCACAATCCGGCACTTCCCCTCTCCTCGCCACTCGTTTTGCGAAACGTCGCTCATTAAGCAAGTCATTCTTTTACAATTTCTTTTGCTCGTTATGCGAATTACTCGTTATGAGAGGTGCTCGTTAAGCGAGCTTCTACTGTATTTGTGTTTGTCCCAAAGCTGTTGGGGTGGCCACTATTGGTAGCCAAATACCATTGTCATGAACGTGAAGTTCCTCTACAGCTGTTTCATGAGTGGGACCTCTAGAATGAGTGCATAGCTGTTGGAGACAGCTGTTTCATGAGTGAGACCTCTAGAATGAGTACATAGCTGTTGGAGACAGCTGTTTCATGAGTGGGACCTCTAGAGTGAGTGCATAGCTGTTGGAGACAGCTGTTTCATGAGTGGGACCTCTAGAATGAGTACATAACTGTTGGAGACAGCTGTTTCATGAGTGGGACCTCTAGAATGAGTACATAGCTGTTGGAGACAGCTGTTTCATGAGTGGGACCTCTAGAATGAGTACATAGCTGTTGGAGACAGCTGTTTCATGAGTGGGACCTCTAGAATGAGTACATAGCTGTTGGAGACAGCTGTTGAAATAATGTCCCTGGCATTTGAGGGTGCCGGCTTTTGAAGAGAAGGGGTCGATGGTTTCTTAATGGTGAGAACAATGTCTGGACATAGATCTTGGTGAGAACAATGTCTGGACATAGATCTTGGTGAGAACAATGTCTGGACATAGATCTTGGTGAGAACAATGTCTGGCCATAGATCTTGGTGAGAACAATGTCTGGACATAGATCTTGGTGAGAACAATGTCTGGCCATAGATCTTGGTGAGAACAATGTCTGGACATAGATCTTGGTGAGAACAATGTCTGGCCATAGATCTTGGTGAGAACAATGTCTGGACATAGATCTTGGTGAGAACAATGTCTGGACATAGATCTTGGTGAGAACTGAAATGAGTTAGATGGCTATTGATTCTGGAACATCTCCTTCAGAACTTAACACACTGGGTTGTGTTTTCTTTCTACACATGTCAGGAAGCTTTCATTGATGTTTGGGATACTTCACTGACAGTAGTTTATGAATTAATCCAGTAACAGAAAGTGTATTGATCGGCACTCATAAAAAGAAGTAGCAAGATAGAAGAACACACTAGACAACGTAAAAATCGAAAGCTATAGTTACCGTGCCGGGAATTGAACCTGTCACCTCCAGAATGCGCGTGCGCCTCGCCATGGATACACGTGCACTAAGAACATGGTCGAATAGGCACCCCCAAAAAAAGAAATTTATATTAACGAAGCATATGTCGAATAAACGTTATAAAAGTTAATATAAATTTCTGTAACCTATTGTGCCATTTCAATGGTTTGAAATGAATTCTGTCCGTATTCCATAGTTGTGGATTTCAAGCTTAACGATAGACATGGCCAGTAAGACACCATTTTTGGGGGTGTTTATTTGACCATGTTCTTAGTGCACTTGTATAAATGGCGAGGCGCACACGCTCAGGGAGCCTACAATGGACTGATTAGTAACTGGCTGCGACTGACGCACATCACACAAGACTCCCTAATATGAACAGACCTAAACTTCAACCTGGTACAGGGACAGAATAACAATTAAACTGACCCCAAGCTTAGGCCGAGGCATAAACAAGCCACTCCTTAGCTAACAATACACATAGACCACTCCTTCCTAAATAATAGACACAAACCGCTCCTTAGTGAACGATACGGACAAATCACTACTTGGTGAACAAGAGACAACAATCACTTATTAGTAAACATAATTGTTGCGTAACATATAGCTATACACATACACAAAGTCTGCAGTATAGAAGTTCCACACGTTGGGCGCCATTTTGAGCTAGCGAGAAGAGGGAGAAACAAAACATCAATGATCTTTTACCTCAAAATCCCATCAGTGTGTCAGCGGTGTCTCTCTACTGATGTGACTGTGCATACAGGCCACTTGTCTGTCTACAACTAGAGCATTAATTCACAGACATGTCGTTGCATCTTTGTACGGTAAAATTTATTCACAGTCGTCGAAACGTCCCCTGGTTAATAAAAAAATAAAAAAGACAGAGCAAATCAAATTTCTAAATTAAAAACACACACACACACACACACACACACACACACACACAAGGAACAGTAAACATAAATGCCTCCTCTTCCATCTTCTTCTGTGTTTCTCAATTTAATAGAAAACAGCAGCAGAAAACGACAAAATATGGATGTGTGCTGTGTTATGGCTGGAAATAGATTTTTTCCGAAAGATAGTTAGCATCAAACAAAATCTAAGAAAACAGGTATGTAAAACGAGAATATGTCAATTCTAAAAGTACACACTAGAACTATAAAGCTGAGAATCGCTGGTACTCTGTCCCTGGCTTGTCATGCCTGAGCTGTTCCTGAAGATGGGACTAAATTTGCCCCAGCACCGGACCGACCTGTCACGTGGACGAGAAGATCATCTGTGCTAGTTGCGTATCCTTTACAGGACGTTGCAGAACCAACCCCATAATTTTTTGACTGTTGTGGTTTTTTAGGCAAATTTTACGTTCAGTAGTTTGCCATTGCTTCCTGAACAATCGTCTATGTAAGGATCGAAAATATTTGAATATGTCTCCTTGACAACAGAGCCCATGTTTAGAGCCATGTCGCCCAGACGCTAGATTTGAGAGCCCAGGTCTCTCGAGCGCCCCTCCCCCCAACAAACCCCAGACACACTTGGGGAGGAGAGCACAGCCGCCTAGACAATTTGTAAAGATGTTAAGGCCCCTTTCTCCAAACCCAACTTTCCCTTCACAACAATGTATATAAATTATAAATTATCCAGTTACAAGCTTTTATTAGGTTCGCTTCTGTCTGTCTGTCTGTCTGTCTGTCTGTCTGTCTGTCTGTCTGTCTGTCTGTCTGTCTGTCTGTCTGTCTGTCTGTGTGTGTATGTAGTATGTATGTATGTATGTATGTATGTTTGTATGTATGTATGTATGTATGTCTGTCTGTCTGTCTGTCTGTCTGTCTGTCTGTCTGTCTGTCTGTCTGTCTGTCTGTCTGTCTGTCTGTCTGTCTGTCTGTCTGTCTGTCTGTCTGTCTGTCTGTCTGTCTGTCTGTCTGTCTGTCTGTCTGTCTGTCTGTCTGTCTGTACGTATAACAGTGAAATTTAGTGGAACATATCCAGAAAGAAATGTAATTATGACTTGAAAGCTATTATCAAGTTCACAGAAGTACAGACCTGGCAGCAATGGTCAATTGCACAGATAAGCAGAACTGAAAGCTATGGTCAAGTTTACAGAAGTACAGACCTGGCAGCAATGGTCAATTGCACAGATAAGCAGAACTGAAAGCTATGGTCAAGTTCACAGAGGGCAGACCAGACCCACCGACTTGGTTTGTGTTTAGTCAATGAGGGAAGCTCTGACATGCGGAAAGACAGATTATTGCTCTTTTGTTTCGACAGCATGCTTTGTTGAAAACATGTTAGTGCCCCCTCTTCCTCTGAGTAAACAAGACAAGCCAAGAGAGGGATCACGCTGCATGGGCAGCGCTTGGTCTCTAAAATAATGTCTAGGTTTTTTTGCTCTGGAGAGGATGAATTTCCCCTGGTCTTAACTGGTTGTGATAACGATGCCTTTCTAAAAAAAAAAAAAACGCGATCGTCTGGAAGGACGAAAAGATCAACTTAAGTTTCAGACGCCATGTTCTTTGCCCAATTGTCTACTTTCTTCACTAGCTTTTGAAGCGGAAAGAAGGTTGTTGTGGTGTTTTCAGTGGCTAGTGACAATATTTAGTAACCGCAGTTAGGTAAATCACGTGGATCCTTGGCTCTGGTACTCTGCTCTAAGAGACTCAGTATTTGTTTTACTGACTGAACAGCTGAACAGGCAGTACAGGTGAAGATGCTGTCTACTTAAACTCTGTCAAATCGTTGGTACAGAAAGTGCCTTATTCAAAATACTTGTCTTCAGTAACTGATGATTGTAGAAGTTTAAGCTCAGGCCATCCTTCCACTTCATTGTTGTAGTTTAGGATTATTTAAAGAGTAGCATATTCTTTATTAGGAAGGATGAATCTGAGAGGTTATATCATTATTTCTTTGGTTTGTTTTTTAAATGCGGAAAATTCAGCAATCGCTGTAATTTTAATCTATACTACATTGAGAAAGGTGCGAACAGATTATGAAAATGTTCATTCTCTTTTACTCTGTTTCTCTCTGTGTCTCTCTCTCCCCCCCCCTCTCTCTCTCTACCGTTGTCTTTTTCCCCATCCTAGGCTTCCCAGCTGTACCTAAGGCTGCTATCCTCCCTGGACGGTCCCTACTGTTCCCCTGGGACAGTAGCGCCAACTGTGAGAAACACTGCTCTAGACAAGGTATATAGGGGTGAACCTTTGTATGGTCCCTTTTATTTGCTACCTGCATAACTTGTACCTAAGTGGCTTCTCCTGTTCTTGCTCTTCCATATGTCTATGATAGTAGGCTACGGATACTTAAGACCGTTTCTCTAAATGAGACTTAAAGAAAGTTGCTCTCAATGACTGAGACTCAAAGAGCGTTGCTCTAAATGACTGAGACTCAAAGAGCGTTGCTCTAAATGACTGAGACTCAGAGACTGTTGCTCTAAATGACTGACACTGAAAGACTTCACTCTAAATGACTGAGACTGAAAGATCGTTGCTCCAAATTATCTAAACTCTCAGCTAGAAAGTGTTCCAGAGACAATTGTTTGACAGTAGAAGAGATGAGCCCACTCAAACATCATCACCGTATACTGACTATTTCTATTCTGCATCTATACGTGTCAATCAATACTTGCTAGTTTATTTAGCAGGCACAATACAAAGTTTGTATGGTGGACAGTATAATGTCACATTTTAAATAGATTGGTAACGCACTTGTTTCACAACATAAAGAAAGCAGTTACTAAAATGAAGTGCCGTTTCTTAAAACACGTACAGCGTTGATAATCATTCTATCTAGAACAGTCGTTTTCAACATTTTTCACGTGATACCCATTTAAATATATGTTAATATCCCCACACCACACTTCTCCCAAATAACGAGAACAAAATTGATGAAAAAAGAGAAGGGGAAAAAGAAAGATACCAAGCGCCGTTAACAAGAACTTGGAGAAAACATTTCCATATATTAAAGCCGATAATAACTAGAAACAAATAACCACCAACAACTGGTAATTTAGTGTCCGAATATCAGTTCTTGACACTGTTTTGTCTTGAGGATATCTATTCATTTTGGTCTGACATTAGACTAGACATAACGGAGATTATTCTCCACATTAAGTTTACATTTTTTTTTTTAATTATAAGGCTGAAAAATATGTTAGTATAACAGATTATTACAAGTACAAGTGCACTCACAATTGCTTGACGTACCGTTTGAAGTTCCCCCCCCCCCTCCACTCCCCCCGGGTTGATAACCCTTGAACAAAAGCCGCCAGTCTTGTGTTCTATCAGCCATTTCTCATATAGATGTTCTTCCATGTCAGGCTGACCTACATTTCCTTAGCCTTTACCTTGTTGTGGCATGCTCTAGTTTTCTCGTGAGGCTTGCCCAAATAATTTAGGGTTCGTCATAATTCCGACATTCTGGGCTCCATTCAGCTGCATAAAATACAGCGTGCTTCTCGTGCCCGGCTGTGCCGATCTTTAGTCCCGATTCTTGCACTCTTAGCAAAGATGTGGATGTGCTGCTCCAAAAATCCTCCGAAAGCCCTACCTCTCTAATGGCATTAACAATGTCTGCATGACCCGTGGGCCGGGCCACTGTAACTAAAGCAGAGCCAGCTAATCTGTCGGCTCTTTAATTGCCAACAACACGGGCATACCTTGGGACAAAGATGAGGGTAACTCCACTCGCAGTAGAGTTTGCAATGACTTGATACGCTGTCTGCGTACAAAGCCCGACTTCACCCGCCGGATCATGCTTATGGAATCACTCAGTACGCATAAATGAGAATAGCCATGCGATGCTAGCCACATGAAAGCTCGTGTTACCACCATCACCTCCATTGTCATATGGTTAGTAGTCATAAAGAAAGCATCACTGGCCTCCTGGACTGTTCTGCCTGCATAGCTCGCAGTAAATGCCCATGCACTTTTTGTCTTCATACAACGGGCCTCGCAGTGTAGATCAGTCGTCTTGTATTTGTTATCAGCATCACTTCTGCCTTCCCATGTACTCAAGCTGACACCGATAGTATCACTTTCTACCACCACTGCATCTGTCAATTACTGCAGTTATTTCTGACTTGTCACTATCAAGACAGTGTCGCTATCAAGACAGTGTCGCTATCAAGACAGTGTCGCTATCAAGACAGTGTCGCTATCAAGACAGTGTCGCTATCAAGACAGTGTCGCTATCAAGACAGTGTCGCTATCAAGACAGTGTCGCTATCAAGACAGTGTCGCTATCAAGACAGTGTCGCTATCAAGACAGTGTCGCTATCAAGACAGTGTCACTATCAAGACAGTGTCGCTATCAAGACAGTGTCGCTATCAAGACAGTGTCACTATCAAGACAGTGTCGCTATCAAGACAGTGTCGCTATCAAGACAGTGTCACTATCAAGACAGTGTCGCTATCAAGACAGTGTCGCTATCAAGACAGTGTCATCAGCATAGCGTAGGTTGTTTATGCTATAAACACTATAAAGGCAAAGAAATCGCAGCTGTCTTGTTAGTGTAGTACTTTCCAAAATCGATTGCCCACATCAGAAAGAGACAATCTATATTCTTTGGTCGTGTGATGAGAAGAAGAAAACAGGAGTACGTCATGACAGTAGGAAAGTTGGAGGGAAGGAGAGGCAGAGGGATACCAAGAGAACAAATGCTAGACAGTTTGCTATCATGGCATGGAGGAGCATCTGTATCAGAGTTGATTGAAAGTACGCGAGACAGAAGGTTGTAGGTAGACATGATTATCAACGCCACACGTCATGGACTTGAAGAATTTCAAGAATCACTTGCATGTCACGGGCAAACTATTAGCATTAACGCACCACTAGAACTAACAGAAGACGGTGATACTTGAGCTCACATGTTCCGTCTGCTATGTCACTCTTAAAACTCAGGTCAAATAAACAATCGTGTTCGTGTCTCAGACAGCCCTGGCGTATGGGGCTAGACCTGGCTGGGTCGACCCGGAACCCAGGGTCGATTTGAAAGAACAAATCCACTGAAACGAGAATGTGATTGCCTGACAACCAGACAAGACAGACGTGCTGCCCGGCTTCCGGGCTGCCAGGGAAGTCAATAGATCCACAATAGAACTGTCGTTGTCTGACCATTGTTGGTCCATGTGAAAGCGTTTCCTGAGTTGAGGTTTCAAGACAGCTCGCCCCTAGTATTCAATGCTTGCAATTGTATATATTTTGAATGCTGCCTAAATAAGGGTTTGAACCCTTATCTCCTGTCCCGAAATACTAAAGCCCATTCTCCACCGTCAAATAGTTGTACACAACAAACTTTGCAGTTAAGCTGTAGTAAAATAGATTGTATCAGGATGTTATGCAAAACGCAACTCAATAATATAAAATACTTGTAGTATGCTTAAATATGTTAATCTATGCAAAATGGTCCTTATGTTAACATACTCATCAACGTCATCAACATCGTCATCTTCATCATCATCATCATCTTCTTCTTCTTCTTCTTCTTCTTCTTCTTCTTCTTCTTCTTGTGCTTCTACTTCTACTTCTGCATGATTAAGTAAGAGTGCGTCTGTGTGTGTGTGTGTGTGTGTGTGAGAGAGAGTGTGTGTGAGAGTATGTGTGTGTCTGTGTATGTAAGAGTATGTTTCCGTGTACTTGCATGTATATCTGAGCGTGTATAATCGAGTATATATGATCGTGTGGGAACACGTGAGCATGTATATGTATGTGTACACATACTCGGGTGTTACAAATGGATGTGTATGTATGCATGTATGGGAATGTATGTCTAAGAGTACATGTATGTGTGTACACAATAATGTGTGTGTGTGTGTGTGTGTGTGCAAGTATGCATGTATGTGTATATACATATAGTTATGTATGTATGCATGAATGTATGTATGTGCATGAATTAACATCCATGTGTTGTGCTTTTTTTTTTCAAATTAACTTGAAATTCACTGAATGTATACTTTTAAATGAACATAGCGTGCTTTATTGATAAAACTCAATTTCGGTCTTAAAGATAAGTCTTCGGAAGGGCCGAAGGTAAGACGAGCTTGCGTTCCCAATTTGTGACCCTTTGAATATAAAGTACGTTCGTTCGTTCTTTGCTGTTCTTTTTACCATTTTTTAAATTCCTCCCCTTCTTCTTCTTCTTCTTCTTCTTCTTCTTCTTCTTCTTCTTCTTCTTCTTCTTCTTCTTCTTCTTCTTCTTCTTCTTCTTCTTCTTCTTCTTCTTCTTCTTCTTCTTCTTCTTCTTCTTCTTCTTCTTCTTTTCTTCCTCCTTATCCTGTTCTTCTTCTGCTTCAATATCTTATCCCTCATCCTTGTTTTTCTTCTTACTTTGTTATTTGTATAGTTATGATGTTATAATAATTATTATTTAATATTTTGTGTATACCTAACACACAATAGATTTACGAACAAAATGTATACGTGAATTATTTAACACAGGGTGCGCCTTGATTATACCAAAAGTAGAGGGGCCACAGCAAAAGTATGTAAATGTAAATCAGGAAAATACCGAGGCTGCAGAACTCAGTACTTACCTGTGTAAGGTGTACAACTTAGCTGATGAAATAATCCCTCAGTGACGTAGAGGATCAGCCATTATGTTAAGTGTGAAGCAAATATTATCAGCGCTGTACCGCAAGCGTTAAAAATTGATTGCAGAAGTGGCGGGAGACAATTACCCTCGCCGGACAGTCGGACAATTTATATTATGCGCAAATCTTGGACTGGTGAGCGAGAGCACGTCGCAAAGGGTACTCACAAAGTGGAATTAGATTGTGGGGAAGAATACGTGACGACAGCAGACAAAACGAGTGGGCGTCGGGTGGGCTTTCACACATTCATTACCCTTATCCTTCAATTAACGGCTCCCATTCAACCTCTGACAGGGTTAGCAGAGGGGCAAATACTCCCTGGAGAAAATGTCCGCACACACACACGCACATTATACAGACGCACGTCAAACACGCACGCACGCAACACATAGGCTCCCACTGACAACTTAACGCCTGAGAGCAAATACGGAAATGAGGTTTGGGGACTTGGAAAATCAGGACAGAAAGTGGAAGCAAGAAAAACAGATTGGACCGTCGTGAGGCTGTAAACTTTGGCGTCTGGTTCAGACTATCGCGCCATGATTTTGATGTTAGAAAATGTGACCAAATAAAAAATCATAATAGCAAGCATGGGCAGAGCTACCGTCGAAAAAGTTCAGGCTGTTCGTCCACTCCTGGGCCTCGACCCAATGATTACAATGCATGTGATCGGGTCAAATTCTTATTCTGTTTTCAAATTTTGTATCGATGATAAAAACAACACATCAAAAATATGACGTTCTGAGCTGTGCTGCTTCCGGAATCCTGCAAAATATGCGCCAGAATATGTTCTCCCCCCCCCCCCCTTTCCCGCCCAACCCACTTTTCCGCAATAATTTTTCTGTCTTTTATTGCAGAATTATGGACTACTGGCTAAAAACTGGGTTTTTAAAACGGAAAGGTGGTGAACTCAGTGAAGCTTCTGAAGCGATCGATTCAATGAGAACCAGCATCTTCGAAGGAGACGAAATGTCTTAGCAGACACCTGCGAGCCTACGCCATCAAAGTTGGTCTGCCTCAGTTAGCGGAGAAGACAAATCATGACCAGAAGGAAATCCACGGAAAACTAAGACAATATGATTCTAGCTACATCACTTTATTTGGATTTGTTTCCGTTGGGAAGAACATGCACCGGACGTGCAATGCGTTAACTGCCACGTATATTTTGCTACTAACAGCTGCTTGGATCCGTCTAAATTAAAGGGACATCTGAAATGCAATCGTTTTCATTTAGTGCATAAAGGTTCAGAAATCTTCAATCGCCGCTCTTTGTCTCTTCAGGCAGGGTCATACACGATGGAGAGAATTTCTAAAAACTGAAATAAAAAAAAACGATATAATGCAAAATTCAGCCAAACGTTTCATTCATCACATTAGAGACAACCAAACAATAAATGTTACTTGATTTTTCTTCTTTCCCTAAGTATTCAAACCTCTTTAAGTGTAGGTGTGCCGCGAATTTTGTAGCCAAACAAGGGTGCCGCGGCGAACAAGCTTGAGCACCTCTGCTCTAGCCATTAAAATCTTAAGCTGTTTTCTTGGAACTATTCTATTATGAATAATTATCGTTATCTGTCTTAATCACAATAATTGTTCCAGGTTTTATCTTTGCAAGATGTTACCACACATATTGATTTATCTTTCAGGTGTTCATTTTTTAAAATGTCAATTTCTATGCTAAACATGTAGGTGACTTAAAGCTCCACCCAGCTGTTGTCAGGGGGCCTAATAAAATCTATCGGTTAAAAGAGGTTTCTGAGACTAGTGGCTGACGAAAGAATATATTTCACCATTCCCTCAGCCGCGTGGCTTTCGAGAGGTAACTTCCACAATTGTCTCAGCCTCGTGGCTTACGAGAGACACATTTGGACAAACCTCGGATCTCGGGGAGCCTACAATGGACGTGATCGGACAATACCTCGGGCCGAAGGCCTACAATGGACGCGATTGGACAGTGCCTCTGCCCTCAGGGAGCCTACAATGAACTTTTCTGGACACTACCTCACCTCTCGGGGAGCCTACAATGGACGTGATCGGACACCTCGGCCCTCAGGAAGCCTACGTACGTACGTACATACATACATACATACATACATACATACGTATGTACGTACGTACGTAC